>JANBXA010000180.1:21037500-21565000 GCA_030556225.1 Cricetiscus sungorus | reverse complement strand
AAGAATAAGAATATATTCTTTGATGTAATAGCAAATTGAGTGTGGTAAGAGAAATCAGTCCCTGATGGAGTCGCCTAGAACATTCAGTAGACTAGGGGTGTGCACTGTTAGTAAGAAGAGAAGACAGTGATGAGCACTCCATATTAGAAATGCATTTGCTAAGGTCAAGTCCAAAAGTGTTTCCTATGCTGCTATTTCCATGACTTGAGAAATTCAATTTCTATTAATCCTTTGTTCATGAGGGCATAGAGAAAATTTAGTGTTCATTCCTGTTGTGAATGGAAAAAAATGTCAGATCATCCACAATGGTGTAGCTTGAACCCAGGTACCTAATATAGTCACCTAGCTCAAATTTCAAAGGTAAGTCTAAAACACACTATTCTCTTCTCATGTGGTTATCTCCTAATACACTGCTGTTTGTGGCCAGGATCCACACAAGCTAAGGATGAACCCCTTAATTCTAAGGACAACATATTTCATTGAAGGCGAGGGGTTTGTGATTTAAAAAGTGGTGTGCCAGAGAAAGATGTCACATGACAGAACTCGGGTGGAGGGGTTTTTTATTGGGGGAAAATAAATGGGAAATGTTGGGGAGAATAGAGGGGAGACTGGCCTCAGGGGACAGGAGAGGCAGAAGAGAAGAGTGAGACAGAGAGGGGTAAAGGGGGAGAGGGACATGCAGAGAAGGAGAGAGGGAGAGAAGAAGGGAGAGAGAGAGAGACAGAATGAGAGAGAGAGAGAGAGAGAGAGAGAGAGAGAGAGAGAGAGAGAGAGAGAGAGAGAGAGAGAGAGAGAGAGAGAGAGGAGGTAGATAGGACCCTTTGTAAAAAGGGAAGGTAGTGAATGAATGTGCACAGGTGGTGCTCTTAGCAGCTACAGCTAAGAGCCTATCCTGTCAGAACCCAAAGGACAGGCCTGTATTTGCCTGAATACTAAAAAATAGGCCAAGGAATGCTCCCATTTGCCTCCTAACAAGACTGAGATCTTTATCATTGGATATAGAAGCTCCCATCTTCAATTTATTTGAGATACTGGAAATAATTGTATTTTTGTAACATACTGCTAGACTTATTATGCTCTATGTGACAAATCTACATAGATTCCTTCTCTGGATGTGCAGAGTGTGCTCTTAACTGATTAACCATCTCCTTTTGTAGGCCCCATATTCTGTGTTCTGAGTATCTTTGTTTTTTTAATTTTGAGATTTTAAAACAATTATGTCATTTCTCCATTCCCTTTCACCTTTCCAAATTCTCCCATATATCTCTCCTTGCTCTTTTGCAAATTCATGACCCAGGTTTTTCACTAATTGTTGTTACATACAAATGTGCAAATGTATTCATTTATATCCCTAAATATAACCTTCCCAGTCAGTATAATGTTACTTATATGTCTGTTTTCATGGCCAACTCTGGTATTAGATAACCTATAGCTGTACTCTTCCCTGAGGTTTGTGGTCTTTCACCCATCCATATTAACATGGTCTATTTCTATATTCTAATAATTTTAAAGAATTAATCATTTTAGATTCAAGCTTATAGCAGATCTCTGAGTATGGACACTATTTCTTCTTTGTGTTTTGTTAGGATTTATTTTAATTTTCCTGAAGTTGAGTTGATGACTTTGGTACTTTAAATGTCTTTGTACTAGAAGCTACTATGATTTTTCTCATCTGCTTCTTGTAACAGTTTGGAATTTAATGTATCATATAGGCTTGTCATGACTAATTTGTATCTAACTTTTGAGTACGTGGGATGTAAGGATTTCTTACATGTCACATATCCCTGATATAGAACAGTTATGGAAAACTATTTCCCCCCAAAATGACCTAGCAACTTGATAAAAATGAACAGACCACATGAGTATATTTTTAGATATTTTATTCAGCTTCATTGTTCTATCTACTACTATGACATGGAAATGTACCAATATACTCATTACTAAAATTATATAATTTATCTAGATGCCAAGTAGTACAGACAAGTGTCTTGGTAATTTCAAAGTTATTTTCTACAGACTGTAAAAACTCTACAAGTATATACTTTATTTCCCCCAAAAACATAATTCTAAAGAAGAAATAATTGACATGACATTCTGCACAATGACTTTGGTCCTGACATTTTTACCCTAATTTGATGTTCAGAACAAAAAGATTTCTGTCTCTTCAGAAAATTGCCACCCTGCCCTTACCAAACAATGTGTGATCTGTAAAGAAATGTCCCACAGGACCTATCTCTTACTATATCTATCTTTTGAATACCAGGGATGTAAGGATTTCTTACATGTTGCATATCCCCAATGCAGAACAGTTATGAAAAACGATTTCCCAAGAAAATATACTAGCAACTTAATAAAAATGAATGGACCACATGAGTATATTTTTGAATATTTAATTCAATTTCATTCTTCTATCTATTTCTATGACAGGTGACAAAACACATCATAGTAAACATGACAACATATACATTTAGCATATGCCTATCACATAATTGATAATATAATTTTCAAATACTGGGCAGGTGCTTTTTGTATCATAAATTATTGAATATGAAGCCCACAATAGTGTTTAAAGAGCACCCAGAAGTGCCATTAATATTAGGACTTTTAAAATATGTATTTACAAATAGGCAACACATATTTTTTCAAAATTATTCATATATGTGTTATATATAACTTATATATATATATATATATATATAAACATTAAAATTATGCACTGATGGACTCCTTAGATTTTGTGTGTGTGAGTGTGTGTGTGTGTGTGCGAGAGAAGAGAGAGAGAGAGAGAGAGAGAGAGAGAGAGAGAGAGAGAGAGAGAGAGAATGAAAAGTAAAGAAGATCTAAGGATTTGAGGGAGACACTGGAGGTAGTTGGACATAGGAAGGGAGAGGCTAGAAATGATGAAAATCTAGTACTTTTGTATTACTTCATTAAAAATGTCATTAAGAAAATTTACATTTTTACAATTAAATAAATTAAAATTAAATATAGTTACCTACTAGCAAAAAAGTTGAGATACATAACATATATTTCATATATACAACAAAGGAGAAATTAGTATTTGGTGCCTAACTAGACCCAAAAGGGCTCTCAAAGCTAAGTCAAATTAAGAATTATTTCCCAGAAATAAATATTATATTGATTTTCACAAAAGAAAAAAGTTTTGTTTTGTTTGTTTGCTTGTTATTATGGTGGGTTTTGTTTTGTTTTGTTTTGAGACAGTCTCATTATGTGGCTAGACTGGCCTGAAATTCACTATGTGATCAAGATTGTTCTTAAACTCGTCATCCTCTCACTGTTGATTCCTGAAGGAAGGGTAATTTTTTGATAGTGGTATGAGCAAGAACATGGTATAAATGCAGACATATTGGTATTGAGATGGCAAAAAGTCTGTGACATAGCAAAGGAATTGACTGAAGCAGTAATTCTAGATTGTGTTAGAATTCTATAGGCTGACGAGTATTGGTGATGATATTATGCTAGCTTTTTGTCTAAATAGCACAACAGCTGAAGTGATGTATGTATTCACAGAAAGGGTTTATTTTGGCTGTTTTAGAGACCCCAGCTGTGACTGGCATGTGTGAGTGATGAAGCAATACATCATGGCTGGAAAGTATGGTAGAGAAAAACTGGTTGCAAAGTAGAGTGGAGAAGGTCCTGGAGGCCTGTGAGACTTTCTGTTATTCTTTACTTCCTGAAAGACCCACCACCTCCCAATGTTACCATTCTGGGGACTACTGAGCCTTTTACAAAAGGGCTGTTGGGAAACATTCAAGGTCTAGAGGATAGAAGACTGTAAAAATCCCTCAGAAATCAAACTCAATACAAACAACAACGAAAATGGCACAACTCAAAACCAACAGAGAACACTCCCCCAATTACTATCAGCACCTGAGAGCTAATGGTTCCTCTCCAGTATTTAGACCCAATCTTCCTTGAATTGTAGTAACTTGGATTTAAGTGCCCGTGGAATGTTAATGCCCTAGAGATCACAGAAATTACTCAAAATAATCACAGTTCAATTTGAGTAATAGCTTTTGTAGTCAAGTTTGTTCTTCTGCCAATATTCTGAGTTTTATTAGTAGTAATTTTACCTGATTCTAAGACAGAAGGTGAGTCCCCACAGTTCCCTTTTCTCTGTCTTTTAAATATCTAGTAAACTTCATTTCTGTAATTTTTAACTCCTGTTTGTCACTATCTTTTTGAATCACAGTTTCCATGAATACCACAATGGCCTTGAGCTTTTCCATTCAGAAATTTCAATAGCTTTCTCATACCTTGCTCTCTTCCTCATATTTGCTCTTCCAAATAAGTACACATTTCTTCCCACACATTCTTCTTGGAAAGCTCCCCATACATTTATAACACATTCTCCTGGTTGTGCCTACCTCACACTTTTTAAATGCTGTAATCTCCAATATTCCCCAACTCTATACTGCTGCCCTCCAAACAAAAACACTTCTGTGGATGTAGGGTTTTCTTTCAAGTGGTGTGCATTTATTCCCTTTAATGGTCTGGCCTCCCTACACTTTTCATGTAGTAGCTCAAGCCTCTTCACCAGTGATGCCTGTTGTTCGTTTCTCTGGGGACATTTCCGGTCTTCCTTCAAAGTGCAATTGCATTTGGTAAAGGGCTTTATCCATCTATACAAACATGTCCCAGGAAAACTTACTGAATATATTTGCGAAGGTATCATATGCTTTTCAGTTTCTCTATTTGTTTTCTCTAATATGATGTCTGAGCAACAGGGCTTGTATTTTTGAATAGTGAAAATTTGTAGGTAACAAAATCAGTGTCTTAAAACTCCTAACTTGCAGGTGGATCACTGCAGTGGGTGACATAATGATGGGGGCCCTGGTCTCAAAGAATCTTATCCAAAGCAAGAATATAGCCTCTGGCATCTGCTCTTTGGAGCTGGGATTTAATCTGTACATAAAGTTTTATCTGACTCAAGATATAATTGCAACAGACTTGAGTCATTTCTACCCAATTGTCCAATTTTACATTCTTTTTTTTTCTCTCTCAGTATGTTAAGAGTGTCAAAGGCAGAGAAGTGTATGCTGAAAGTGTTCAGACTTAAATGGACTTAAATTCCCATTAAGGATAAAAACCAGAACAGCAGATTCAAGCTGTTGGTTATTAAATAATAATTACATTATTTTTGCAGGCTTACCTCTGCTTCGATAGTAATAGCTATTTGGGAAACTGTACTGAAGACCATACTAGTCCTCAAAGGAGGCTGATAGTGCAGATAAGGGACACAATATACTGCCGAAGAACTCTATTAGTATATTTTTGGGAAAAGTAATTGACCATTGGCAGTGCTGATATTTTAATCACATTTTTTCTTCTATTCACGTTCGTTCTTTAAATGCAGGGTACTGCTCATTGAACTGGAACACTGTGCAGTGTAATCTTGCTTCTTTCCTGAAGTTTACCTGACAGTTAAATATTTCCTATGCCTATAGATTTTTCTTTCTTTTTTAAAGTGCAAAAAAATGATTCTTAACCTTTGGCACAATTAACTTTTTCTTCACTTTTTAAAAAAGAGCAGGGTCTCCTAAGTCCTAAATATAGTTGCTGACATAGAACACAGTAACAGAAGTGAGAGTAAAGGGCTCAAACAAGGTGGACTGAATGGAAGAAAGGAGATTTTAATTCCAACTGTTTGGGTGTTTTGGTAAGCAGTTTTTAAGTTTCAAAACTTCAGCTTTGGCATTTCTATAACTGTTTGGGTGTTTTGGTAAGCAGTTTTTAAATTTCAAAACTTCAGCTTTGGCATTTCTATAAAAGTTTAAGATTAAAACTATTCTCAGTGTTTCTAGGAAGAAAGTGTGAAAAGGAAAACCTGTGTCAAAGATAATGAAACATGAACAGTAACACCTGATAAAACCTGATGAGAAATAATCATGTCAAGTTGATAAAGGAATAGGACAGCGGAGTCCTGCATCACAGCTGAGCTGGGGATTCGCCTGGACAGACTGTTCGCTCCATGCCTGGGTTCACTACTCACTACCAAACTATGGCTTTTCCAACTAACCACTCCTTCCCTAATAAATCTATTCACTAAACACACACACACACACACACACACACACACACACAGAGAGAGAGAGAGAGAGAGAGAGAGAGAGAGAGAGAGAGAGAGAGAGAGAGAGAGAGAGAGAGAGAGAGAGAGGAAAGGGACAGACAAGAGAGTGAAAAAGATCAAGCAAGTGAGTTGGGAGATGTGGTGGTAGGGTGGGTCTGGGTAAGGAAAAACATAAAAATATATGATTTTTTTTCATGAAGCAGTATTTACTATGAAGTAGTAGCAATACTTCTACCCTTGTCATACCTCTGGGCTAAAATATAGTTTATCTTGCAACATGTGCTTTCTAATTTCTCTAATTTGACAACTTTTAAGGACATGTTTTGTAAATACAGGAATATACACTCAAAGCTCTGGGTCAGTTAGATACAATTGATTGCATTCTTGCCACATCCTAACCTGAGGTAGACTGTGTTTCTCCTTTCCTGTGTAGTCCAAACATGGAGGCTGTGAGACAACACCCAGAACAATACAATATTCTTGTTCCCAAGTACAACTTCACCTACTTAACAGCTCTCTCTCTCTCTCTCTCTCTCTCTCTCTCTCTCTCTCTCTCTCTTCTTCTCCCTCCCTCTCTCTCTCCCCCTCCCTCCCTCCCTTCCTCCCTCCCTCTCTTTCTCCCTTCCTCCCTCCCTCTCTTTCTCCCTCCCTCCCTCTCTCTCTCTTTCCCTCCATCCCTCCCTCTCTCTCTCCCCCTCCCTCCCTGCCTTCCTCCCTCCCTCTCTTTCTCCCTCCCTCCCTTCCTCCCTCCCTCTCTTTCTCTCTCCCTTCCTTCCTCCCTCCCTCTCTTCCTCCCTCCCTCCCTCCCTCTCTCTCTCCCCCTCCCTCCCTGCCTTCCTCCCTCCCTCTCTTTCTCCCTCCCTCCCTTCCTCCCTCCCTCTCTTTCTCCCTCTCTTCCTCCCTCCCTCCCTCTCTCCCTTCCTCCCTCCCTCTCTCCCTTCCTCCCTCTCTCCCTCTCTCTCTCTTCCCCTCTTTCTTTCTTTCTTTCTTTCTTTCTTTCTTTCTTTCTTTCTTTCTTTCTTTGTTTCTGACTCTGAAGGCTTCACATTGATGGAGGACTAGGAGCTGTTGAATGTTGAAATCCCTGCCCTGGATTACAGAGTGATGAAAATTATTGCTAAACATAAATAGTCAGAGTCTGGGCTGTTAAAATATCCCCCAAAGGCAGCATGCTTATTTGTATAATTTTAGAAGAAAACCTGAGTGTTTGGATAGAACTGAGTAATCAATGTTGGGAGAAGCTAAGAACTAATATGATACACAGAACCCCAACACACATATTGAAAAAATATTGTTGAATACAACAAGGACCTCAATCATTTGTTAATTTATGAAATATTTATTAAATGTCCATTGTGGGTCAGTTGCTGAGATATGAACCATGGTTGTGGGGCCATGGTCCTTGTTCTCAGCAAACAGTGCTGTTGTGAAACAGATTTGTAGATATGTCAGCAGAGAAAATGTCAACCTGAGATAACTAGATAACGAGCCAGCTTGGCAGGCAGCTCCAAATACTAGACAGCTAATTATAGCTAAAGATTAGGAAAAAGTGGCACTCTTCTAGAAGATGCCTTATAACTTTTCCAATCTCTTAAACTCTCTCAGATTACAGCTCATTTTCTTATTTAGGAAAATAGACATAAACAGAATAAAACTTCCACAATTCACTGCAAACACTTTCACCATTTTTTGTGCTCCTAGAGTCATAATTCATTGTTTCTACCCCAGAACATTACTAAAGATATCTGCCATCACCTCCATCATTAATAATTATTTTCCATTTGATCCACTTCCTACTCACATGCATAGTTTTCGTTTTCTTGATTTAACACCCCTTTCTGTCTTTCTAGCTGTCTTTGTAAGAAGAATTGGTTGAATGAAGTCTGTTCTCTGCCTTTAAACCAGTGTCTCCTGTGTCAATGGATCAAATCTATGGGTGATTGCCTGTAGTGCTTAATTCAAATGGCCTCCATCAGATTTCTCCATGGTTGTATCTAATGATCCATCCGTAGATATTTCTTAGTGACCTGCCTTGATATAACAGTGATACTCAAACTCTAGATCACTCTTTGCTGTAGGAAATGTTTCCTTTTCTTTCCTTCCAGGCAGTCACACTCCTTTCTTCTTTATCTCCTTGTCTTCTGAACACATACCCTTATTATTTGATGCTGCATGTGAAGGCAGTAGACTTTCAAAACTATGTACCAAAATGATATTTGTCTATATGTACTAGAACATATATTGTGAGTATATTAACCATTTATATTCTCCCATTTCTCTTTCAACCTGCTAGATTTCTTCCTTTTTCCAGATAATGAATGCCATTTCTAATCATGTTGCATATAAATGTGTGTGTGTGTGTGTGTGTGTGTGTGTGTGTGTGAACACACAGGCATACACACCATATGTTAATTTCTGTCTTTGTGTTATTTTTTTGACTTTCTGTGTTTGTTTATTTCCCTTTCCATAAGATTTCTAGTAGCATCTATTTTACTGAAAGACACAATTTTATTTCTTTTTACTACTGAGAAAATCCATTCTCTCTCTCTCTCTCTCTCTCTCTCTCTCTCTCTCTCTGTGTGTGTGTGTGTGTGTGTGTGTGTGTGTGTGTGTGTGTGTGTGTTTGATCTCTTCATCTGGTGACGTTTACTAAGTCTGATTCTGTACCATCTATTTTGGACAGAACTAAACAACATGTTGTGTAGGTACCTCTGTAGAACATAGAATAGATTCCTTTGGGAATGTTCCCAGGGCTGGCACAGCTGCACAGTATGATAGTGTACATTCAGACTTTCGAGGGATAGGCATAATTATTCTCTAGTGGCTGAACTAGTTTAAATTCTTGTAAGTACCTTGTAAGTGTTAGTTTTTTTTCTTGCATTCTCTCAAGTATTAGTGGTTATTTGTGTCTGTTATGTATGCTATTCTGGATACAGTGCCATAGAATTTCTATATAGTTTTAATTTGTATTTTCCTGATAGCTGAGATTGAACATGTTTTAATAATTGTGACAGGTTTATGTTGTATTCTGAGAACTGTCTGCTGATTTATCCACTTAGTGATGAGTTGTTTATGTTTATGGGATTCAGCTTATATTTTCCCCAATATATATCCATCTCTTTGCTTAATGTTATCTTTGATTGTATAGGTCATTTGATTTTATGAAATATTATTTGTGATTTTTTCCTGTTATTTCATGAGCAAATGAGGCTATTTTCAGAAAGTTTTTGTCTATGCTTATATTGTGAAGTGTTTCTTTAATATTATTTAAGAATTTCAGGTCTTACATTAATTAATTTTGAGTTTATTATACAGGATGGAGTATAGAGGGCTAGTTTCACTATTGTGGATATCCAATTTCATCAGCATCATTTATTGAATAGTTTGTCCTTTATTCAATGTAAATTTTTTGCTAATTTAGTAAAAATTAAGGTAGACATCAATGTGCAGTTTTATTACTGCTTTTTGTTATTTTATTCCACTGACCTATATGTTTTTTCTTGTACCACTGCCATACTGGTTTTGTTATCCTAATTCTGTAGTATAATTTGAAATTAGGTCTGTGGTACCTCACTTCTTACTCAGGCCTTCTTTGGTTATTGAGGGGCTTATTGTGATATATTAGTTGAAATGGTGTTGTATTTGTTTATGCTGTGGAACTTTTTTTTTAAATGATGCAAGTATGTGTTTCATTATTTATGTTGTATTTGTTTAACTAGGTGAAGCTGTGTTGCTTTGCCTGTGTAAAATACTTGATCTTGATTGGTCTTGTAAAAGCTGAAGGGTCAATAGCTAGTCAGGAGATGAATAGGCATGGCTGCCAAGTAAATAGAGGAGAAAAGAACTAATAATGAGGGGAGAAGAAGAGAGAACATCAGGGGCCAGCCACACATATAGACAGCAAGCCATGGAGTAAGAAGTACATGTGTCCATATGGCTTTTATAATTCTTTTCTAAATAATTGAAGAATATCTTTGGAAAATTGATAGGTATTGAAATGAACATACAGGTCTTCTGTCATGATATTAATCATTCTAATCCATGAACATGGGAGGTCTTCCTGTCCTCTAGGATCTTCCTCACTGTTTTCAACTTTTCTTTGTAGACATATTTCATATATTTCTAGGGATTTTATTTTTTGAGACTATTATGTGTTAGGTAATATTACAGATTTCTTTCTTAGCTTGTTTGTCACTGATTTCCAGGAAAACTACTGATTTTGTATCCTAATACATATCTGAAACAGTATCACTTCTATTAGTTTTCTGATAGAACACTACAGAACTGAAGTATAAATTTACATCATCTGTACATAGGGTCATGTGACTTCTTCATTCCCCATTCACGGCCCTTTTAGTTTTCAATTTTAGTTTTATTTTAATTGTGTGTATGTGTGAGTGTTTACATGTGGGCTTGTGTAGGTGAGGGCAGATGCTGGCCAAGGCCAGAAGAGAAGGCTAGATCCCTGGAGCTGCAGTTACAGTTGTTTATGAGTCTCCCTATGAAGGTTTTGGGAAGAGAAATCAGAGATACTCTGGAATAGCAGCAAGTGCTCTTAAGTACTGAGCAATCTCTCTAGTCCTCTTTTTAGTTCTTCTTCTTCTATTTATTTATTTATTTATTTATTTATTATTATTTATTTATTTATTATTTATTTATTTATTATTTATTTTTGTATTGCTCTAGCTAGCACAACACACTGTGTTGAATTATAGTAGACATAGTAGAATTCCTTGATTTTTGTTTCCCTGATTTTAGAGCAAATTTAGAGCCCAGCTTATCTCCATTTAGTATACTGTTAAGTAAAGCATGTGTTTACCATGTTCATCTTTGTCTTTATATCCATATATTCTACAGGGCCTTTGTCATGAAGGATGTTAAATTTGGGCAAATGTTGCTTTCTGCATCTCTTCAGATCATCATGTGATTTTTGTCTTTTATCATGCCACTATTTCCCTATTCCTTGAGGCCTAAGTCTTCCATAAGTTTGAGTGCCTTCTACTCAGTCATGATTCATTTGAAAATCCAATTTCACAGTTTCTTTTACTTCTTCTCACTTTGGTCTTTGCCTTTCCCTCTGCTGAATGGCTTTAATCTCTTGTATTACACCCCACTCCCAATTCTGATCTCCAGACAATCTGGTATTGAAAGTATAGCGAGTCTTTCCTGACATTCTATACAAATCTTAGCCCATGGTTTCAGTCTTCTGCAGTGACATTAACACAGCACTTGAAACTGATCTCTCCTTGTCCTCCATTCCATTCCAAAGGATTAAGAAGTTTTCTTTGCTACTGAAATTGTATCATCTGTCTTCTTTCACCTACACTAAAGGCAGCTTCTGTACAACCACCCTACATTTATTCCCTGGAGATACCAGAAGCCTCAGTAGAATTCAGGGTGCTACATCTACCATCATCTCATCCTATGTCTATATTATTTTTTATAATATTTTATTTTAATTTACTACTATCTTGTTTTACATTCAATCCCAGTTCCCTCACTCTCCCCTCCTTCCCTTTGAAGACCCATGGATGATCTTATTTGGAGCAGGGCCTAGGCCCTCTTCCATGGGTATCCCTATGTGTAATGGGCTCCCAAAGTCTATTCCTATACTAGGAATACTTATCCACTACCAGGGGCCGCAAAGACTTCCTAGTTCTCCTAACTAACACCCATGTTCAGGAGATCTGGGTCAGTCCTTTGCTGGATTCTCAGCTATCAGACTGGGGTCCATGAGCTCCCTCTTTTTCAGGTCAGCTGTTTCTGTGGGTTTCCCCAGCCTGGTCTTGACCCCTTTGCTCATCACTCCTCCCTCTCTGCAACTGGATTCCATGAGTTCAGCTCAGTGTTTAGCTTTGGGTGTCTGCTTCTGTTTCCATCAGATACTACATGAGGGTTCTATGATGGCAGGTAAGTTATTCATCAATTTCATTATCAGGGAAGGGCATTTAAGGTAGCCTTTCCATTGTTGCTCAGATTTTTAGTTGGGGTCATCCTTGTAGGTACCTGGACATTTCTCTAGAGTCAGTTTTCTCTTCAAACCTATAATGTCTCCCTCTATTGTGGTATCTCCTCTTTTTTTCACTCTTGTCTGTTTGTCCCCTGACTCAATCTTCCAGTTCACTTCTTTCCCTCCTTCCAGACCTTTATTTTACCACACCAACAGAGAGGTCTTCTTGTCCACATTTTATTATTGGTGTCTTCTACCTCCTTAATTCCCTGCCTTTAGAATTCCCCTTATAGTGTGAATTTATGTTATTGAATTTCAGTTATTTTTCCACCAACAAGAAAATGAGTTTGAAGTGTGAATAATGAGATAATTTTTGTTCTTTAATAATTAAATAGCCATTATTTACTGATTATTTATCCTAGGTCATGGTGAAGACTAAGAGTTTCATATATATTTTTTCTTTAAACTTTATTACAATCAGTATCTGTAAAATTGTTATTACGTTAAATCAGAAAATAATTATTTTCTCCAAAGACTGAGTTTTTGATTCAAACACTTTAAATTTTTGCAAGTTTGTACATGTGCATGTTTATGTGTATATATTTGTTCATGTGTGTGCTGTTCATGTTAAATTAAAAAGTTAGCATTGAATGTCTTTCTTGATTTCTACCTTTCTTTTTTTATTTTTTCCCTTTCAAGATAGGATCTCTCTATTTATCTCTAGCTGTTCTTGAATCAGTCTGTAGACAAGTCTAGCCTTAAATTTGCAGAGATCTGCCTGCCTCTGCCTAGTGGGAGCTGGGATTAAATGTGTGCACCACCACCACCACACCTATGTGGCTTCATCTTTTTGAGTCAGGCTCTCTCACTGAACCTGGAGCTCACAGATTAGTTAGATATGCTTGCCAGTGAGATTTGGGGACCCCTGTGTCCACTCTATAGGATGACAGATATGTATGAACCAATTTTTCTTTTGTGGTTTTCTGGGATATGAGCTCAGTTCCCCACGATTCCAGAGCAGTCACTTTTCTGACTGAGACTTTTCCCTAGCCCAATCTACCCAAGGCACTTTCTTAGTATTGCATCCATGTATTCATAGTTTTGTTATAGTACTCTACCCTTTGTGTGAATCACATTCCACCCAATACAATGATAAACAGAGATATTTATGTATCAATATTATTTCTTTACCCCATTTATTACAGGGGTACAAAACCTGGCTTCATTATGTTCAAAAATATAATACTTTAAGTCTACAATAGAACCATGAACACTTGAAAGAACTCATTAAATGCTGAATTATGAATTATGAAGACAAATGTGTGACAGTTTGGTAACTGTAATTTAAATAGCATTTTATAGGGCTGGTTCTAAGAGAGCTTTCCAATTTCCACCCTGTTCATTTCAATTCATCTTTAAAATCCATTGCTTGCTTGGAGTTAGAGACAATATTTCTCAGAATATTGCCAAGTTTACCTTCTTCCAAATGTTTATATTACAATTTTTCTGAATCCCTCTCAAAATAGAAGGTACTGATGTCAATAAATCTATTATTATGTAGATTAAGGATTTCATAATTAATTTATGGCAAAGCCCTTGTGTATGTTTATATGAAAACAAAATATAAACCTTTGCCAGTTAACTTAAAAATTCTAGTTACTAATAATAGAGTAGTTGTCTCTTTCAAAACACAAACTTCTACAAAATAGAGTTTCTAAAAATTATTTTTTGCATAAATGTAGAAAGAACCATCATAATTTCTTTTATCAGTTTCCCATTGTACATTACACAATAGTTTGTTACACATCCTCCCCCATTTGGACAGCTTTGAGTTTATATAGATCTTAAAAACTCCTAAAAGGACACAACTAAAAATTTAATGTGCAATTCAGCAAAGTCTTTTTGAATTTTGCATTAGATTTCCCTTTAGCCTTGGGTAAAGCCATAAAAAAAATGACCTGCTTAAAAATGTAATCATCACGCAGGAACCTTCCTAAAGTCAGCATCAAATAGAATAAAATATATTTTATTAATGATACAATTCACAAAATTACTGGTCCTGCCACTCTCTGCCCTCCAGGGACCCTTCCCCTGCCCCTGGTTGTATGAGCATCAGTTATTGGTATTTGTTTTGTGTAATTTATCCTTCTGATTGCCTTGAATGCCTAATGAACTAGAGTCAGTTAAAGGCTGTTTAAGATGTGCCAACTTCTTTGGAAAATGGACCAGTGAGATACTGTCTAGAAGAGGAGTTAAAGGATGGCCCCTTCCTGGCTGCAGAACCAGAATCAAAAATAGAATATGCTTTACCAGATTTTGCTTCGGACATTACACTTTCTGAAAGTGTCAGGGCCTCCACATGATAGTCAGAACTAGGAATCTGAATGGTTACCTGGATCAGTGGTTTTGTTTTGACTAAAATATATACCACCTTCTTTTTTCTCCCCATGTATCCTTTCAACTCATATTATAAGCAGTCTTTCTTTCTTGTCCTTACTTGGCAGGTTTATCATCATTTTAAAACATATTAGGTTATCCTCAATGGTTTCAAATGTGTTTTTTAACTTGCATGTTATTTATAATAAGCACATATCAATAGGGCACATGTAATATTGAATGCCTATTTTGCATGCTTAAACATATTAAACACATTGATCTCCTTGAATACTCAACAAATATTTATCATAAAACTTTCAAAACCTTTCCTTGAAGCTTTTTGATGAAATAACATCTGGATATTTGCTTTTGTTGTTTATTTCCTGTGAGATCTTTTCCAAATACTCTTTGCCCATTTCTAAGGAATTGATGCATATTTGCTGTATTATAATTTAGTAGTCTTGTAATTTCCAATATGATATTTGTTTGTAGAATGATTTTGAGATTATCTTTTGTGAATGGTGTGAGACAAGTCTTGTTCTATTTTTCTAATGTAGATATCTGATTTCCTCAGTATCACTTAGAAAACATAGCCCTTCCTTCCAAGCATATTCTTCTGTGAGCATCATTGAAACTCACTTTGTTGTAGATTTATGAGTTTACATACAGGCCTCATGTTCTGATAATTGGTCAATGAATCTATCCTTGTGCCAATCCCAGGTGGTAGGTAGTTTTGTTGGCTCCAATGAATATGAAGCCTCCTCCTGCCTAGTTCTTTTTGCTCAAGATTGCTTTTGTTCTTCAGGGTTATGATTCTCTCTGTCTCTGTCTCTCTCTCTCTGTATATATATATATATATATATATATATATATATATATATATATGTGTGTGTGTGTGTGTGTGTGTGTGTGTGTGTGTGTGTGTGTGTGCATATATGTGTCAGGGTCCATAGTTGGGATTTTTTCTTTCTCTCTCTGTGTGTATGGGTGTGCTTGAATACGTGTGTTAGGTTCCATACAAAGTTTATTGCTAATCTAGTTTTGTGGAGATTATCATTGGTAGTTTGGTAGAGATGACACTGAATCTAAATTCTTTGATATGCATATTTAAATTTTTAAAATTTATTCTTCTCTCTTATACTACATCCTGGCTGAAGTTTCCTCTCCCAGCCCCACCCCCTATTCTGCTTGAGATCCACTTCTCTTTCCTTCCCTTCAGAAAGGGACAGAACTCTCAGATATATTAACCAAACATGGCATATCAAGTTCCAATAAAGTAAGCCATTTTCCCTTATATTAAGGCTGGCAAAAGGCAATTCAGTATGAAGAAGAGTTCCAAAAGCAGGCAAATGAATCAGAGACTGGCCTGCTTCTGCTGTTAGGAGTCTCACAAAAACACCAAGATACACAAATGTAACAAATTGCAAGGGACCTTGATCAGACCCATACAGGCACTCTGATTGTTTGTTAGTCTCTTTGAGCCCTCGTTAGCTGATTTTGTAGGCTGTTTTCTTGTGGTGTCCTTGATCACTCTGGCTCCTACAATCCTTCCTCACCCTATACTGCAGGATTCATGAACTCCACCTAATGTTTGGCTGTGGTCTCTGCATCTGCCTCTGTCATGACAGTTGGCTAGGCACCAATTTGTGAGTATAAAAGAATATCATTAAGTTGATTTTTAATTTAATTTTATTTCATTTCATTTTGCTAGTCATGTTTGTTTTATCCTATGTCTCTGGGCTATCCTGCCTGTGGGTCCTGACCCATATGGGTGACTTCCCTTTCAGGCCATGGGTTTCAAGCTGCACAATTTATTGGTTGGTTACTCCCACAATTTTGTGCCACCTATACCCCAGCATATTTGTAGGTAGAACAAATTTTAGGTCAAAGGCTTTATTACTGATTGGTGTACCAATCCCTTCAATAGATGATTTGTGGGGTTACAGGAGATGGGCAATTCAGGCTCTGTAACCACATTTCTAGGAGTCTTAGCTATAGTCACCCTCATAAGTTGCTGAGAGTTTCCATTGCTGTCATTTTCTCAGTCATCCCAAAGATGCCCTCGGATTTAAAGGACCCCCTCCTCTCTCTCTCTCCTTCTCTCTCTCTCTGTTGCCTCTATATGATTGGCTCAATTGCAGTTAGTGACAATCTGAATTTTTTTTTTTCAATTTGGGTGTCCTTTATTTCTTCTTTTTTTTCCTGATTGATCTTTTTGAGACTTCCAGAGCTTTGTTGAGTAAAAGTTGTGAAAATGAGTGTCTATATACTGTTCCATATCTCATAGAGCTTTATGCTTTATGCTGTGATCTATGAAGTATAATATTAGATTTGGTTTACTATGTGTTGTATGCAGTACAATGTTAGCTTTGGTTTACTATGTATGGCATTTATTACATTGAGATATGTTCTATATATGTCTGATTTGTTCTTGGTCCAACATTTCATCATTAAGGGATATAAAATTTATTGAATGCCTTTTTGTATGAATTGTGATTATCTGTACATGCCTACCTCTGCCACCAAGGAAGACGTGACTCTGGGAAGATCTTCTTCAGGCAGTTTTAATCAGGATCCTTGAAACATGTTTCCTCTGACCCGTAGGAGCCTTGGGGACTCCTGCACAGGCTTAAATACCCTTGAGCTAACCAACCCCAGTGAGCTACGTGGACCCTGCAGATAGGCTACTCTCATGCGGAAGCAAATAAGGGCTTGTTTATGCCAGAGAGTGCTCACCCTTGGGGAGGTGGAAGGCTAAAGCCAGCACCATCTTTAAGGTGTGGCACTTCACGGCTCTCTACAGTTCCCCCTTTCTGTTTTAATAATGCAACAGGCAAGGGTAGTGGCCTGGTCTCCAGTAAAGCAGTGGACTTTGTAATGACCCTGAATCCTGGTAGTCAGCCAAGTCAGTGCCACACCTGTCCAGCATCTTTTTCCTGGAGGTCGGGCCTCGGACACCAACCCACATGCAACCAGACTTGCCCTTCTCAGAGTTGCTCACTTCCAGAGCTAACTTGGAGTGCAGTGCTAAGCCATACAACCTGAGCGTGAAGGATCAATACTTGTTTATGACTGCGAGCCATGCTTGGTGAGACTGTCCTGCCCCAATGGCTGTAAATGCCTGGACAACCATAGCTGCATACTGCTTCTGAGCAAACCTCATCTTGCAAAGACACCACAGGCCCACGAAGGAGATAAGCAACAAGAGGACAGCCATGGCTCCCATTCCCATTCCCATTCCACTCTTTCAGATGATCCATGGCAACGGGAACCACGATGACAATCCGGCAGCCAATCCTGCATCCAGACGTGTTGAATTCACTGCAACAATGGCCACTCCCAGCTGTACCATCAAAGTCATCAAAGTCACCAGACCAATTTCTTCAAAGATAGCTAGACAACTGTCATGACATATTAGCAGCATGTGTAAAGTTCTCATACTGAATGCTGGTAACACATAAACCTGGATATTTCATTGCATATCCCAATTGGGCCAGCTGTCACAAGGTATCTATTTGCTCCTGCACCAGATCAATTCTTAGGTTTAAAATCATTAAACCTCCTTTTAGTTGCACCAATTGTGGATTGAGTATCCAAGGCAGTAGCCACATTGCTGAACAACTCATTTAGCTTAGAGGCTGTTTGCACAGATGTGCTCATAGCCACAGCAGCCATGACTGAATCCACAACTGCAAAAGAGATAGCTGCAACTATGGCTACTGTAATGCCAAAAATCTCTCCCTGCAGCCTCTACCAAACAGGCCACAAAATCTGAAAATGATTCCATGGGGCCTTGCAGTATTTAGTGAGGTTACCATTCACCCCTCCCTTTTTAGGTAATGACTTCCATGCTTTTATGGCAATCTTATTTACTTGTTCAAGACTTAAGTCATTTCGAACGACTTTCCAGACCTCAGGGCAAAAAGAACGCCCTGTACCTGGGCCCCACCCTTCCTCACTCTTATAAGGAGAAGGCGCCAGAGGCATTGTTCCAGAAGGGTCGCTCCCCTCCCCACATCGCCATTTCTCCTCTCCCTTCCCCCTCTACCCCTTAAGGGATTGTTTCTGAACTCCTTTTACAAGGGCTTTCATTTTTTCCTCAGCCCAGCAAGCTACCTTGATGTCTCCTGAAACTGCAGATCCAAGGTGCAATGGCATCACATTCGCTCAGGAATATTTCTAGTGTGCTTTTCTTTATTTTAAGTTTCTTTGACAAAAGTAGCTCCTGAAAAGCCAGAAAAAATGGATGAGAGTGGGAAGTCCCCATCTTAAAAATTTTACTTTCGGTTTGTTAGAACCTCTCATTCAATGCGTGAGACTTTACTGCTGCTTAACTCCGTGGTCTTTAGTTTGGTCCCAACTTACTTGGGACTTTTATTGCTCCTTACCAGAGACCTTATTGCCTCTTTACTAAGGGCCTTATGCTTAGTTCAAACCTGAACTTCATTGCTCCTTACTGGAGACCTTATTGCCTCTTTACCGAGGGCCTTAAATTTGGTCCCACCTTACCTTGGGAACTTGCCAGCACTGCCCTGACTGCAAGAAGTTCTGATCTGAAAAATTCCCGGTATGGGCCACCATCTGTACAGCACCTGACCCTAGCCAGGGAGAAGATGCAACTCCAGGAAGATCTTCATGCAGTTTTAATCAGGATCCTTGAAACATGTTTCCTCTGATCCGTGGGAGCTCGGGGGACTGCTGCACAGGCTTTAATACCCTTAAGCTAACCAACCCCAGTGAGCTACATGGACCCTGCAGATAGGCTACTCTAACGCAGAAGCAGACAAGCTGAACATACTTAACCAAATAAGGGCTTGTTTACACCAGAGAGTGCTCACCCTTGGGGAGGTGGAAGGCGGAAGCCAGCGCCATCTTTAAGGTGCGGCATTTCGCAGCTCTCTACAATTATCATATTTGTTCTTTATTCTATTGTTATGATCAGCATATGCTGAAACATCATTGCATCACTGGGATAAATCACACTTATTCATATGCTGTTGGGTTGCATGTTCTAATGCCATTTAAGGACTTCGAATCTATGTTTATGAAATGTAATTTCTTATAGTTTTCTCTTTTGTTGTATTCTTATTTTGGGTATCAATCATGGCAATGTGTATCTCACTGAATGTGATTCAAAGGTAACATCCTATTCTACTTTTAAAAATAACTACAGGAACCTGGTAATAATCTTTAAATGTTTTGTAGAAGTAAACTCCTAATTGATCTATATTTGGGCTTTCAAAAAATGAGATGTATGCTACTTCTTACCAACTTGATTGGATTTAGAAAAGCCTGGATCAGCAAAGTATACCTCTAGGTGTGTCCGTGAAGGCATTTCCATACCACAGAGAATAAAATGAACAGGTAGACATTCCTGAATATGTATGACATCATCCCATGATTCAGGATGAAATACACAGTGAAAAATAATAAAAGTAAACACATAGCTTGTATGCCTCCTGCCTACCATAATGCCAATTATTATGTTTCATTGTGACTTCTAAAAATATGCTGAAATCTTTGAAATAATGAACCCAAAACAAAACAAGACAAATTAACAAACAAGAAAAACCAACAACTTTCTTTCCTAAGTTATTCATACCAGATAGTTTCTGGCATTGATAAAAATCTGTCTAGTGAAAGTTTAATTTTGGATTTAGAATCATTAATTTTAACGGTCTGTCCTATCCCCTGCTTCTTGATGAGTATCGATAATATGTATATGACTAGGAGTTTGTTTATTTTTCTCTGAATTATCAAATTAGTAGGCATGTAGTTATTCAGAATTATTTGAAATTAATTGCTGTAATTCACTTCTTATTACTCCTTTGCCATATTACATAATGTTTCTTTGCACTGCTATTTCAAGAATATTTTATCTAATATTACACAGGCTGTCTTGCTTTTTTTGTGGCTATCATATGCATAGACTGTCTAATTTTATCCCTTTGTGTTGGTCCACATAAATCTTTAGAGGTAATATGAATTTCTTGTAAGCAATGTGTAGTTGGTAGAGCTTTTGTATCCACTCTATATACCTTTGAATTATAGAATTACATCTATTAAGATCCAATGGAACTATTGATGAATACAATCTTAGAATTGTTCTCTCTCTGCCTTCCTTTCTTTCTTCTTCCTTCTGTACAATGTTCCTTTGTGAGTAAACAAATTATCAGTTTGTTTTGATTCTTTGATTTTATTTAATCTGTTTTATTTTGCTTTATGGTTAACATGATCCTTTCAAATGCATCTTGTTTATAAAAAGAAATGATGGCCATAAAGATAAGAATAGGAGGACACAAAAGAACAATTATCCTAAGATAATTTTCTGATACACTGATTTATCTCTACATTTTCATTTTATAATAATCCATATTTCATCTTCCATATAATACTATACCTTAATATAATAAGACTACTATTTTTAATAGTTGTAATTTCAGTCATCCTGACAAAAATATGAATGACTTATGTACCTTGGTTACAAATTAGAGCATTCTGTGTTTTCTTGCACAATCATCTTTACTACTGAGTTTTATACATTCCTGTATTTCCTTCTTGTTGGTGTCTCTTCATTAGTTTGAAGAATTTCTTCCTATGTTCTTCTCTCTTGGGTGGGCATATTGCAGTGAGAGACAGGAAAACTTGGCACCATTTCTTCCTCTTCTTTAATCTGTCTTCTTATCCATATTTTAAAGTTCATTTTACATGCCAACCACAGATCTCCTTCCCCCCCTTTTTCTAACCCCTCACCTCCCTTCTAGCCCACACTCAGTCCACTCCTCCTCACAGGTAAGTGCTCCCACAAGCAGACAACATAGTCTGGTACAATAGGTTGGGGCAGAGTCCAATGCCTCTCCCATGCATTAAGACTGAGCATGGCATCACACCATAGGGAATGGGCTCCAACAACCTAGCTCATGTACCACATTTGTATTGTGGTCCTTCTGCCTAGGGCCCCTCTGATAGTCCAAGCTTCACAACTGTATATATATATATATATATATATATATATATATATATATTGGCATAGTTTGGTTTTATTTTGTTATATAGACATGAACACTACTAGTCTTCTGGTATCTCTTCTGATTTACTTTGTCTCTTTTAAGGTATTTTGGTACATGAGCAGCTGTCCAACTAGAATGTCTGTGAACAAATGACCATCAGAAGACTTTAGCCACCATCTTACTTTGACCTCCTCTTCCTCCTCAAGTATATCTCAAATAAAAAGGCCGTGTATCTCCTTGTGAAAATAGGTTCTGTAGCATGAGATTCATCATGAACCCAGGACCTTAACTCTATAGAACTCTCAGAAACATGCCTTGGCATTTTAAAAGAGACATAGATAAAAATTCTTTTGGTTAAGATTTATCATTTTATTAACAATTTACTTATTTCCCTATTTTAATCTAGGATTATAAAACATGGAATGTTTATTAAAATTTATGTTTTTTAGTTATTATTTTTATGTCCACCAGAACCCAAGATTGTTTAAGTTGGTCCATAACCTCTAATAATCATGATACACCTAAAGTATATTGATGTCAAATATTGCTTAATATTTTCTGATGATGATAATAAAATATACCAACATATGTCAGTGTTATATCAATTGTAATCAATGGGTAGGTCAAATAGTATGTTGTTAGTTCTGATAGTAAAATTTTACTGGTTAATTAGATTTATCCAGAATAAAAATAATTTGTTCTCTCAAGTGTACTTAATTCCCAATAAGATTTAGTCTTCACTTCCAAGGGTAAAAGCCATCAAGGAGATAAATCCATTTTTTAGGTATTTTAGAAGAAAAATACTCAGTGTATTTTTAACAGAGATTAGGTGTGTGAGGGGGTGGCTCAGAGAGTCATTGTTGTAGAAAAGTAATAGTTACATACTGAGACAAATGATTTCCATCAAGTATATTCTGCTGAAAAGCTGCTTTGAAGATACAGACTCTGAACATGCCCAAACTATCTGAAATCCATCTGCTCGATAAATACATACTTTATAAGATGTCTATGCTGTGATATAATTGTACTTCATTCAGAGGCAGGAGATTGCTTCCAACTCTTGCTTCACTCTAATCCTCCCAATATGGTGATTTAACCCCTTTTACTTATTTTAAGAGCCCTGTATTAAGAGGACATAACTGGACTGAAATCATGTGCTTGTGCTGGGTAATAATTAAGCAGGCTTTGTGTAAATCATTCCAGCTGGCCTCCAAACCATTCTGGAATATTTTATCTGGCAAGAGAAAAATTTAGCAGATGTTATGGGGCTAATGCAGGTAGGGTAGAATGCTTTTTTTTTGTCCTACTATATTATAATTTCTAATGGACTTTTAACAAAAGTATTTAGTCTCTAAAAACCACGTGTATTAATTCAATTAATATTTGTTAAATAAATAATTTTATAAGGAGAAAATGTGAAAATGTATATAAGAGGAGATAACCTCATGACTATACTTTAAAATTTATCATGATAATATATAGTAAATGTATGCTATAAACCCCATGCACTATTAGAAGTTATAAAAATACAATTATTATTGCTTCCTAATCATATCTACACATGATCATGCTCTATATTGAAGAATAATATATAGTGATAATTTTAAGTCATATTTGATGAATTTATTATCATAATAAATATTCCTTCACCATACCAAAAAGTACAGTTACAAAGTGCAAAGAAATGTGAATATAGGCTATTAGTTGTGATGGCAAGTTTGATTGGCTTTCTGAAGAGATGGAGATTGTAGGGATAGGGTATCTAAAGAATACAGAATAAAGTTTCACTAAATACCGTCTTCTAGTTGTGCTCTCAGAAATCATAAAGAACTTTAGAAAGTATATGAAACCAGTGTCTCTTACACAAACTTGCATATACACCCATGCTCATACACTTGCACTCATGGATTTTTTTGTATAAGGAATTGACCGAAGGCAAATAAAATGGAAGATGTTCAACCCTTGAAAGAAGTGAACCACAGCATGAGACACCCAAATCTACGTATATTGATTCCTCTGCAGTAGGACTGCTCTACATCTAGACCCTAAAGCTGATAGCTTTAGTGTTTTTATTTCCCCCCACATGGGATGTGCGAGAACTGACTTTAGAGCTGTCAGAGAGGCTGAACATTTTGTATGGTGATCCCAGAGAAAGTGGATCCACAGATCAGCAAATCTCCAATTTTTATCTAATGTCCCCTCAAATATTTACTTGACCTTTAAAGATGTGATTATATGTGTGAGGCTCTTGGGAGCTCAACAGCTGGAAAATTGAGATATTTCTGCCGATATTCTCTGCAGAAGTCTTGTCAACTTGAAGGGCTTTGATAAAGATCTTCTAGTTTTACAGCTACCTATTGGAGGTATGACTTAAGAGGGAACATTATATCACAAGTGTTAGGATATATCTAAGATGAAAATTCAACGCTGAAATAGATCCCCCATCCATGATAGAAAACAAGCTTCCAGGAGCAAGTGATACACCAGTAATATCAATGTCTACTAGAATAATTTTTATTGCTATTCAGAGAGTGATGAGTAAATGCAGAGTTTCTGTAAAGTATTTTTTCTAAAGTTAAGCATAAAACTACATTTTGACTTATTATTTTGAGCTATGGTCATGAGAAAAAATATTATTAGTAAGAAATTATCTTGAGGCAACCTATATAATGGAATTAGATCATAAGGAATAACTGGTGTATTTCTCTATATTCTCTGACTCTACTATGTCTTCAGCAATAGGGTCCTACCATCAAGTTCTGGAAGGATACCAATAGCACTGGCAATAGCCTATAATTTTGGATGTCTAACCAACCAATTACTCCAAAAGAAGTAATCCATTCCAGACACAGATATTTTTATTTGTTATCTTGTGGTATTAAGAAGTGGCATTTGCCATCCCATTATTAGGTTAACTCCATTTAAACAGTACAGTCTCTCTCTTTCTCTCTCTCTCTCTCTCTCTCTCTCTCTCTCTCTCTCTCTCTCTCTCATACACACACGTATATGCACATGCACATACACTTTAAATAAATATATGTTTACATTATATATATATATATATATATGTGATGGGAGATGTCATTCTATAAATGTTTCTCTTATTGGTTAATGAATAAAGCAATGTTGGCCAATAGGAAAACAATATAGGCAGGACTAGGAGACAAGGAGGAGAGAGGAAGAAGTAGGAGGGTGATTCAACATGGAGGACCAGGATCCTCTCTCTGCTAAGCCAAGACCACATGGAAACATTTAGATTAATAGAAATGGGTTAGTATTTAATACAGAGCTAGCCATTACAAAATGCTAGTAACAGGCCAAGAGCATTATAACTAATAGTGTGTCTCTGTGTCTCTGTGTGTTATTTGTGGCTGGTGCAGCTCTGGGACCAGGACTGAGGGAAAACTACTCATAACTATATATATAGTTAAAGAGGTATATTCACTGCAATCAACTTGGATATTAGGTTATAGATTTCTTTGGGTATATATTAAAAAATGGATGATGTAGTAAATAAATTTCTAGCTCTGTAAACCTCTACACTAATTTCCATAATGGCTGCACTAATTTGTATTAACACTAGCCCCATTAATAAATGTTTTTCTTCCTTTATATTAATGGTAGCACTTGTCAGTTTTTAAAAATTTCTTACTTGGGTAATATAAAACCTTAAGGTGTTTTTAATTTGCATTTCCCTGATAGCTAAGGATGTTGAACCTAATGTATCTCAATTATTTATATTTCATCTTTTGAGAAATTGTTTATTTCTATGCTTTATTTGAAATTGTTCTTTCCCTTGATGTTTGATTCTTGAGTTATTTGTGTATTCTGGGTAATGACCCCTTGTCAGATGTGTGACTGGTAAAGTTCTTTTCCATTCTCTAGGATGTCTTTTCTCTCAAATTATGGCATACTTTGCTGGGCAGAAGAGTTTTTGTTTAGGGATTTCATTAATTCATTGTTGGTTGGTCTTAGTGCCTACACTACTATGATCCTCTTCAGCAAGTCCTTTCCTAAGCGAATGAGTTCATATGTATTGCCCACACTGTTCTCTTCCAAAATCAGTCTGTCAAGTCTTATGCTGAGATCATTGATCTATTTGAAACGAAGGGGTGAGGTTTTCTACAGGGTGACAGGTAAAAATATGGTTTTATTCTTTGGTATGTAGCAATCCAGTTTAACTAGTAATGGGAGGTGTTATTCTGTAAATATGTTTCTCATACTGGTTAATGAATAAACCACTGTGGCCAATGGAAAAGCAAGATAGGCGGGGTTAGGAGACAAGGAGGAAAGAGGAAGTAGTAAGGAGGAGTCAACATGGAGAGCCCAGAGAGGTAGCATGCCAGCACTGCTCTGGCCAGTAAGATGAGCCACGTGGAAATACTTAGAATCGAAGAAGTAGGTTAATAATTAAGACAGAGCTAGCTGATAAGGAATTAGGAACTGGCCAACAGATTTATATCAAATACATCGTCTCCACTTGTTATTGGGGCGCCACTAGCATGGTGGTGGGGCCATACCGGCAGAGGGCGGGCTGGTGGAAAACAACTAGCTACAGTTGGTGCCCAAAGTGGCTAATAAGAACTTTCACTTAAAACAAACAAACAAACAAACAAACAAAAAAACAAACAAAAAACCCACAAAAAACCAAAAAAAAAAAACAAAACAAAACAAAAAAAATCTTAAGAAAGGAAACAAAGGGAGAGAAACTAGTAAGACTTCTTGCTAGCAGCATTTTTCTCAGTTGGATTTGTTTTGCTGTAGACAGAGATTTGCACAGCTCCTTTAATGTAGGTTTCCAAAATTTGCATAGGTGAAAAAAAAACGCATTTCTTTTAAAGAGCTCTGCTAACAATTCATTAGTGTGTATGAGAGCTGCAATGACGGTTTACACTGTGTTTTAAAATATATATAGGAAGGGATATAGGGATATATAATGATCAAAATCCAATTTAGTAAATCCTCAAAGAAGTAATTTAAAAAGAAAATAGTAGAAAGTGAAAATATAAAATAAATTTAAAAAGAATAAAGGCAAAATATTTTTCTCTTAAATAAAAGTCAATAGATTTGTTTCTAAGCATACCTGAAAGATAGGCAAAGTGTGTTCCTTTTATCAGTGTGCCAAAATGGAATGATGCTGAGAAGACTAACTTGGAGCCTGTGAAAAAAGGCATGCAAATTCATGAAGTGATCTATGTTTTAACAACTGAGATCGAGAATCAATTGAGTGAACATTGAGTGAGTGAATGAAAATATGGTACATACGGTGTATAACTCAGCCATAGAATGATGAAATCCTGTCATTTGTGGCAACACAGTTGGATATGGAGGGAATTGTGTTAGTGAAATAAACCAGAAACAAAAAGATAAAAACTTCTTATATTTTTCTACTTGTGGAAAATAAAACAGTTGATCTCATAAGAAGTAGATGAAGTTCACTAATAGGATATGTAAAAAAATGGACAATTGATAATGTGCATAAACAACCATTAGCTATGATGAATAAGTTACACAAATAAATATGTTTTGTAGTTATTCATTAGACATTTCTGTATAACCAGAAAAGAACAGTTTTGTTAGAACACAGCCCAAGAATGAAGTAATGAAGTTGGAATTCTGAGAGCTTGTGAGAAAACTGCAAGGGAACAAGACAAGAAAAATCTTGGGACCTAAGTTCCGTAAAAGGGACAGAATTGTTTTTGGAATGTGCTTTCATGCTTTTCCTAGGTTTAGTGGATAAGAGTGAATTTAATTAGAAAATGCATTACAACTGGCTATTGTTATTTGTTTATATGCCTCTATGGAAAAATATGTGACTTATCCCTGTGACTGTACAATCTATTCAAGTGACTTCTCTTAACTCTAAGAGTATAAATTTTCTGAGGCTCTGAATAAAGTAGTCTATTGCATGAGACTTTAATCTGCTTCATTTTTTATGCTTAATTCTCCCAGATCCCATTTTTGGTTAGAGCAATAAACACAGTTTGAAAGTTTCTAGTATTTAGAAATGATAACCCTTGATTGGAAGGAAATGCTAATTACTTATTTTATTTTACATATTATGCACACATATCAAAAGGTAACATTGAACTTTAAAAATAAATACACATATTATGCCAAAACTCAAAAATTAATAGAGAAAAATGTCATGTCAAACAATTGTGTAGACTGATAGAAATTATTATAAATGAAAGCAAAGCTTAATAAATACATGAAAAGTGATCATTATAAATACATATTTACATGTCAGTCAGGTTTCACTCAATTTCCATGTAATTAATTGACAAAGCAAATGCTATATTTGAGTAGCCTAAAAATATTGAGAACTTGAAATCTGATATTTGAGACATAATTACTAATGAAATGGGTGAAAAATATAGGATTAAAAGCAGTAAGAATAGTGAAGGGGAATTCTAAAATATAATCAATTAAAGGAGTGGGAATAAGGGCCAACAAGTAGACAAACTGAAAACAGATGAGAAAGTGACACCCACAAATACATGGATAATGTAATTAAATAGCATAGAGATAGACAAGCCTTCCACTTAAAGGATAGTGTCATGGCTGAGAAATAGTTTCATCTCTATTCAACCCACCAGCAAGAGCCATCACATTTAGAAATGAAAATTAATGGTTAACAGAAATATCAGAAAACTCTGCAGTTAATCAGAAGTAAAGAGGCAGAAGCAATATTAAGTCCTGTGCTCGCCTGGCTAGTAAACATAAGGAAGCTGGAGGCTGTCTAAACATCAAATTCTGTAGGCCAAGATAAAGATGATTACAAGAGGAGAAAGGGATGTTTCATTATGATGAGTATACTAGCTCTTCAGGAAGATAAACCAATCATATATATGAATGTAGTTAATAATGGAGACATAAAATATACTCTGAATATTGACAAAACTTAATCGAAACTCATATAAACATACATTTATATAGTTAATAATAATCTTAATTTCTACCTCTCTGTAGTTGATATAACAGGTTGAAGAAACAGCAAACTAACCAAGGCCCCAAACAATGGAATGTGCTGCTCAAAACTCTTACTTAGAGGAGAATAGTCAAAGATGTGATTGGGTCTCATCTTAACTAGCATAGGCTATATTTTGGACTATAAGAACTTTCATTATGCTAAAACTTGACAAAATTTGAAAAATGACAAAAGATTTGAGTATTTAAAATGGCTGAAAGTTGGTAAGTTTGATAGTCTCCATCCCTAAATGATAGGTGGATTACAAATAAGAAACACCAGACTAATTGAAAATCCCCAATGCACCAAAGAATAAGTCACAAGAGAATTTGTTTTACTATATTGCATTGAAAAGAGAAAATATCCAAGTCATTGGAGAAGTGTTGATGAATTTTCAGAGTATATATATATATATATATATATATATATATATATATATATATATATTTGAAAATACAATAAAGACTGATGTCAAGACCAATAAGAACTTATCAGGGATCTGTAAAAGGACCAAGTAAATACAAAGTAATTTGTAACATGGATGTAATAAAGGTCAGAGTAAACACCAATGAAATGAAAACAAAAGAGGAAATAAAAATCCTGAAAATGTTTACAGAAGTGGTATATACTAAGTTCAACTGATTAGGATGAGGGAGAGAGAACAACCACAAGTGACTCTTATTCTAGTTTCTTGGCAGATGATCAATCAGAACAGATGTACGGATAAATAAGGAAATTATGAACAAATGCCAGATAATCTGGTAATTTGAACATCAAATTCCTAGCAATTAGGAAATTTATTAGGAGAGATGCTATAAAACATGTCTGTAATTTCAGCATTTAGAATATTGAGGAAGGAAGATAGAAAGTTCAGCATATTAACACAATAAGACCAAACACAATTACCTTAGTATATGCAGGACAGAATTTATCACAGTGTAGTACATTTCCAGGAGAAACTTATTAATCTGGAAAAAAAGAAAGGAATCCATTGTACTGGTGTTTGAACCAATGAAGTCAGCAAAACTAAAGAAACTAAAAGACATTTATTGGAAAGAAAGAATTAAATATCTTTTGTTCTCATATGCCATGATCATCTACAGAACAAATCTCTTGGCAATAATGAATAATTGAATTTTTCAAAATCTGGAGATAATAATAATAATATACAGAAATGAATTATGTTTCTATACATAGTCAACAAACTGTTGATATGAGGATTGCAATATTTTAAGGCATAAAAATACAAATACTTAAATCAAGTAAGATATAAAGTTGTTATACCATATATGTATATACATATATGCATATATTTATAAAATTAAAAACTACAACTATCATTGAATA
Organism: Cricetiscus sungorus; assembly: GCA_030556225.1. Classification (NCBI taxonomy): domain Eukaryota; kingdom Metazoa; phylum Chordata; class Mammalia; order Rodentia; family Cricetidae; genus Cricetiscus; species Cricetiscus sungorus. The sequence goes on along the minus strand of JANBXA010000180.1, from coordinate 21,535,256 downwards.
CAATTTAGAAGTCTAAAGAATGTGAATGCCTATATTCATGGAGGTGATGTTGCCATCATTCAATATTAAATGTCACAGTATTTAATATTATTTATGAGTGTTTTGTAGCCTTACTAAAGTCTGCTTTACTTGAAAAATACACTATTATCTCACAGAAGGCAAACCTGAGTCATTCATTAACTATGAAAATCAGCTGAGTATTCCTGAATTCATAAATTGAAATAAATCAAAAATTGCCTTGGGGGTCTAGTGAAGGACAACTGTAAACAGAAATGCAGGAGGGAGTATGAGGCTATAGAGGGATGCTGATGGCAAATGGTTTAAACTTTATTTCAGATACTGTGTTGCTTTCCTTCCTTCGTCACCATGTCTTCTAATTCTGTCTAATGTTAGGAAGACTTTGTATCTATGCTCAACATATTCTGTATTTCTTAGAAATTGTGACTCAACAATAGGCCTATACTATTTAGTTGTAAGTTACTAAGTTTAAACCACATCCGCTTCAGGACAGACTGTTCTTCATGTGTTCCTTAAGTGTTTAGTAGTTATTTACCATTGTACAGACATAGTTGTACAAACATTGTTTTGATGTTGGGAACATTAAGGACATGAACAGAATGAAGTTTCAGCCTTTTTAGATATAGCATGAATGCAGATTTTGCTTTGCACGCACCCTCTATAGGAGGATTCAGGTCAACTTTTGTAGCATTGTAATCAGATGCAATGGGTTGCATCTGGGTGAGCAAAAGGCCAAAACAAACATAATTTAGGCATAGAGGAGGGAAGGATTTACTTGTAGCCGGTGAGGGGATCCCAGGAATTATTTCTGATTGAATTATTTCTGATAAAATTCTCTGACTGAACAAAGGAATCAAAGACAGAGTGAGTAAAGAGAGTTTATCCATACTCAGTTTAAGGTCTCAGAAGAAGGAGGGAAAGAGAGAGAGAGAGAGAGGAAGAGGAAGAGGGAGAGGGAGAGAGGGAGAGGGAGAGGGAGAGGGAGAGAGGAGAGAGAGAGAGAGAGAGAGAGAGAGAGAGAGAGAGAGAGAGAGAGAGAGAGAGAGAGAGAGAGAGAAGACAGAATGCATTTGGGTGCTCATTCAACTTAAAATCACAGAGCACATGGTTAAAAGGAAAAAAAAAACTGTGACAAGAATAACCCTGGGCATGCTCAGTTTTTCCGAGATCATAAAGTTTCAGTACACAGGAAAGAACATGTTCAAGGTATATTATATAATATTTGCTCCTGAATGTGCCAAGCTCACTTAGTAGTTAATGACATCACACAGAGCCAAACAACTCTCAAATCAAAACATCTATCAAAATGATAATAATCAGTTTTTATGTTTTTTACATTTTCAAATGTTTTGAGCTCTCACTAGAATAGTGTTATATTAAAGAGACAATATTTCTGTACTGAAAAATAACTATTTTATAGTTAAAAGAACAGAGGAGCCAGGGTTGCCAAAGAGTCATGCAATGAGGAAGCAATGTCAGGCATTTAAGACCCCCAAGAGGGATTCTCACTTTTGTTCTCATCATTAAAATAGGCCAGAAAATGGATGGAATCAGACATGGCCCACAACTTAGGATTTATTAAGCCTGCCACCATCTTCTTTCAAATGTAAAAAAAAAAAAATGTGTGTTCAAAGTTCTTGCTTATAGCTCCACATCAGCATGTGGGGACAATGCCTTGTTAGAAGAGTCAGTTGCTTTGACCACGGTTGTTTAGTGTGTCCCAGAAAGGATCGGACATTCATCATAGGCTGTTACTTATTTATCATCTCTTAGACATTTCTCTTAGTAGCACAAACATGAAAAGGCAAACTTCCTTTCCCTGGAGAAGGACAAGCCTGATTAAAATCCAGCTGACACTTATGCCTCGTGGAAAAGCTGCAGTAGGACAGCAGAGGTCATTCTTAAGAAGGCAAACTGAATGATTGAGCAAGGCCCCATGAAGCAACGTCAATGGGACAATGCAGCCTTGCAGACCACTACAACCGGGATTTCTGTGTCTTCTTAGGATTCTCCCATGACAGCGCCCCCTACCAGCACGAAGCAGTTTGGAAAGAACGACACCCAAATTCCCAAATATTGTTTATTTGCATTTAAATATTGTTTGTTTGCATTTAAAAAAAAGCATGTATAATTATGTCCAGCATAAAATAAATAAATGTTTAATAAATAAAAATAAATAAATAAAAAAGAAGGCAAACAGCAGTTTGTCCATATGACTCAGGGCATGGTGGATACAAGCTAAATGGGATCCATGAATGCAGAGTCCACACAAAAGCATGACTGAGTGTGCTGTGCCACCATAGCAGGTAGTGCCCCTGATGGGTATTATACACTAGGGCAGGATACATGGTTCTTGACCTCAGAGCTTGGTTTGCAGGTGACAATTTTAGAGAATTTGCTGATGACTCATCTAAAAATGACAAAGAATAATGAAGAAGGAAGATACTTATCACTGAACTTGAGATATTGTTGTATGTAGAGAGCCATGAAGTGCCACACCTTAAAGATGGCGCTGGCTTCCGCCTTCTACCTCCCCAAGGGTGAGCACTCTCTGGTGTAAACAAGCCCTTATTTGGTTAAGTATGTTCAGCTTGTCTGCTTCTGCGTTAAAGTTGCCTATCTGCAGGGTCCACATAGCTCACTGGGGTTGGTTAGCGCAAGGGGATTTAAACCTGTGCAAGGGTCCCCTGGGCTCCCGCAGGTCAGAAGAACATGTTTCAAGGATCTTGATTAAAACTGCATGAAGAAGATCTTCAGGGAGTCACGTCTTCCTTGCTGGCAGGGGTAGGCACGTACAAATGGTGGCCCGTACAGGGAATTTTTCAGATCAGAACTTCTTGCAGTCAGGGCAGTGCTGGCAAGTTCCCAAGGTAAGTTAGGACCAAATTTAAGGCCCTTGGTAAAGAGTCGATAAGGTCTCCAATAAGGAGCAATGAAGTTCAGGTTTGAACTAAGCATAAGGCCCTTGGTAAAGAGGTGATAAGGTCTCCGGTAAGGAGCAATAAAGTCCCAGGTAAGTTGGGACTAAGTTAAAGACTGCAGAAATAAGCGGCAATAAAGTCTCAGGCATTGAGGGAGAGGTTGTAAAGAACCAAAAGTAAAATTTTCAAAATGGGGACTTCTCAGTCTCATCCATTTTTTTCTGGCTTTTCAGGAGCTACTTTTGTCAAAGAAACTTAAAATAAAGAAAAGCACACTAGAAAGATTCCTGAGCCAATGCGATGCCATTGCACCTTGGTTCGCAGTTTTGGGAGACCTCATGCTAGCATGCCTGGACAAGTTAGGCAGGGATCTTGACTTTGCTTGGGAACAAGGGACGCTAAATTCCGGAGTTCGACCTGTTTGGAAGTTAGTGCATAGCTGTATCGAAGACCAGAGGTACTGTAAAGAGGCGATGGAAAAAAAAAGCTGTGCTAGAAATGTTAGAAGAAGAAAGATCAGAAGAGGTTGAGAGCACAGTAGAGTCAGGTAAGGATGAAACAGATTCTGAGGAAGAATTGCAAGCCCTTGTAGAAAAGGTTCAGAAACAATCCCTTAAGGGGCAGAGGGGGAAGAGAGAGGAGAAATGGCGATGTGGGGAGGGGAGGGACCCTTCTAGAATAATGCCTTTGGCGCCTTCTCCTGATCAGAGTGAGGAAGGGCAGGGCCCAGGTACAGGGAGTTCCTTTTGCCCTGAGGTCTGGGAAAGCTGTACGAAATGACTTAAGCCTGGCCTATCTAGTTTTCCAGGATGCCCAAGGCAATAGATATGAGGAGCCTTTGGACTTTAAGGTCATCAAGGCTTTGGCTGAATCAGTGAGAACATATGGAATTTCAGCTTCTTTTACTGTAGCTCAAGTTGAAGCCCTAAATAGGTATAGCATGACTCCTAGTGATTGAGGTGCTCTGGCTATAGCATGTCTAAGCCCCGGGCAGTATCTGGATTGAAAAGCCTTTTTAATAGAGTATGCCAATGAACAGGCTGCAGCTAATCTGGCAGCCAGAAATGCAGCATGGGACAGGGACATGTTGCTTGGACAGGGACGCTTTGCCAACCAACAGAGAGGATATCCAATACAAGTTTTTGAACAAGTAAATTGGATTGCCATAAAAGCATGGAAGTCATTACCCAATAAGGGAGAGGTAAGTGGTAACCTCGCTAAGATACTGTAAGGCCCCATGGAACCATTTTCAGATTTTGTGGCCCGTTTGGTGGAGGCTGCAGGGAGAGTTTTTGGTGACCCAGATACTGCTATGGCACTGATTAAACAACTTGTCTATGAAATGCACAAAAGAATGTAGGGCCGCTATTACCCTGTATAAAAGTAAAGGACTTGAAGTGTGGATGAAGGTCTGCAGGGAGATAGGAGGGCCATTGACCAACGCTGGCCTTGCAGCAGCCGTGGTTCAACTGACCCAGAGAAAAAAAGGAAGTTCTGGTGTTTGTTTTAAATGTGGTAAATTAGGGCATCTTAGAAGACAATGCCCCGAAAGGGGAAATACAGGGGATATAGGAAACAGCCAATGCCCTAAGCAGCTTGGGCTATGCCCCAGATGTAAAAAGGGGAACCACTGGGCAAATGAGTGTCGCTCAGTGAAGGATATTAATGGCCAGCCTCTTACTCAAGGCTATGATGGTACTCGTCCAAAAAATGGGCAGTGGGGCCCACGACCCCAGGGCCCACAAATATATGGGGCAGTAGAGAGTCAGAGCAAAGAATGGAGCCAAGAGATGGCCGTCCCTTTGGCATCCGAGGGACTGTGGAGAGCCACTGCGGGTTCCCCAGGATTGGACCTTCGTTCCACCACCTGACTCTTATTAACACCTCAAATGAGGGTCCATTTAATAGAGACTGATTTCAAAGGACCCCTTCAACCTGGCACTGTCAGGCTGCTCCTAGGCAGGTCATCTTCAGCTTTAAGAGGACTCAGAGTTCATCCAGGAGTCATCAATCCAGATTTCACGGGGTAGTGAAGGTCATGGTGGAATCCCCTAGAGGCATTTCCGCAATCTCCCCAGGAGATCGAATCCCTCAATTGCTTTTATTGCCTAGTCTTCATGAGCTCTTTACACCCAAACCAGAGAGAGAGGGAGTGGTGGCTTTGGATCCTCTGGAACAGATTTAACCTTTTTGTCTTTGGACTTGGACCAGATGCCAGTGTTGGAGCTGACCATAGATGGAAAAAGGATTTGGGGCCTTTTAGATTCAGGAGCAGACAGAAGCATTATAGCCGGAAAGGATTGGCCTACTGGCTGGCTTCTTCTCAAACTCTGCAAGGACTTGGTTATGCAAAAGCCCCAGACATGAGAGCAAGACAGCTGCAATGGCTAGATCAGGAAGGACATTCTGGATTTGTGCAGCCATATGTGCTAGAGTTGCCAATTTCCCTTTGGGGAAGAGATCTGTTAAAAGCTAGGGGTTTTAAATTAACTAATGAGTACTCTGCTACTGCAAAAGGAATGATGCAAGCCATGGGTTATTTACCTGGCCGGGGAATAGGGAAGCACCTACAAGGCCGCACTAGTCCTGTGCTTGTGCAGCAAAGACAGGGGACACAGGGCCTGGGTTTTTCCTAGGGGCCACTGAGAAAGGCATTCCTATTACCTGGAAGACGGAGGAACCGGTGTGGGTTCTTCAGTGGCCACTCTCCTCCGAAAAGTTAAGTGCTGCCAAGGCCTTGGCAGCTGAGAAACTATCATTAAATCATATTAAACCATCTGTTTCGCCATGAAATACACCCATTTTCGTTATGAAAAAGAAATCAGGAAAATGGAGGCTATTACATGATCTCTGTGCCATTAATTTACAGATGCAAATCATGGGCTCAGTTCAGTGAGGGCTCCCACTTCTTTCATCTCTGCCTGCTTGTTGGCCCCTTATAGTGATAGATATAAAAGTTTGTTTTTTCTCCATTCCGTTGTGTGCCAAGGATAGTGAAAGGTTTGCCTTCACTGTCCCATCCTGTAATCATGAAGAGCCTGATCAGAGATTTGAATGGGTAGTCTTACCACAAGGCATGGCTAATAGTCCTACTATGTGTCAACTTTATGTTGGAGAGGCCATTGCCCCATTAAGAAGGAAATTTCCTACCTCAAGATGCATCCATTATATGGATGATATATTATTGACGGCCAAGGATGAACAAGTTTTAGATCAGGCTTAAGATTTGGTTAAATTATTTTAAAAGAAAAGGTTGTTTATAGCCCCTGAAAAGGTTCAAAAGGATAAGATCGTTAATTATTTAGGAGCCAAAGTGTACGAAAGACAAATTGTTCCTCAAAAGATTGAGTTGAGAAAACGTTAAATGATTTTCAGAAGTTATTAGGAGATATTAATTGGGTTAGGGGGTTATTTAAATTACCAAATTATGAATTAAAGCCATTATATAATATATTAATAGGGGATCCAGCTCTTGATTCTCCTAGGAAATTGACTGCTGAAGCGAGAAAAGCCTTATGTAAAGTTGAAGAAAGATTACAGAATGCATTTCTATATAGATGGAAGGAAGGTCAAGCCATCACGTTGTGCATTCTCCCTACCTATAATCAGCCTACAGGTTTATTATGGCAGGATGGACCATTGCTTTGGGTTCATCCCAAAATTTCCCCAGCGAAAGCAATAGAACATTATCCCACAGCAGTCGCTAGCTTGGCTCATAGTGGAATTCAACAAAGCATTCAATTTTTTGGAATGCCCCCAGCGCTACTTGTAGTGCCTTACTCCAGTCACCAGGTTAAGGCCTTGTGCAGCACTATTGATAGTTGAATTATATTGCAATGTGGGTGTGATGGAATGATAGATAATCATTATCCAAAGCATCCCATGATATCATTCTTTAAGGAACATCCAGTGATTTTAAGTGGGACCAAAGGTAACTTCCTCGGTCCCACTTAGTGGGGCGCCAAATATTTTTACTGATGGTTTGAAAACTGGTTGTGGGGCTTATATGATTGCAAACAAGCCTCCTGTGCTGTGTCAAATTCAGCCAGGATCCCCCCAAATTGTAGAATTGAAAATTGTAGTTGAAGTATTCAAAAATTGCCCATTTGCATTTAATTTGATTTCAGATTCAGCTTATGTGGTGAATGCAGTAAAAATTTTAGAATTAGCAGGACCTATCAAAGTTAGTAGTGCTGTTTTTTCACTCTTGAAAGACTTACAAACATTAATTTGGTTGAGAAAGGAATGCTTCTATATCCAAAATATTAGAGCTCACATGGGTTTGCCTGGGCCCTTAAGTGAAGGAAATGACATTGTTGATCAGTGGACAAGGGTGGAATGTATTTTTTACAGCTCATCCTTGGACCAGGCTAGGCAATTCCATCAGCAATTTCATGTGAATGCAAGGACTCTTCAACAGAAATTCCATTTGTCCAGAGCAGACGCTCGACAGGTGGTTTTAAACTATCCACAATGTGTAAAATACCAACATCAACTTGGTGTGGGAATAAACCCTAGAGGGTTAATGCCCCTAAAGATATGGCAGATGGATGTTACATACATTTCAGAATTTAGAACCTTGAGATATGTACATGTATCTGTGGATACTTGCTCAGGTGTGGTACATGCTACCCCTTTGAGCGTAGAAAACGCCTGCAATGTCATTGGACACTGTTTGGAAGCCTGGGCTGCTTAGGGAAAACCCCAACAGCTAAAAACTGATAGTGGACCAGCCTATACGGCTCAGAGATTTACTTCCTTTTGCAAAAAAAATGGAAGTTCAGCTTGTCCATGGATTACACTACAATCCTCAAGAACAAGGGATTGTAGAGCATGCTAATTGCACCCTGAAAGAATGTTTAATAAAACGAAAACAGGGAGTAGGCCAAGGCCGAACTCCCAAGGAAAGAATATCTTTAGCCCATTTTACCCTTAATTTTTAAATTTTGGGTGTTAATGGTCTTTCCGCCACTGATCGCCATCAGCGGCAAGGAGGGAGCTTGAAAGGCTATGTGAAATGGAAAGATGTGATCATCGGGTTATGGCATGGTCCTCATCCGGTGTTGACATGGGTGAGAGGGTCTGTTTGTGTTTTTCCCCAGGACCGCCAAGAACCGTTATGGGTCCCAGAGAGACTTGTAAAGAAGTGCAACAAACATGAAAAGCCTGCTGTTGCTGCTGCTGATCATCAGCCTGATTTGGTCGCCAGTGCAGATGGAGCCCCAATGGGCAATCCTGTCCTTGTTCCCAAAGCCCATGCCAATTAGGCACTCAGCTCAAGTTTTTCCTAGACTTTTTAGTATCCTACCAGAATTATTCTTTAGCAGCCAAAATGTCTAAACAGCTCTCACAGTATCTTTTAGGAAATTGGCCTGCTGACTTTGATGACTTGAGAATACATCTGCGAATGGCCATCGTTGCAGTAAATTCGACATGTGTGCATGTGGGACTGGCTGCCAGATTGTCACCGTGGTTCCGTTGCCATGAATTACCTGAAAGAGTGGGCGGGAATGGGAGCCATGGCTGTCCTCTTGTTGCTTATCTCCTTCGTGGGACTGTGGTGCCTTTGCAAGATGAGGTTTGCTCAGAAGCAGTATGCAGCTATGGTTGTCCAGGCATTTACAGCCATTGAGGCAGGACAGTCTCCCCAAGCATGGATCGTAGTCATGAACAAGTATTGATCCTTCACACTCAGGTTGTATGGCTTAACACTGCATTCTGAGTTAGCTCTGGAAGTGAGCAACTCTAAGAAGGGCAAGTCTGGTTACATGTTGGTTGGTGTCCGAGGCCCCACCTCCAGGAAAAAGATGCCAGATGGGTGTGGCACTGACTTGGCTGACTACCAGGATTCAAGGTCATTACAATGTCCACTGCTTTACTGGAGACCAGGCCACTACCCTTGCCTGTTGCATTATTAAAACAAAAAGGGGGAACTGTAGAGAGCCATGAAGTGCCACACCTTCACACCTTAAAGATGGTGCTGGCTTCAGCCTTCTACCTCCCCAAGGGTGAGCGCTCTCTGGCGTAAACAAGCCCTTATTTGATTAAGTCTGTTCAGCCTGTCTGCTTCGGCATTAGAGTAGACTATCTGCAGGGTCCACATAGCTCACTTGGGTTGGTTAGCGCAAGGGGATTTAAGCCTGTGCAAGGGTCCCCCTGGCTCCCGTGGGTCCGAAGAACATGTTCAAGGATCCTGATTAAAACTGCATGAAGAAGATCTTCCAGGAGTCGCTGGCAGGGGTAGGCGCGTAGAGTTGTAAACAGGCTTGAGATCCGCAAAGTGATGCTCTCTACTGATTTTCACTCTAGCCAGAAAAAGAGAAGGGCATTTATTTGGAGGGCAAATGAATATTCAGACAGACCAAAAATAGCTATAGAGAAAAATTGGTTTAGTCATATATCAGCAGATTTTCAGGGGCTAAAGTAGCATTTCCCTTTGTAGGGCTTTTACTGATATAGCCCTAAGAGAGCTAATGTTGGAGTTAGGGAAAGTGAGCAGTTAAAGTGACATTGACTCTAGAAGCTCCTTCAATGCATTAGAATCATTATTCATTTCTATCAGCTCCCATAGAATTGGAGCTTAATGTCTTGGTTGTTAATGAGTATAGGTGTCATCACATTATTCAACACATTAACTTCATTTCCACCATCTTACAAATGCTGATGAGTAGTGGTGCTGAGTTCACTTAGTTATCTTCATATATGTTTTGTGTATTTATCCCACTTATTAAGGAAAGCCCCAAATAGGGGTTGGAGAAATGGCTTAGCCAGTAAAAGGGGCTATAGATTATGTAGAACAACATCCACAGGGAGACCTCAATACAACCAGTTTTCTTGGAATTGATAATTCCTTCTGGCTTTTGTGGGCAACTGTATTCATATGTATATACCCCATGAAAACAGACATGTGCACACATAAATAACTTACCAATAGCATTGATATCTCCCAGAGGCATATGGATGACTGACACATTAAAGCATGTGTCCTTCAGTTGCAATTTATCCTACTGAATTTTTAGAGAGAGTTTACTTTGGTTTTAGTTTATTTTTCTTTCTAAGTCTTCTTGCCTTGTCTGAAATTTTAAGTATTTTTAGCATTCTTTTAGACAAAGAGAAGTAAAATACCAAAGTTCATAAAAGGTTTCAGTGCAATAGAAAAGAAAAAAGGAATTATTTGAACATATTACTTTCTTATATCACTGGCCTTCAACAACATGCCTATAAAATTCACAGCAGAGTGGGCCATGGAGAAGAGGATAAAAACAAACTAAATACAAAGGTGCCATTTAGCTACTGAGATTTGGTCAGAGGAGCACTGCAGAAAAATACCAGCCTCCAGAATCAGAATGCAGAAGGGGAAAGTTTAAACCAGGGCACCCAAGAGCCAGCATAAGCAAGAGGCATTGCTAGCAGGCACCAGTATGTCTTGATTTCAGGACATTTGAAAATCTGTATCTCCCAAATTATCTCTCTCCTCTCCCTGCCACTTTATTTCTTAAATTCCATTGATCTCTTCCATTTGTTTGACTGATTGGAAGCTTTGGTTATAGTTGTTAAGTTTCTGTAGAATATGGATTTTGCTATGGGCCACAATGTGTGAGCCTTTACAAAGACCATGAGTCAGTGGGTTGTATCTATCCTAAAGAGCTTGTTTGGCTGAGAGATGAAAGCGTGGGCAAGGACATAGCATCAGACAATAGAAATGCAGATAAGAGTAAGCACTGGACATGTTATATCCAGCTGTGTGAGAGTGAAATGCTTCTTGGTGATGTGATTTTGATGTACATCCTACTTTGAGTTTGAAACCATGGTGAAGACAAAAGATGTCAAAGCCTGGAGATGAAGTGAAAAGATACCCCAGGCTTCTGGAAAAGAACAATTTCACCACATTGGTTATTGAACAGTGAATATAATAAGTGGAATCTTCCTTTATTGCTTTATGTGATGATATTTATGAGCCACACAATTCATTCAAAGTATATACTGCAGTGGCTCCCTGTTTATTTATAGATAAGGGCAGGGCCACCTCAGTGAATGCTGTGTTTCCATTATCTCAAGCAGAAAGGTGGTACCATCTCCCTTGGCCTCACTACTCATCTCTCTAGTGCCAGACTCCAAGAAGTGCACTATTCTGAATTTTTAAATTAGCCTGTTGGGGTATTTCATGATAAAAGAAATGTAAGCTTATTCTTAATGATAATTTTATTTGTAAGAACAAATCTATCATGGATTAATAAGGATCAGGGAAAACAGATAGGCTGGATAGATGTTTGTTCAGGGAGAAATAACTTACAATAGAGACAGATGAATACCACCAGATTCATGGTCCCAAGGATGCCTCTGGATGCTCCCTATCCAGCAAGCAAAAGAGTGCTCATAGCCCCTTCCCCAGGTTCTCCCAGGTCATGTCAGCTGCTGTCCCCAACCCCAATGGGTGTGGTCAGTGCAACAGGTGGGGATAGGGTGAATATCTCATTACAATTTCCCTTTTAGTCTAAAGAAAGATTTAGGCTTGATTCAAAACTGTATACATAACAGTGAATAACAAGTATGCTCTAAGAAAGAGGAAAATCGAGAACATACAAACTTAAAACCTATATACCTAGTCCTAGGGTGAAGGCATAACAGAGTTTCTACAATGATAAAGATAGGCAACCAAACTGAAAACAAGGAAATATCTTACCTTATGATGAAGAATATGTGAGAAACCTCTACTAACACAACCATTGACAGACAAAATAATAAGCTCAACATGCTGTTTTAAAAGCTCTGAAGTGCATAAAATTAAAAGCAAGTACAAATTCTCACTGCAGGGAGGAAAAAAATAGATGAAAAAGAGTAAGTATAGACATGGTAGAAAATCTAGAACTGTGTGGTTCCCATTTCTTGTTCTCAGACTACCTCAGTCTATTCTTGCTTTAGTTCAGACTTGACTAACTTCTTCAGACTTACCCAAACTATGCCCATATTTTATCTTAAGGCTGACCCAGATCTTAAAATTCACACATGCAATTACTTGCTTTCCTGTTCCCCAGTGGGAATAGACCCCCTGCTCATAGGTAGATTGTTGGCAATAGGCATTTATAAAGACATGCTAGTAAATAAAGAGTACAAACTGAGCCGGAAGGGTTTCAGTATTAATACATCAACTTTCACAAGAAAGCCATTCAAAGTAACATTTTTAGTGAATTCTGGGTGGCATGGGAGACATCTAGATGAATTCAAGTTAATATACAATCAAACAATCCATGTGTAGTAGTGAGGAATAACATAGAGAAAGAGAGTGAATGGATGGAAGAGTAAAACATGGAGATGAAGAAAAAGGGGTAGGGGAAAAGAGAAGAAAAAGAAGGGGAGAGAGGGAGAGGATAGAGTTTTTTGTTTGTATTTTTGTGTATTAATTAATGCCCAGCTTATTCGGGGAAAGTTAAACCATAAGTACTAATTCATATAATTTTTAAAAATATTTTGTTATAGTAGATGTTTTGTTTGCACTATAAATTACCATTCCCCAACTTTATGTTTTTATAATTCCCTCCCTCCATTTCATCTTGACATTATTCTGCCTTTTTATAGCTTAATCAATAGTTTTAAGTGATTATGTTTTGATTCCATTCTAATTGTGAATGAAGTCTTGTACTTTTTCCAGTTTTACTCCCCTTTCTCCATCTTTTAAGTTTAATTCTTTATTCTCTTTGAAATTATCTGTCTATGCTCTCATTGTCCTTTTTCTTAACCTTTCTTTTCATGCCTCTATGATTTGACCCATGAGATTACTGTCATCAATTCCTTTTACAAACTTTCATGTTCTTTATCATATGACTATAGACCATCATCTGGTAGTTTCCTCCAGATGTACCCTAAAATAACTTCAGTTGTTTCTGGAATAAACTCATTCCTGTGGCCTTGATGTATGTAAAATGACTGAGTGAATTCTAGTATCATTGGTTTACTCTTGTCTCATATTCCAAAAGTGCTGTCCCACTATGTTCTAAAAGTGCTGTCCCACTGTGGCCTTCGTCTCTCCATTGAGTTTTAGAAGTTTGATTTTATATTATTTTCTCTGTTGGATCTTTTAAGAGTGAAAACTCTGAGAATTTTTTCTCTATCTTTATACTCTACCAGCATTACTAGAGTATGGCATGGCTTTTAGAAAATTCAAAGTTGTATAGGACATTAATCTAAGAAGACATTATTTTGATTACAGGTCTTTCCCCACAGCTAAATTGCACTGAAGTATAATTTAGATATGTTAAATCTCAAGCACTAAATATTTATAATTTGATTTTTTAGAAATCCTTTGTTTGAGAATATCATGAAATATGATATCTACCCTCATTTCTCTTCAACTATCCCAAAATCCCTCTAACACTCCTCATGATATGTTTCCTTCTGACTTCATTATGTTCTTTTTTTTAATAACTCACTAAATGCAGTTAGTACTATTTGTATGTGCAGGGGTGTGGGGCCATCCACAGATATATGGGGATCCTATTTGTGGCCAAACTCTCAAGAAATGATGACTAACCCTTCCAAAGGAAGTATCATCTTCCAGTAGTGCCTCAGTAAGTACAGTATGGAGGAGGACCCAGAGATCATCAACACCATCTTTGCAGTAACTTTTAGCTAGTTTCATCTTGTGCAGGTAACCACACATGCTGTGAAGTCATGAGTGTACTACTTCATTTCACACCCCTCCTCCAAATCCTCTGGTAAAATGAGAACCCTAAAAAGTCTAATAACCAGTTTATTAAGGGGTGCAATGAAAAGACAAACTCACAGATACAGAGCAAAGCAGACACTCCCAATGATCCCGCAGCCTTTGTCCAGCCATTCTGCCCAGGCATGAAGAGTATTCTTCATCCTTAAAAGGCCCTTTCTAATTTCTTGGCTTCCACTTGAGTGCCACGTGGAACAAACAAAATAAAAGATACAAAGCTGAGATCCCCATGTAAGACATAAAATCCAGCATTTGTTTTTCCAGGTCTGAGTTACCTTAGTCAATACTATTTATCAGTTCCACCCAAATGCCTGCAAATTTAATTACTTCATTTTCTTGAAAATTGAATAATGTTTTGGTTTTTTTTCGGTGTCACATTTTTCTTAGCCATTATCTGTTGGTAGATTGATTCACTTTCCTAGATATTCTGAATAAAGTTGTATAGAATGGGAGAGCTCTAAGACACCATGAAAAGACAAAAATTTCATATCATGGGTGCCTTCGTTTGCTTTTATTGCTGTGATACTACACCATGACTAAAAGTGCTTTGAAATGACAAGGGTTTATTTCAGCTTAAAATACATAGAAGTACATAACTGAGGACAGTCATATCAGAAACTATAGTCAGGAACCTGGAGATGGGAACTGAAGCTGAATTATGGAGGAATGCTGCTTATTGACTCTCCATAATTTTCTTGGCCTTCTGACTTATGACCTCCTTTCCTATGTATATTAATATGGCTTACCACTTCAATAATCAATCAAGAAAATGCCCCATGTACATGCCCATGGGCCAATCTGATGAAAGCAATTCTGCAGTAATGGTCTATCTTCCTAAGTGATTCTATCTTTTGTAAAGTTGAGGAGAAAAGTATAACAATGGGTATAGAAAATTGGGAAGAAAATTCCACTAAAGGCATGGAGAATATTTTCCATTAATTATAGGGGAAATTTTTCCAAATACAGAGAAAAAGATGCCTAACTCAATACAAGAAGCTTAAAGAACAACAAATGGGATGAGAAAAGGAACTTACCAGGATATATTAGTTAAAACATTAAAAACACAGACAAAGTGAATGATGTAGAAAGTAGTAAGAGTAGTTCAAGTCATTTATGAAAGCAGGTCTGTCAGGAAAACACCTGATTGCTCCACAGAAACATTTAAAGCCTGAATTGCCCAGAATGTGGATCCCAGGCTTGAAAGTTCATAACTATCAACCCAGACTATTTTACAACAATAATTTCACTAAAATTGAAGGAGAAGGGCCTGGAAAGATGGATGAGCAGTTAAAAGCTCTTGCTTCTCTTTCAGAGCATACACTTTTATTCCCATGATCCACATGGTAGCTCACAACCATTCAGTTCAAGGGAATCTGCTGGCCCCTTCTACTGGTGAGGGCGCCAGGCATGCATGTACAAATGGTACAAAGACATACATGAAGGACAAACAGTTAGAAGTATGTAATAAAGTAAATTATAGGAAAAATGTGTTTTCATAACAAATATAATTATTAAGCTAGTCCACAGAGGAGAGATTACCAGACCAGAAGGAATACTTTACCTGAAAGGGGAATACACATTAAGGATGCCATAGGAATAAATAAAAATAACAAAAAAAAAAAACTATTCAAAAGAGGTCTAGGGTATACAACAAATTTTAAAAAGCAAAAATGACATGAATCAGTAATAACTTGAATATTTATGTTTTCAAATTCTCAATAAAAGAATAGAGGCTAGCAGACTTGATCAGAAAACAGGTTTCATCTTTTTCTGCATCTGGGAAGTAAATGAAATTTAGAAATGAGCAAATCTTACAAAATAGATCTCTTAAAAATGTCTGAAAAAATAGAATAAATCAAAAATAGTCAAAAGAGATAAGGAAGGCTTATTTACACTATCCCATTAAGTAAATCATTGAGAAGAGTTTACAATTCAAAACATGTATGCACAAAATAGAGATATGTTTAGTTGTACAAAACAAGTAGTAGTAAAGCCAGAGTATTAACAGCCAGTGATGGTGGTTGACTTTAATACCTGACTCTTACTGACAGACAAGTCATCTAGCCAAAAAATGAATAAGAAACACTGGAGTTGGATGATGTTTTTGATAAAGAGATACATGTGTGTGTAACTCATGTATTAACAGACACTATCAGGACATAGAACTCAAGAATGTTCCTTCTCCAGCAGTCAGCCTCCATTCTCCTATATACCTTCAACACCCACTGGCCCTGTTCCCTACCTCTAGCCAATCACTGATTTGATCTCTATCACTGTAGTTTAAACTTGGAAGCTCATATACATTAAGTGATGCAACATGAAGTACATTGTGTGTGGGGCTAGAGTGATGCTCAGTGGGCAAAAGCACTTGCTGGACAAGTCCAATGACCTTCCATTTATGCCTAGAATCAACTGTAAAAGGGGGGGAGAACTGACTCCACAAAGGTATCTTCTGATAACCCTGTATGTACTGTGATACACATGTATCTGTGCTCACACATCATAAACTTGCACATGCACACACAATAATAACAATAAATAATGATAAATGAATAACATGTCCAGTTGGCTTCTGTTTAGTCTTGTTTGACTTTCTGTCTTTGTTGGTATGGATTTGGAATTTATCCATGCTGTTTCATGTGTCAATAGTTTATTGCTTTTCATTGAAAAAGTACTATTTCAGTGTATGTATACGTTTGGCATTGAGAATTTATTTGATATACATTTATGTTGGCTCATACGTTATCTTTTAAGTAAATCTGTTAATATGTATTGGATGTTTCTCTGTTGTTATATCATTTCTTTAGAATAATCAGGGATGATGTGATGAGTTTACACTTACTTGTATAAGAAACACTATCACATTACAAAGGTCTTGAAGAATTTTATGCTATGTCCAACAGCATATGGATTCTTCCAACACTTGTCTTTGAAGGTTTGCATGCTGTTGCTTTTATTAAGCTATCTTAGTGCTTATGTGGTGTACCAGTTGTTATTCTGCTCTGAATTTCTATGATGACTAATGATGGCGAACACGTTTCATGCAACTTTCTCCTACCCTTAAGTCTTTATTCAAATCTGTTGCTAAATTTTAGCATAGTTATTATTTTTCCAGAATTGAGCTATAAAATTTAAAAATAAAATCTTAATGCAATTTCTTTCTCAGATAAATGTACTGTGAATTTTCCCTGTCTGTAGTAGCCTATTAATTTTCTTAGGTGTGTCTTTGAAAACTAGTCATTTTAAAGTTTGATGAAGTCCACTTCATCCATTTTTAATATTATCTTCTGTTTTCTAGGTAGTGTCTGAGGAATCTGAGTGAAGCCTGCCTCTAGGCTACCAAGGTCATATCTTGTGTTAGCTTCTAGTCATTTTATGGTTTTAATTTTTGTAAGAGGTTTCAGAGTTCTTTTGAATTAACTTTGTTCAGGATAGGAAATTGAGTATCTACATTTTCCAGGTGACCATCCAGTTAACTATGCACTCTTAATTTATAGAATATTACTTTAAGGTGTATTACTTTAGCTTTTGCTCTGGAACATTTATTTAATGATGAAAAGATGTGTTTGATTAAGTAAAACTCACCTGTGGTCAGGAGGTTGGGTCAGCAACTAGCTGACAGGAAGTTGTAGGGAGGAGCCAGGTAGAGAAGGGTTTATAAGGAGGGGCAAGAACAAGCACAAGGACTTGTTGGGAGATGTGAAGAGGTGGGCTAGGTGAGCTGCCTGCTTTTCAGCCTCTCTGGGAAGCAGGATTCTACCTCAACCTTTGAATCTTGAGTTCTTTAGCAGGACAGAGATTTAAATAGGCTTCCTTAGAAACTTTGAAAGAGTCGGTGCCTGAGGGAACAGAATTCCCTAAGGCTTCAGCTCTGCTGGTAGAGGCAGAGTGGCATTTACTGAATAGGATAGCTCCTTAAAAGTCAACAACAATTAAAAAGGAAAATAACACTTAACTGAGAAGTTCATTCTTCCTTTTTGGAATTACCTGGGTGTGTCAGAGCAATAGACAGGGCAGGTAACTAGTTAACCAGTGTGTTAGCTACCTGACAAGACTGCCTTAAGAAGGAAGGGTTAAGAGAGCTGGATACTCGTCCTTAGTATGCTTTCTTCCTTTTATTCAGCTGGGGGTCATTGGACTGTGCAGCCCACATTCAGTCTGAGATTTTTCTCCTCTCTTAAATTTGGTGGAATCACCCAGAGGTGGGGTTCTTGGTAATTCTAACCCCAGTCAAGCTGACAAGAAACTTAATCATTACAAATAGTTTGAAATAAAATATTTAAAAGAGGCAAAAATGGAACAAAGTACAATTATTCTTCCTCTTCCCCATTACGTATTAAAATCAGGTTTGTGAAAGGTTTTTTTCACACTATTAGTCTCAACCAATGCAGAAGTCACAAGCCTTTGTCCTGGGAGTGTGAGGTTGAAAACCCTCCTCTTCACTTGATCCAACCCCTCATCTACAACCAACATCAACTCAAGATCATGTATTCACCCTCAAAAACTTCTTATATAAATGATCTTTGTTCTTAGGCCTGGCAAATGCGACTTTCACTGCTCTCTGGCCTTGTCACTGGCAGCTAGTACGTTTTGTCCCAGTATCTTGTCCTTTTTGTCAACTAACATCAGCTCTGGAAACACTGTTTTGCAGTGCTGGGTGGGACCTAGGTCCTCATACTTGCTAGGCCAATATTATTGAGCTACATTGCTACCTTTTTGGTCTGGCCAACTTTGTTTACTGTACAGTGATGTGGAAGTTACTGCTTTCATCTTTTTTTTTTTTTAGTTACCTGAATAATATATTTAATGCAGCCAAACTTCGCTGTTTATTTCTATTTCAAAATCAAAGGGTATAAGTCCACCAATTAGCTATTAGCAGCCATTTAATGGATTTTAACTTCCTGTCACTGAATTTGTAATTATGTGCCTTGTGTTTTGTTACAAGTCATTTGCTTGTGTTTCTTACTTTGCTCACATTCATCATTTTCCTGTGATTATTTGAATGTCTTGTTTTAATTCTTTGAATATATTAAAACAGAAGCTTTGAAGTCTCTACTGTATTCAGCATCTGCTTCTATTCAAAATGTTTTAACTGACTGCCCTTTCCAGATGTATGGGTTATGCTTCCTTTTAAATAGATTTTTGTGTGCCTTGTAATTGTCAACAGTAAATGGACATTGTAGATAAAATGTTATAATGATGATGAGTTCTGTTGCTTTCTTCAAAAAGAATTGTATTTTTCATACTCAAAATGAGTTATTATACCTGAACTCAAGATGAAAATAATGTTGCCCTCACACTGTAAAATATTAACATCTTTTAGGGCATAGGGTGGTATATGCCTATAATTCTGGAACTCAGGAAATTGTCACAAGAGGGGCATAAGTCCAAGGTCAGCCTGTCCAACTTAGTGAAGTTAGTCAAGATTGTATGAAACTATCTAGAAGCAGAACTAGAGTAAAAACCGGTACCTCCATTTTTTTCTGGTAAGATTTTCATCTCATACTTTCAAGCCAGTGTTTCTTAGTTGCCTCAGTGTTTGACAAGAAAGTAGACAAGTACTCTCTGCAGGTGAACCTACTTGATGTTGCAGGCCTTTGCTGAACATCCTGAAGGAATCCAGTATTCAGTGAGTGTTTATTGCATCCATTTTCTCTAGTTTTCTAGTTGGCACTGCAGTATTTTAACTCTGGATTTACTGACTGCAAAATGGTCTTAGGAAGGACTCCAGTTTAGAACCCTTTGGATAGTGCATTGTGAAATAATCTCCCTCGGGGAATTCAATTATTTTTATATTAGATCTTTACCTGTATTTCATTTAAATATTTCTTTCTGACTCCTTTTCTTTGCTTTGTAATCAGTTCCTGTTTAATTTCCTTGTGAATTTTCCACTTAATTCCATTTTTGCTTGTTTTACTTAATTTTCATGTATGTTTATTTCATTAATTTATTTATTGATTTAAATTAATTTATTTCTTTTTCACTGTTGAATGGTTTTCATTTCTACCTGTCAGATGTATTTTATAAGCATTATCATTAAAGACTTTGCTTTTAGGGCATCTTATTCTGAATAAAAGAGCCTAGTTGGGACACTTTCATTTAAACTATATGTATATATATATATATATATATATATATACATATGTATATGTGTATATATATATGTGTGTGTGTGTATGTTTTTGAGTATCGTACACACACATATATATAATTATATGTATTATATGTATTTTAAAGTAGATAGTTAATGATTTGATTCTTTATAAATTTTTCAAACATCCTTAATATTATTCTTCCCTTATCCTTTCTTCTGTATTTACCTCCTTTCCAAAGCTTTCTGTCCTATTTTCTCATTTAGTGATATATTCACTTTTCATGTGGTTCTCTAGATGAAACCAATTGGCTTACATACATTGGTCAAGCAAAGACTGTACCAGTCAGCACAACACCCAGAGCACAGATTTTTTAGTTATATCTGTATTGGAATTTTCTTTATGTAACGATATATTTGTCATTTATTTATCATTTTTTACCCATGTAATCTTTGCAGAGTTGTTCCTACTATTCACACCCAATGTTGTGTGTATACATTTCCATATGTATGGGTGTGGGGGTGTGGAGATCATGGTCAATATTGGTGTGTTTCTTTGCTGTTGTCCACTTTATTTTTGAGATGGAACTGAAACTAATTCTGCTAGATGGGCTGACCAGTGAGTTCCAGAAGTCTGTCTCTCTGTTTCCTTGTGCTGAGGTTAGAAGCAAGTGCTGCTGTGCCTGGCTTTTTGTGTGGGCCCTTGTGTTGCAGTCATCTCACCACCCGAGCCATTTCAGCATATGACATGGTAGAAGGGATAATGTGAGAGCTAATAGCAGCCCATATTGCATTCAATGTTGATTTCTTTATTTGTGGAAGATTAGAAGCTCTGCTGTTCTTTTTGTACAAAAGAGAAACTGTGTTTTGTGTGGCTTGATCTGCCCTTTTTTATCTTTAGAGTGTTGTGAAAACTATGTGTGCTAATTCTTAATTAGCTACCTTTGTGCCATGGCTTACTGAACCTATGTACTTTTCATACATACAATTTTCTATAATAAATATTTAGAGACTTTATAATACAATTTATAAAATATAATTACAAACCTTAGAAATACACTGATTAAATTATGCCAAGGCACTTATTTATCAGAAGAGGTAAATAAATGAATCTAAGCTGGCAGCATAGTAAATAACATTTGAAGCCTTTAAAATAATCATATACACATATGCAAATGGCAGACCCTTTCCTGTACTGTCTTCTGTGAGAAGTTAAAAGGTAAGCATCAAAGGGATTTTTTTTTACTTGTTCTGTTCTCTGTGATGTTTTAATCAATAACTGGGTAAAGGTTTAAAAGCCATTTGTTTCAGATTTTCAAGTGATAAAACTTGGAAAATGTATTGGTAGATTTAACTATATAAAAGAACTTTCACAAAATTCAAGAAGGTGGCAAAAAGGATTAAACCACATCAACAAATTCAGCACAATGTGTTTAGATTGCTTTGGATAAAAGACAAAAATCAATTGCATGAATTTAGAATGTAATGAGCCTGGCTGTTAGAAATTCATGTGGTAAAGAGTTGACATTTCCAGCTGGCTGTGAGCATAATACAAATCAACTCTATGATACACCTGCACAGAAAGGCCAATACTGAAGTAAGCTGTGCCGTTTAGGCTACTGTGGGCTGATCACTTGTAATGTGCACCATAGTGAGGATTTGCCAGGATAAGCAAATTTCGTGAAGCTAAGCAATTTAAAACATACATTCAGTGTAGTGAAGATGTTTCTTATATGATATGGAAAGGAGAGGATGAATTCAGGCTTTGAAGAGAAGCTTGCGACTAATGGCTGAAGATGCTTAGGATACTTGGTTGATGCTTAGCATGAGCAGATATCAAGCATCTCAAAATGCAGCTGCGTCCAATAACCTTTACCTTGAGCTATGTAAGCTCCCATCACTGTAGCTTGTTCACTACACAGTTATGTAGTACAAATGCTTGCTTTGTGTAGCAGGTTGAAGGAGACGTGACTTCTAAGATGTTTTATAGTGTTTAAATTGCCAAAAAATAGACAATACCGATTTACATAAAGCAAGAACTGAAATAAAATGAATGTGTCTGGAATGTATTTGGAATGTCTAAGTAGAGACCTTCAGAATGAAATTGTCAAAGAATTCCCATTTCCTATTTCTGCTCCAATTACATACTACCCGGACTTACTAGACAGTGAGAAATCCAGCTCTAAAATCAAGGGGAGTGTATACTTTAATTCAGGCTCTGTCTGGAAGCCACAGCACATTCAGAAGCTATGTTGAAACTAAATGCTGTACCCCTCAGCATACACACTGGTGTGACTGTACAGACACAGTGATAAGGGAGGTGCCACTCTGCATATTCCAAATTACCTGTGAAGCAATGCTCAGCATGCTTCTTTAAACAGTGTCAGCTCCTGCAACAGCACATTACCAACAATGATAACTACATTTTAGAACAAATTTCTTAAGTTTTTTTCTACTTGTTCTTGAATGTTTTGTAGGTAGAGGGAAACTTTAGAATGTTTTGCAGTCGACTGCTCAAAGTGCAGTGCATCTAAGATTTCAACCATCTTAGATGCTGTAACTTACTCAGCCACCTAGTCAAGTTTGTTGCCTGGAGACATGTGATCCAGGCTAGAGATGAAGACAGTTGATTACTCACAGCACTAGATGTAGACAGAATCAGCCTTCTTGGAATCCTTATCCATGGGTCTTAGAGGTAACATGAGGAAGACCAGGTGACATGTATCTACACATGGCATGGTCATGTTATTGGACATAGACCTTGTGCTTGAAAACCCGAATCTTTTATTCACGGAACAATACAACCCCATTCTCTACTCTTGATGAAGACAGTCTCTGTCTTTTTAGGACATTGTGCCAAAGACTCATTCTTAGAAGAATATCTCAGTATCAAGCAACTGGTACTGCTGTAAAGATTGTAGACACACTGAGAAACTGCAGATCTGTCTCCTGATGTGCACTTTCAGACACAGCAAAGCCATTATTATTGTATATCTGAGATAACAGTGACTAGTGACAAAGACAATCCAGGAAGCACTTGAACAAAACATCTCTTTTAGCACCATGTGGTTATTGTTACCCATTTCAAGGGAGAATTTTCCACTTACATATAAGCAGAAACATGCTAGATGTTACTCTGATTATTGTCTATCTCTATTTTAGTTTTCAGTTCTGTCTACTTTCATATACCCATTCTCAAATAGACTCATCATATCATGAACATTAAGGTGTCATCCATGTTGTTTCTTCTTAGTTCCAAGTTTCAAATGTTCCTGTGAATTATAGATATAGTTTCAACAGGATGGAACCCGAGTGACAAATGCCATCAAGATTCTCATGCCAAGAATATTGATAATGACAAAAAGTACTGTAGATTTTATGTTTATTGAGGATAGTAACTATAACTTACATGTATATGTGTGTAGATATGTATTTCTACATAATCTATCTTTTGATATTTCTAATTGTGACATGAACATTGACATTGATTTATAATTGATCAAGAACTCCATTTTATATGTTTATTGTTGAGCATGATTCCATAAACCAGATCTGTATTTAAAATTTGAAATGAGTTCTTTTCATGCAGATGATCTTGAGTAACTAGAGAGCTACTATTATAATCACGGTCCCTTTACCAAGTTTTAGTTAGCTTGGTTATTTTAAAAGCATATGGAATATTATGGTGTTTTGCAAATGAGAGTGTATTAATATATTATTATTGGAAAAAACACCTATCCCAATTACTGGTCCATGTATGTGTACATTACTTTCTATGAATATTACATCAAGGACATTGTAAAAGTAGATGAATAAAAGTATGGGAAGTGGGAAAAGAATTGAGAGTGCTTATGATTGCAACAAATAATGATCCCTTGTTAGATAGTGCTGGCTTATGGCAATTGTTAAGCTCATAATTAGTGCAGTAGTCATTCACATAAGTCACATTGACATAGGTGATGTTTTCATTTCATATCTGATATTGCCACTGGAAAGTTAAAAGAAATTTTGCCATTTTTTCCTCTTAGGACTTACTTGGTAAAAAATTACTGATCAGTTTGTACAAATTGCAATCAGACTTGTACAAAGTCAGCCCTTCATTTTGCAATCAGGGATCAGGCTAGAATGTTGATTGGCATTACCCCCCCCCTTCTATTTGAAGAACACAGATGGCTTTTACTGGAGATTTTCAGGCTATGAATGTTCCTTCATTATCAGCATTTCATACAAGCTTCCCTGGCTCCTAGGTGTAGAGTCTAACGGAGAAATAAACAAAAACACTATGTAAGAGCCTCATGGAAACTCTTTTATGATAGCGCTTTTCATGCCCAGATGAAGAGAATAATTGTTGGGTATATTTTTATAGAGTAGTTCTACTCTGTAGAAGGAACTATAAGCAAAGGGTGTGTATGAAATATTTATTGCAGTAGTTCCTTGTAGATTTTACATACTTTAATATAAATTAACATATGGGAAGAAGCTTTTTAAAGTAATTATATTATTTATTTTTTATTTATATGTTATTTATTATTTATTTTCCTTCCACATTTTATTATAAAAAAGATTTAAGTGTAACAAAATATAGAAGTGCATAGCAAATACCCACATACCCACTATATAAATTCCATAATTAACTTCATGTACTTGCTTGTTTACATAGATATCCATCCTCTATACCATTGTTTATCTGCATATCTATCTAAATTTCTTGCTGTTGGTCATATACAAATAACAAGTAGTAAATTCTATTCATAAGGTAGGCTGCAGTGCTTAGGTACTTCTAAATGTTCATGGTTATTATGCTCAAGTGCTCAATATTTGTGTGCAGTTTTAAAAGTAAGCATTCATATAATAGAATGCATAAAATGTAAGGTAATATTTAATGGAGGTAGTTACCACGTATGTCTCTGAAACACATGATCCTTTCATAATATCAACTATTCCCATCACACTGGAATATCTCTTTATCACCAGTGTCTACATATCTCCCTTCACTTGAAATCACTCGTTTGATTTTTTTCAGGCTAGAAATTAGTTTTGCCTGATAGAACATTTAGAAATATAATCAGATCTGACATGGCTTTTACTGAAATACTTCTTTCTTTAGGCATGATGTTTTGAAACTAATCTATGGGGTGTACATTAGTAGCTTGTTCCTTCTTATATGTGAATGGTAGCTCACTTTATGTGATACACTAGCTGACTGATGTATTATTCTTTGTTGATGGAAAATGAGAGACTTCAAGCTTTATATATCCTGAATCAAACTTCTTGAATAATTGTGTAATGCTTTCTGGGTTTGGAAACATATTCTTTTTTGGCATAAATTCTTCAATTTTTATTTTATCCTAGACTGGCATCATGTGTGAAATGTGATGCACTATATTCAAATGATGCTGGGTATTTTCAGCGAGACATTGCACCCAGACAAAACAAGAGAACAGACCACTGACATTCTGTGGTATGTTGTATCATTAGTTATGGTATTCAGTAGAGAAGATGAACTAAATGTACTTGTAATTTAGTTTTATTTTCAGCATATGATAATATTGTTATATTTAAATTCATTGATAGTTGACCATCTATAGTCACATGTTTATTATAATAATCAAAACAAAAAAACCCTCCAGATCCTAATGAGAAAAAAATTGAACATATTCAATGTCAACCAATACAAAAGTAATGAAAATGGTAGGAAAACTAACATTTATTCATGATAAGAAAACCCCCTTAAAACTGTGAATTAAAGAAAATTTCTTATTGAAAATCTGTAGGTGAATTAATACTGGTGTCAGATTTAATACTTTATGTACAAAATGAAAGAAGGTATACCTTCAGCAGCACTGTTCTGCATTAACACAACTGGGAAGGAAAAAGAAATAAAGGGCATCTCAATAGTAAATGTAGAAATAAAACAATATCTGCTTTAGACACACCATTATCTGTATAGACATTTACAGAGAAAGCACCTGAGCAAGACAATGAGTTTTGCTGTTTTCTAGGATACCATGTTGTTTCTCAGCTCATACATACCCACAGAAATATACTATAATAATGGTTGGGAAACTGAGTAGTATTAGAATATCAGCACCCACAAATTAATTTATGTACTTGCACAATATTTTTTATTTAAAATTTTTCATACCATATACTTTGATCATAATTTTCTACTCCCACAAGTCCACAAACTCTTCCACTACTCACTACAAAACCAACTTCATGTTAACCCTACTACCACACTCTCAGACCCCAAATACCAAGCATAAAAGCCCTTTAGTTCACAGCTAGCACTAGGGAAAACAGGAATATTAAATACACAGTGTTGTCTTTTCAGAAAAAAAATGTACAACATACTTTTCAACCCAGAAATTAGGGATGGTGTTGGCTGACAGTCGTGGTTTGTACTATCTGCAGCACAAGACCATATCAAGCTTCCATAAGCAGAACAATAGGTGACTGATGATCTAGGTGACTCCTGCATTACTTGTATCGTCAGTGGCTTCCAAAGCTCCCACAGCCAGGACAGGATGTAGCCAAAATGACCTCTAGACTGTCTGTATGACCAAGACCTCATTATATCCTTCCCTAGACACTTAAATTAACACATGTAGCCTATCTCTAGAACCCATCTTTGTGGAAGAATTGACATATACTTCGAGAAGAGTTTCCATAAAATTATGCCACCTTGTGAATAGAGAATTGTGCTATTCCAGGAAACCTTTTTCTTCAAATTATACTATCCTTAAATGTGCTTACAACAACCTTCTCAGGGGCAGATTATAGAATGAACAACTGCTAACTGGCTAAGTCATGTTTACCCTTTCTTGCCTTATGTAGATTGTTATTCTGCTTTTGGTGGTGTTTTGCTGGGACCCCAACAAACAGCAGCAGTAGCAACAACAACAACGCCAAATGAAAATCAGGAAAAAACTAAAAAGAAAAAAAAATTAGGAAAATCAAACAAAGAAACCCTACCAAAACGAAATAGCATGTGCTCTCTCTCTCTCTCTCTCTCTCTCTCTCTCTCTCTCTCTCTCTCTCTCTCTCTCTCTCTCTCTCTCTCTCTCACACACACACACACACACACAGACACACACACAGACACACACACTAAAAAACTCACAGAATCTGTTCTGTGCTGGTCAAGTACTCCTGAGCATGGTTCCAGGTAAATACTCATGTTTTATTACTTATATAAGAAGTTCATAGAATCTATATTTACCCCTAATCTTCCAGCTCCATCCATCATCACCCTGTACTACCTACCCAATTTTAGTTTATGCTTGTTTGTTTGTTTTAATTCATTGAGCTCATTTTGTGTTGTCTAAGTATTTTTGGGTTTGAAACTCCTTAAAAAGAAAGAAAGAAAAAAAAACATCTTGAGAACTAACATGTTACTTGATTATAAGAATTTCTGATAAGCAGTACATGGTGTGCATTTGGTTTAAGTATACAGACATAAATTCTTAGAATGCAAAAGATCCAAGTGTTCATTCAAATTTATGTGGCATTTTTTTAGAAAGGTACTAAAAGGTATAGTTTTAGGGTGACATGAAGCTACTCAACTCTTGAGGTATCATAGTTCTAATCATACAGTTTTAACACAAAACACTTGTAGAAAAAATGTAGGAAGAGAGTTAGTTCTATGTCCCAATTGCTATAAGGTCATAGTTCCCCCAGCAACAACAAAACAAGAACAAGAACAAGAAAAACACCACCCCTCAGATTTTAACAACAAGGAACTGGTAGTCCAGTAATAAATGAGCAAAGAATCAGTGTGGTCATTTCACATTAATAAATAAGTGAAACTGAAATAAACACGTGAAAGATGTTTAATATAATTAATCATCAAGAAATATATAATTAAACCACAAGATAATAATGTTCCTTTCCTCTTAAAATAGATTTTTCATAAAACAACTGTTACCTTTAAGCATCCTGGTTGGCTGTATAGTATGGAACAGCACCTGCTTGGAGATAATTTGCAGTTTCCTGTAACATTCATAAAGTACTTAGTCTGTTGCTCATCAAACCCAAGTCTGATCAGAAGAGACAGAGTGAACTCATGTCTCCATAATATCCCACAAGTGAAAGATGATTACAGCACTATTCTTAATTGTTTCAAGCCAAAACAACCCAAATATCTATTAGTAAATGGATTAATAATGTGTCTCTTTCTTATAGGATAATTGTAATATGTAATTAATTGGCAATCTTGTACTCATTATTCTAAGAAGAAATCAGAAAAAATGATAAATTATGTGATTTTAGCTATAAAATATCCTATTAAAAATTAAGAGGGCTCAGAAAAGTGCAGGTTTTGTAGGGTCAGGAACTTGAAAAGACATTGACTATAACTACCTATGGAAATTTTGGGATGGCAAAATTGTCCTTACACCTTGTTTGTTGTGATGATATGTTTGTTAAAATTTTGGAATTGTTCAAAATGGAAAATTGACATAAATTAGGCAACTTTTCCAAAGAACCTCTGGAGACAAAAGTATGCCTAGTAGAATGGAAATGATTTTCAAACAACTGAGTCTACTGAATACTTTGCCCTTCGGGATGAAGAGGCAGCTGGGAAACTTCAGTTGGTTGGTTTGTTTCATTCTTTCTTTTGCTCTTCATAGCTCCTGTTCCTCACCACCAGCTGCATCCTAGTGAGATGCCCCTATTTTCCTGGTGATGCTTGCAAGCAGCTGTATTGGAAATGATTGACTCTCCTAACAGCTGGACACTACATTTTGACTGGAGAGTAGACATTGAGACAGAACTCATTGTCACACTTTTTCTTACAGTAACAAGACCTTCCTTTTTAAGCTATGTGATCAAATGCTAGGGTACTTAAGGAGCTCTGTCTTCATCAGCTGCTGGTACTTGTCTTCTTTTTCCATTTGTTGTTTGTTTGGTTTGTTTGGGTTTTTTTTTGTAGGAGTTAGACACAAAGTCTAGTATTCTAAAGCAACAGTGTGTTTAGGTTTAATAAGAAAGTTGCTACACAGGCTCAAGGAATGGCACAGAAAAGGCTGAAGAACTCCCAAGTCTTGTCTGAGTGTTGTCCTTGATTTGTAGGTCATATGAGGAAGAAAACAAAACAAAATGTAGGGTACTCTCAGTAAGAGAAAAATAATAGGGTCCCTTTAGACTGACCAGTTTTCAACAACAAGTAACATACAAAGAAACAATGAAACACAAATCATTCAAAGGAACAGGTTAAATTAATAAAATATTTCCCTGAGAAAAACAGCTTTACTAGAAAAGCACTTCAAAATAATTGATGCAGAGATGCTCAAAGAACAGAGGGAAATTTTACAGGAGTTCAAGAAAATAATGTCCTGAACAAAATTGAATGAAGAGATGGAAAACAACAATGAAAGAACCCAAAAGGACATTCTTGAGATGTAAAATATTGTAAGTAAAATGACAGATTCAACAGAGGGACACAAAGACAGGTTGGGAGGGTAGAAATGTTAGAACCAAATGCAAGGCACTAGAAATCATCAAATCTGAGGAACAGAAAGGAAAAAGGTTGAAGAAAAATGAGTAGAAGCCACAGGACTCTGATATACAAGTCATAGTTAACACAGTGTGAGTTAAATACAAGATGGTGGAGATAGTACTTGAAAATAATACTGGCTTGTTAAAGATTTGATGTAAGATATGAATGTAAATATTCATCAAATGCAAGAACTGTTATAGGATGAACTTATAGTCAGTTGCATAATATTCAAACTATTGGGAGTCAAAGAGAAGTAATTCATCACAGTAAAAAGGAGGTGATAAGATGTGACCATCACTTTCCATCAGAATGTTTTGAATCTATAAGGAAATGGATTGTACAATTAGGGTTGTAATGATAAAAAATGACTCCTCACAAATGAAACCAGTCAGCTGGTGAATTCTATATCTAATAAAATCCTTCCTTCAAAAGTGAGAGAGAAATTAAATTCTGAGAAAATAAAAGCTGAGGTACTCTGTAGAACCTAAAATGTCTCCTGGGGGTGCAAACTAAAACATATTACAGGTATTACACTATGATTCAAAGAGATAGAAAGAAATAAATTCCCAGAAAAGATAAGTATGACAGTATTGATTAAAGCTAGGTTTACCATAATAAAGTTTAAAAAGCCATTTTTTATATTTATCTGAAACCAATATACTGAAAAATTAGCGCCATAGTTAATATTATTGTAATATTGGCTTATACATTTACATTTCCCTAGTGATGATATTAAAAATATATAAAAATAATGATTAATTTATAGTGGATACATAATGCATAAAGAGGTAATTTTCTGACACCCTCTATTGAAATGATTGAAGATAGGGCTATTCAAGAAGTGGTTTATGTATGATTGGAGTTAGACTGATGAAAATCACATTCAGATCACTATAACTTTTGCGTGTTAAATATCATCCTTATTGTGACCATCAAGAAAAGAGTTGTAGAATATATATGAATTGAACTAAAAAAGAATCCCAACTTTTCACTAAAAAAAGCAAAGTATAAAAGAAAGCAGCAATAAAGTGAATGAGAGACAAAAGTACATAAAATTTACAGATATTGCATTGTTTCTCAAATAGATATTACTTTAAAGTAATTACATATAAATGGACTAAATTCTCCAATCAAATGACAAAGATTGTTATTATAGGTTAAAAACCAAGCAGGCAAGAACAAAATATGATCTGAGCCATGTTCAATGGCACATATCCTTAATCTCTGCAATCCCTCATATCCATACACAAAGGCTAACCTCTGAATACTTCATAGGCAGGGGCATGTATTCATCTTCTATAAACTGCAGGTGCTGTGAAGTAGACAGTCCACACTAATGGATCACCATCATCACCCATCTGCAGAAGTTATGAGCCAAAACTGAGACTCTATTTCCTTTAAGAAATATTCCCTACTTCCTTTTGGTTCCAGCCCCAGTCAACTCATTAATTCTGTCTTGACTTTGATTGCTATGGTTTTACTGCTTCATATGACTGGGATTGTGTAGTGTTCCTCTAGCTGAGATAGACTTTTTCACTTTAAATCAATGAATTTCTTGATGTCTATGAGCCTTTAATTTTTTATTTGGAAAATGGAAATAAGACTACTTTGAGCTACTTGGGGAAATTAAATTATGTATATTTATGCTCTGAGCATAGTAAAGAGATCATATGTTGACATTTCTTTTTAAGTCTTTTTGTCATGTATTTCTAATAGTTCTAACTCTGCAATTGTTCAGTTGATTGGATGCATTTCCAGAGGATTTAGTCTTTCTACAAACAACTATTTACAGTAGCTTAATTTGAAACTTCTTCACTTTATGATAGCTAACAAATTAAAAATAATTTCAAACTTTGAACTTTGATTTTTTTTTAATTTAGTATTATGTCACAAGCCACTCCTGTGATGCTGGGGATCAAGAGAAAGCCTAGTCTTCAGGAATTCCATATTCCCCTTTAGGTAGATTATGTGGGGTAAGCTATGATGATATTTGACAGGTTAGGTATGTGAAATGTAAGCTTTTCACTGTTTGATGAGTTTCTCACATTGTAACTCTATATATTGAAAAGCATATATAGTCTCAATACTTTATTCTAGGACACATGGGGTACAGAGGTAAGCTAAACAGAGTATCATCAAGTGTACTGACAAACACATGTGTACACACATGTGAACAAAACCATCATATTGTTTTCCAACTAGAAAGAACCTTTAAATCATTAACCTCCACTTTTCCACTCCCCTGTCACTAATAAAATAATTAAGGATGGGTTTATCATAGGAAGTGGGAGAAGGGAGAAAAGAAAAGGTAGAAGTGATGTGTTTATATTATATTCTCAAAAGAGAAGATATATTTTATTTTGCAGTTTTACATACATCACACCTCCTGCCTCTACTACCCCAGTCTATTCTCCCTCCTCCCACAAATCTCTTAGGCATTCACATCTAATCTTTTTGTTTTATGACCCATCAGGATTAACCAGGGCCATCAGTGTGATCCTATCTGTTGCAGCCTTGTAGGCTCAGCAGAAGGTGCATAATTAAAGACAATAATTCCCCCCTCTTCCAGAATCCATCAACAGCTGATCATTAAGAGGTAAAGGCTAAGCGCCTTGGTCCCCTTCCCCTTCCCTGATGGATCATTGATATAGGAGATTTTATGTGTGCTCAGTGCTGGTGTAACTGCAGCCAGTGTGAGTTATTGATTACCTTAGAAGTATTGAGTCTAGGGAGTGACATTTTGCAAGTCTTTCACCCTGTCTTCTGGCTCTTATATTCTTTCCACCCTCTCTTCAACAGTGTTTCTTGAGCCTTAGAAGGGGTGGTACAAGAGGTTTATTTAGAGTTGGACGAGCATCTGCTCACTTATTTTGCTGCATCTTTGTCAGGCACATGCTCTTGTCATGGTTCACTGCAAGAAGAGGCTTCTCCAATTAAGGGTGGGATCTTCTTTTGGCCATGGGTACATTTAAAGGTATTGTAAAGTTCACTGACATTCAATGCCCATGAGACACATGAATCAAAAGTGTCACAATTAGTGTTGTAATTCCCACTTTATCCATACAATACTAGATATTTAGTAAGTGTTTGGTACCATTAGAAGTGCTAGTCTTGACTGGTAGAATGCTCTGTGTTCCAAAGGAAGAACATACTGTAGCTGGGTACTGTGGAGGGATTGTTCGTAGTGAGAGTTGAGAGTTCAGCTTATGTGGACATCAGAGATACTTATGTTAGTAAGAAATGTTAGGCATGGAAGCAATCGTATTTACAGAGAACTAAACGGATTTGGATTTGGGGTGTGAAGATGCATGATAGGCTGCTGAAAAGCTTTGCTTTTCTTTTCCTTTTTCTTTTTCATTGACTGTTGGTAGAAGAAATCTTGTCATCTGGCTTTTGACAGGAAAATAGAGTTTTCCAAAGTGAACCGTTTTCCTAGATAAATGTATCTTGTGCTCTATTTTGTTTCTATGTAGCTGACATATCTGGCATTGGATACCTTCCACATGAAGATTTATCATTTAATTATAACTAAGAAAACTGACTAAATCCCAGCTGCTTTGGGAAATTATTTAACCAAAATACAGGATTCTCAGTGAGAGACCAGAAGCTTACTTCTTATCCACAGGCTCAGAATTTTGAGTCTGTAAAAGTGACAAATGTTTCAGGCTCTAAGAAAGGGACAGTCTCTAATTATGAGCTGTACAGTTCAATCTCAACTAGAGAAGTGCAGGCAGGGGCTACTCTGAGAGGCTTCTCAGTGGTTTGAAAAGTGATCGAATGCAATCCTTCACCCTCTCGCCCAGCATGCAGTCCCTCTGCTTTGGTCGGTCATACCCTCAATGCCTCAATGTGACTAAATTTACCACTTAATTACTTTATTTGCAGTGAAAGGAAACAGTCTCTTAAACAGTCTCTTGTTTCTGGTATTTTCATCTTTTGTTTTCATAACCTCGAAGCAGAATTAAAGAGAAAGATCTCACAGGAAGCCTGATTCATTATAGAAATTAATCCAATAGGATTGACAGGCTTGGGGCTTTCTTTCACCATTTGTTGTTATGATAGATACCTTAGTTCTGAACTCCAATCCAGCTGGTCTGTGAGAGGAATTTTAGCAATGCTGATGTTTTGACCCATCTTTGCAAACCTGCCTATACTCAAACTATCACATACGTTTGTAGATATTAAAGACATCAGTGCCCAAAAGTGTAATATTCCCAAAGTCATTGTTGAGGTTTTAACTAGAAGAAGCTCAAAGAGTAGACAATTTTTGTGTAGTCTGGATTTTTTGGTCTTTAGCTTCAACTAGAGATGATTACCATAGATTCAGCTCTCTGAAAATGGCTCTTGACTTTGGGTTCTATAAACACCATCCCTCCCTTTGACTCTAGATGGAAGGGAAAAGAAAGTAGCTGCCTAAAAATTCTGAGATATAGCCTACTTGAGTTGCTCCAGTTGATGCCTCACCTCTTCTATTACTGGGAGATGTTACAAATGGTTTTAGGAAAATTTTAAGATAATTTCATGAATTATTTATTTTTCTGAATCACACACTGCTGTCAAATTAGGTCACCTTTCTGTTCTCCTAAAAAGTTGCCAATACTTGTTCCTTTTTCTTACTTCTGATGATTGTGTTAATCTTTCCAGATCAATCTTTCTTTTCCACAAACTCAACCAAGTTTTCCTTCTTCGAGAAATTTTTCAGAGATATGTGGCTCTCTTAGTCAATTTCTTAGCCATGTTTGACACAGTAATCATTCTCCTTTTTTGAAATGTTTTATCTTTTGATTGTGTATTCTTTTGTTTTTCTTTTTATTTAGTCTAAATCACTCTTTGGAGGCATACCTGCCTCTTCTGAACTGTGGTAGGCAAACATGCCAAAGAGTTCTGTCCACAGTCCTTGTTTCTCCTTGAGATGTCACCTAAGGTACAAGGATCAGCAGGAACTTTCTGTATTTTTTATGTTTTATGCCTTTTGCCATTCTCCTTTTTTAACCTAAGTGGAAACTTGTTAATGTTGGGGCACAGGGAAAGCAGCTTGTATGACCTTGACTCTAGAACCATGGAGATCTGAAGTGAAGGTACATCAGAAGAAAATATAATGTAGGAAATGGTACTGTACATTGGATTAGTAATAGGAAAGCAATACAAAGTATTGATGATAAGAAAAATGGGAAAAACAATGTAAGTTTGACAGCAACTAATTTAGTACTCATTATCTACGACAGTAAGATTCTTCCTATTTGTGAAGGTTATCACTTGTGTACTCGGATCTTCTCAGTCACATACCTGGCATCTATCCAGTTGTTTCTGTTTATTAAGGTGCACAAATTCAGCCACATTCCATCATCTCTTTCTTAGATTTAGCTTCATCATCTCTTGGTAGCTTATTTTACAAATGCCGTTTTCACTGTCTTACCCTGGAATTACTTGCCTATGTAGAATTCAGACTCATCCATTAAAAAGCTAAGCAACTCTTGTTATTTATTTAAACACCTTAGCTCAGAGTCCTGTTCATTCAGAGAACACACTTCCCCACTCTGTGGACTAGGCAGTGGATACTACTTCTGTCTTGAGGCATCATGGAGAGCCTTCAGATAGCACATGCATATGTATTTTCTTCTTTTCTCTCTGGACATTCAACCTTGGTCATGCTTAGTTTTGGGAAATCTCTGGGTGTTTAAATGTGTTATTCCTTATTCCAGGTGTTTCTTACTAAAAGGTGTATGACCTGCCTAAAACTAATTGTAGGCCTTTTCTCAAGTTATTTCTTCACAGTGATCTTCCACTCATGTCCTGAACTAAAGTTCCTGATTGTTACTTCTTTATTTGTCTTGTTTTTATTACATTTATCTACATTACTTCTTATTACTTGTTTATGGAATATTGTCTGTTTTTCTCATACAATAGTGGTAAAATTTTGTTTTACTTAATCTCTGCAATGAGACCAATAATAGTAGTAGAAGATAGTACACAGTAGGGACTCAATCAAGTTTCTTTTAGATTTGAATTGTCAGCTAATAAGTGGCAGACATTTGTTCTTGCTTGAGCTGAAAGAACCTCTCTGAATTCCCTAAAACTTGCAACTGAAATTACTTCTTAGTAATGTATGAATCTCAGTGTTGTGTTTTTTTCTTTGTCTTTCCAAGCAGACATATGAATCATTTTACCAAGCTTCATATCGTGCAGTGACCCCTGAGCAGTAAAGTCAGCTCTCTGTATATCTAAGTCCTCTGTCTGTAAACTCAACCAAACACAGATTTCAAAACACTGGAAAAATTTGTCTGTAATGAACATGCATTTCTTATTATTTCCTAACTGAACAGTCTAATGACTATGTGATATTCACAAAATATTATTATCAGTCAGGTAGAGATTATTTACAGTATGTAGAAAAATATATATTTGTTATATACAATTTTTAAATATTTTATATAAAGATATTAAGTATCTAATGGAGATCCTAGGAATAATTCTCCAATGGTACCATGGACTGACTGCACTGCACTTGACTAGTATTCATACTGCAATCAGCACAACTGCTCTGGCCACTAGTCTCAACCCCACATGCAGACAGAATGTAATATGAAAATTGTCCTGTAGTGAGAGATCCACCCAGCTGCACCTGTGGCATAGACCACACCCAAATGGATCTCTCACTACACTGTCCCAACAACTTTCTTCTTTTACTAAAATCAGAGATATCAATTCAGTCCAGAAGTTGGTGGGTGGGGTGTGGGGGTGGTGGGGGATCACTTTGTCTTCAGAAGCCTCTAGGCATATTTATATGAATAAAGACTTTTGTGCACAAAGAGGAGGGTACTTTGTCTGAGAATATAGCATGGTTCCCCCCAGAGCACCAAGCAAGTTACCCATGCCATCAATATTCACCCTAACTTTAAGAGTGAAAGTCTCTGCCTGCAAAGACAAGCCACTTATGACAAAATGATGTCATTCCAGAGGCTTTCTTTAAACACCCCAGGAGAGGTAAGTAGAGGGAAGAGGAAAAAGGCATGAAGCAAGATTACTGGGTGACAATGACCATTTGAATCTTCACAATGGATACACGAATACTTCTGTGTTTGGATTCTTCCACATTTAAGGAAATAAACTGAGAGATAGAGATAGATAGAGATAGAGATAGAGACAGATATATAGATAGAGAGAGGAGAGAGATTGAGAGAGAGAGAGAGAGAGAGAGAGAGAGAGAGAGAGAGAGAGAGAGAGAGAGAGAGAGAGGTTGAAGTTCAGGCTACATATCAGCAGGATGTCAACGTATCTTGCTAGTTTGTCTGTATCTCAGAGTGGTCTAGTGATGTAATCCCAATGAAAACTCCAGTAGTGCATAGACTCTGGTTAAAGGAGTCAGCCCCATCTCTTTTTCCTGATAGTTCTGCCTTAAAAGACATGCTAGGATTTCTAACTACAAATGACAACAAAGAGTATTCAATCCATCTTTCTTTTCTCCTTCAAAACTAAGTTCTAACTTCTAACTCCTTGTGAGAAGGCTTTTTCACTACAGGAGCAGAGGCTCTGAGGGAGTGTGGCAGAGCAATCCACACAGGATCTATTTGTCAATGTCCTTGCACCAAAGTCCTTTTCTACCCACAGTCTGGGGTTGAATGTTTTCAGCAGGAGCCCTTAGCAGTGATTGCCACACACTGGTACTCACAGAACCTTCCTTCTAAAGGCAGGGCAGCATACTCAATCCATTCTTGTCAATTGGGTCCCTAGATTTTAGTAGCTAGTGTTTCTTTGAAGCTAAAAGAAAAAAATGAATTGACTATATAAGCCTTCTAAACCCCTTCTACCTCATTCTTTTTAAGTTATATGTTTAGCTGCCTCACCACCTGGACCAGCACCACCTACTAAGTATGACCTTTGGGTTGTCCATCTATCTGTTTGTTGCTTTAAACCAAGATCTGACTAGATCTTTTACCTGTCTTGTAAGAGTACTTTGTCAGTTTGCTTACTTGTTTAAATGTTGTCTTTCTCTTTCTCCTCCTTCTTTTCTTCTCCTTCCTTTAATAATGAAAATGATGATGATGATGATGATGATGATGATACCTCCTTTCTGAAGCATCTTTCCTTCTGATCTTGTTTCTGACCCTGATAACAGGAAAGCTTTATAATCAACACTTGAACCTGACACTCTTTATTCTTTGGATACCCCAGCAATGTTTTTTTTGTCATAAAAGAGTTTTCCCCAAGTCTACCTACACAAAGACAGAAGTAGGGATTGGCTAAACTTTAGGGGAAATCTTCCCATAGAGGGAGTAATCAAGGGCTCAGGTTTCAGCAGCTAACAGGCTGACCAAAAGGAAAGCTGTGAGGTAGGTAGCATCTGTTTGCATTGGTGTATAGGCATAGATTATTTTTTCTTTTCTCCCACTTCTTAATTTCATTAAATGTTTCCACCATGTGTCCTCAAATCTATGTTGTCCCAATTGTTCTCGTATTTAACAATTAATTATTGTAATGTATTATAGATTTTAAAATTAGTTCCTTCTGCAGTGAGATGGCTCACTACTTGCCACCCAGCCTGATGACCTTGATTGGATTTCTGGGATCCATATGATGGATTGTTCTGCTTTCATGTCCATACAACTGTCTAGGGGTATAAACACAGTACTCCCCCAAAAATGAATGAATACAATCTAAATATTAAAAATTGTTCATTTCCTTACTTGTGAAAGAAGAACTATAAAGACAACAGAGAGTTTAAACTAAAGATTGGATGGTGAGATTTGAGTAATACAGGTTCTCTGGAAACAACAAGCATTGCTTTTTTATTATTTCTTAGAGCATTATTATACTCTTTACATTGAAAACATTGATGAAAAGGTGATCTTGGAGGTCTTGTGTCTAGTCCTTTCTCTGCCAGTAAATTAGCATTGTGATTAAGCCTAATCACCATTTACATTTGGATTGCTGTCTTCTTTCCCTCTATAAAATGAAGTATTGAGCTGGTTATGCCAGATCCCAAAGCTTATTATTATATCTGTATGTAGTTGTGGTCCCTCCTAAGTGTGGGATAACTAGAGATTTGCTGCTCTATGATTCAAAAACCAGCCTCTGTGTTGACCTTTAGAGGCCGTGTGCCTTCAGCCAACAGGTCTACAAATTCTGTGTGCTAAGTCAGAAGATAATGGGAATTAGGGTTAATCTTCATCAGTTAGGACAATGTCTAATAAAAAATATAGAGGACTACCAAAAGATTCTTGATATGAAATGATACTCTCTGTTTCATATTTATGCTTTATTCAAGGTACACAGAGTAGGCCGGGCAAAGGTGGAGATAGCCAGTATTAATGAACTATAGACCAAAAAGTTGTTATAAGATATATAAAAAAAGAACAAAAGGAATAGTCAATATAAAGTCATATAGAATAATCACACCTATATCTTATATTTGTTGTAGTTGAATATGAAAGCAACTTCATAAGCTCATGTGTTTGAGAAGTTAGTTCTAAGCAATTGGTACTGATTTGGAAAATTGTAGAACTTTCAGGAACTGGGGATCAACTGGTAGTGGTAGACCACTGGGAGTGGTCCTTGAGTGCATCAGTCTGATTCTGATTCCTTTTCTCATGATCATTTGTTTGTATCTCCTCTGATCTCATGTAAGTCAGAGGTTCCTCAAACTCACTTAGTAACCAAGGCTGACCTTGAAGTCTTGAAACTCTGACTATACCTCAGGAGTCCTGGGATGCAGATATCCACCATAACATATGGTTTATGTAATACCAGAGATTGAACCTGGGACCTCGTGCATGCCAGGCAACCATTCTGCTGGGAGAAGTACTTATCCAGTTCTCATGTCTGTTTCTTTGTCCACCAATATCAGAACAAGCCCTACCACAAGCCTCTGCTGCTTTGGACTCAACCACTTCAGCTAGCAATGCTATCACTGCTATGATGATATGATTACATCCCCATGAACCATGAACCACAATAAAAGTTTCTTAAGCTGTTTCTGACAAGTATTTCACTGATATCTCTGAGAATGATCAGTGGATAATTTTAAGTCTTATGAAAGTTGGCATTTTCTCCTACAGTATTGTTAATATTGCCAGTAGGAGTAACTCAGCAGGACCATAACTATGCAAATATATGAATTTGCTTTATGCATATGTTCTACTTGTATTTGTTAGTTCATTTATAAACAAATCCTTATTTAAGAATAGCTTATGATCTGGGTGTTGTTGGTACATGCTTTTAATCTCAGCACTAGGGAGTCAGAATCAGGTGTTTCTGAGTCTGAGGACAGTTTGGTCTACAGAAAGAGATCCAGGACAGCCAGGGATACAAGAGAAATCCTATGTAAAAGCAAGCAAACAAACAAACAATGGATCATGTGGTTACTACAGTGTGACTATAAAGAATATAAAGGCAAAGTAAATATTTTCTGTGTAATGGAGAGTCTCAATATAGTTGAAAAGATGCATAACAAGCACAAATACATTCATATAAGAAACATTGTCATATTTTCTTTGAAGTAACATGGTACAGAACTTCAGAACAGGATGGGACTCAAAGTAAGCAAATCTGATAAAATGGAAGAGTAATGGGTTAGGCATGGCCTTACTAAAGAAATAATATCTTGCAAAATTGATGCTCACCACAAAATGACAGAAGTGAAAAGCATAGAAATGTACCTATTCTCCACCTCATCAGCAAGCCCTTGTTTCCAGTGTTTAAAACTCACTGTCAACATGGGAGATTATAAGGACATAATGCTAAAACGCTAGGAAGAATTTGATTATGCACACATTGAGTTTTGCTTTTATATTTTAGTTCTATGGGAGCTCTGTAATCCTATAAAAAAAAATCAATTAATCTTTGATCATTCTATAAATCTCAAAACCCAATAGGCTACCCATAAAAGAAAAAGCTTCTACTGATAGATATAACACTGAGCCTCAAACAGCAACCTTGTACATGCCATTTATGATGTTTATATTGCCCAACAAATTTTAATCAGTTCAAATCCTGATCTTGGAATTACATTAATAGATAGTTGGTCTGTAAGATAAATTTATAAAGTCATGGCACATTTCCCTGAGATTATTTTAGAGAGCTACATAATACATACAAAGACATGATCCTGAATCTAACATTACTTCTTAGACTAAGACACAATCAATATTTATGATAATGGTACCATGGTTGATAAATAAAGGGAAAAGGGTTTCAAGCTTATAAAAAATAACTTCAAGTTGTAGAATGCTGCAGCACTTAATCTTGGTGGGTTAATATGAAGACACAAATATACATTCAGCATAATTTTTGTTGATAATTATTAATAATTTTTGTATGATAAAAGTCCCAACTTTATTCATATTTCTAAAGATTTTCTTTTCTTTCTCAATGTTTACCACAACAGTAGCAGTAAGTAGCCATTATATCTCCTTGTGTGTTTCTTGATTGTGAGAGGTCAGCAAGGGTTCTATTTATTTTAATAGTGTTGGGTATTATCAAATATTTTGCCGATTGTGTCCTAGTTGATATTTGTCAGAAGTTTTTTCAAGTTCAGCAATTGTGTTCCTGAGGAAAAAATAACTAGTATAAAAATAGTTTCCATGAAGCCCTGTTGAACAACATGGTGTTTGAACCCTGATGTGGGCCTGAATCAGTTGGCTCAGGTAGTTCTTGTAGTTTTCTGCATGGCCCAGTGGATCTTCAATGCTCCTTGTCATATTTCATTTCTTGGTAAGAAATCACAGCAAAAAAACAAACAAAACAAAAAACCATAAACTGCAACAGAAAGAATAACAGCCCATCTTCACATGGGCAGCATTTCTACATAAATTACTTAGAATTCTTCTTCTTGATTTAATTGGTGTACAATTTCTTTACACCAATGTATTCATATGGATTTTATTTTATTCTTTGGATTATAAATCAATGCTACTTTATTTTGTTATTCAGATTGTTGGATATTTTATTACTTTTGAGATACTCTTTCAGTATGCTTTTTCCCCTAAATAATCCTTTATTTCTGGACACAGCAAGATGCTCCAGGCCCATATGCAGTTTTCAGGTCTAGTTCTAGCTTTCTCTCATTTGCCACAGCTGACTGTTTCATTTATTGTAGAAAAACACCAGAAACTTAGGTTTATACTGCATGTGCTCTTCCATGCTACTGGCCTTGCATGGAACACATTTCAACTAACTGACAAACAGAATTTATATGTCTAAATATCTAGAGCTATGGGGGCATCTGTGCCCAGATGTACACAATGGTGTATCCAATACTAATCCATCACCATAGGGGACATTCTACTCTTCAACCCTTTTGTTATTTACTTCCAGTTTTTCATTCAAATGGTGAAAACCATGTCTTACAGTATTATTATTATTATTATTATTATTATTATTATTATTATTTTTTGGTTTGGTTTTTTTGAGACAAGAATTCTCTGTGTAACTTTGAAGCCTATCCTGGAACTCATGTTGTAGACCTAGCTGGCCTTGAACTCACAGAGATATGCCTGTTTCTGCCTCTCCAATGTTAGTATTAAAGGTATATACTATCACTGCCAAGACCACAAATGCTTGTTTTACTCTTTGATTCTAGCATACACCAAGAAGTACTGATTTACTAATCCAGGTCACCGTGAGACAGCTTTATCAAATAAAACCACATCCTGTGTATACTTTTCTTTGACTTGATTTTATAGATTTATGTTTCAAAGTTACTTACTCATCAATATTTCCAACCTTACGAGGTGAGGTTGTTTCATGCATTTGTAATAGAATTTTTTTTCCCACTCTATGTGTTTCATTCTGGAGTTCATCCAAGCTTCTAAGTGGTACTTTATTTAATCTGCATACATCAAGTGTTGTGCAGTTCCATGGATGTTGACAAATGCATACTGTCATTTTCCTCACATGGCAGTGTCTTAGAAATATTTCACTGTCCTAAAAATATCTTTTTTGTTTTACCTAATCTACCTAACTTATTTTCCTGAAATTCCTGGATCAGCCAACTTGTACATATTTTTGCCTGTTTTATTACCTTACTTTTTTCTGCAATGTTTATAACAAATATCTCAGTACGTTTTATTTTTTCAGATCAACTTTGTTCAATTTTTAATGGTTTGGTTACTCAGTAGTTTGTATTTTTTTGTTGCTACAAATGATTAGTATGTATACATATAAATACATCTTCATTTGAGAATTATGTACATATATAGAAACATCATCATTTAAATAACATGTAAATGTACAGACATATCATCTTTTTATTATTTACTTGCATGGTGGATGTTGTGGCTACGAATAAAGCTGCTAGAAGCACTCATGTTTGGGTTACCATAGTTAGTGAGCTCCCATGTCATGAGAGAATGCTTAAGGGTATGATTGCTAGATTTTATGAATTAGACTTTGGATTTTTTTGTAAGAAGTTAAAATGATCTTCTCAAGTCTTTGTATAGTTCTTCATTTCATTTTTGTGAAATAAAATGCTAGATCTTTCTTCAGGCTCCTTCATTCTTCCTCTCTTATTTCCTTCTTCCTTTTTCCTCCTCATCCTCCTACATCCTTCACTCTCTTCCCTCTCCTCTTTCCCCATGATCACACTTCTGCTCAGTTCATCTCTCTCTGCATTATTTAATGAAAAGTATACTCTATTGGGTATTGTAATTTCATCCACGTGTTACCATAAGGGTACTATGGATACACAATATTTAGTCTTCTTTGATATTATTATATTGGCTAATTTTTAACATTTGTCTTTCCAAGTAAATTTTAAAATCATTTTATGCCAATATGTACAAAATACTATGAAATAATTTGAATTGCATTAGATATCCAAATCAGTGCATGAAAAATTGGCATCCCAGTAATACTGAAAACTCCACATCACAAACATTTACTGTCTGTCTTTACTTAGATGGTCATTCACATTTCTCAGTTACTTTTCTAGTTTCTTTCATAGAAGACCTACATATTATTTTAGATTTGCCCATAAGCGTTTAATTTGTGCTTTGTAAATGACAGCTTTATTTCAAATTCTAATTGCTTATTGTTGGTTTATCATTAAGACATTGGCTTAATAAATTACTATCCTTACTTGTAACTTTGGTATATTTGCTTGGTAGCTATTATTTTTATGTTGGTCATTTTG
This sequence comes from Cricetiscus sungorus, assembly GCA_030556225.1. Classification (NCBI taxonomy): domain Eukaryota; kingdom Metazoa; phylum Chordata; class Mammalia; order Rodentia; family Cricetidae; genus Cricetiscus; species Cricetiscus sungorus. The sequence continues at coordinate 21,491,879 of JANBXA010000180.1, read as the reverse complement.
TTGGGAATTGATGGCCATTTAATTTCTTACATGCTAACATATGGATCTTACATTTTCTTAAGATACCTATGTCTTTAAGAGCTGTGTTGACTAGTTACAATGCAGAATTTTAGATCCCATTCCTGATAGCTACATCTAGAAAACACTTTCTTTTTCAAGAGAACATTGTAAAGGAGGGTGTGGAATGATATAAAAGCCAGAGGATTAGGGATTTTTGTGAGATTGTGTCTCCTAGTAATATTAGATGCCACATTCATAAAGCCTAGCTAACTTGACTGCTCAAATTTGAGATAAACATGAATGACACCAGTGGATATACCAAGGTAAACAGGGAAAACAGGCCATGAGGGCGTGGTCCTACAAAAAAGAGCTGTAGGCAACTGAGGAAAGCTAAGGTTGGGAGAAGTGGTTTTCTCCAGGGAAGAGAACACAAATTTGTTGTTCAATGTCAAATTGCCAGCCCTAAAATCATACGTGTGTGTGTGTGTGTGTGTGTGTGTGTGTGTGTGTGTGTGTGAAATTATAAAGACTTAATGTGTTATATTTAGGAATATATATATATATATATATATACACACACATATATATATATACACACACATATATGCATTCAATAACAATTAGTGAAAAAAGAGTCTATGGAGACTTGCAAGAGGTATATGGGAAAGTTTGGAGGGGGAAAAGGAAGGGAGAAATGTAGTAATTATAATCTTAAAAAAGAACTGTGTTGTATTGGAATGATGAGATAGCATATCTCACGAGTATGACTCATGTGGAGGTAAAACTATTTGATACCTTGTAAATACAAAGGATGGCACCAGTTTTGAACTTTAGTGTTTTCAAAAAGTTGAGAGAATTCCCAGAATTTTCTAGTTTGTTAGGAGAAGTTGGAGATTATTTTTCAAGTTTTGAATTGACATATGGTAGTTGTACATTTTTACTAAATATTTACAGCATACAGTGTGATATTTCAGTGTATTTATACAATGTATAATGATCAAGTAAAGATGATTGTTATATTCAACACATATAAAATTTACCATTCTTTGTATTGGGAACAGTAAATATCCTTTCTTACTAGGAAAGGTACTACAAAATATGGTTTTATATTGTATACTGCTGTTTTCCACAATGCTTCAGAACGTTAGAAGTTAATCTTCCTAGCCAACTCACTACTGTTTCTACTTAGAAACTCTTTATTCAAACCCTCACTCTTTCCAGTAGGTGATTTTACTCTATACTATATTTCTGACAGTCCAGCCTTTTAAACTTTCCAGTTAGGAGAATGCAGTATTTGTCTTTCTGTGCCTGACTTCATTTGTTAATATATCTTGTGGTTCCATCTATGTTGTTACACATGAAAAGACTTCATTCTTTCTCATATATTTTCATTATCCACTTTTCTATCAATGGACATAGAATTATTGATTTTTCTCCTTCCTGTGACAAATACCCAAGAAGAAGCAACTTAAGGGTTGAAAGGCTGTTTTGTTTTCCATGGTAAAAAGAGCTATAGTTCATCATGGCAGGGAAGGTAAAGGGGCCTGAATTTGAGGCCGCTGGCCCCATTATATCATGAAGCTTGTGCACAAGCCTAGTTGTGTGAATGTCCCTGTCCCTGACTGTGTCATCCCTGTTCCCTATGTCTGATATAGCTCTAGGAAGTCCCATGTGTGATCCAACCAGATAGATGAGTATCTCAAAACCAACTTGTGCTATCCCTGTCTGCATAAAACTGGGCTAAGTTCCAGTTGTACCAACATGAGTACCAGCTTAGGCAGAACTAGTAAATGACTACATGATCCATACCTTTTTCGGTCACTGATGAAATGAAATTACCCTTGTCTCTCTACTCAACCATCAGGAGCAAGTACCTGAAAGACGGACCTACTAGTTCATGAACTTTGATCCAAAATCAATCAAGTTTGAACAAAAATAAAATAAAATAAAACAAAAATTCCACTCAGCCATGGGAAGCTAGAATCAAATATCAAATACACAACCAGTGAAAAAGTCTACATACTTAGATCACATCCCCAAAGTAAAACACCATGAAAGGTGATGACACTATGCTCCCATTGAAGGAGGGGGGGGGAAATCAAACAAATAAAAACACTCCTTTAATAGAAATATTTTCCAATCAGAGTAGCTGAGATAAACTCCACGATATATTATCAAAGCATTCAGGGATTTTAAGAAGGGTATTGTCGTATTGTTCCACTTCTATGAAGAGACACTATGAAACTTTTATGAAGGAAAGTATATAATTGGGTGTTTCTTACAGTTTTAAAAATTTATATCATGATCACCAAGGAAAGAAGTATGGTGGCAGGCAATCAGTCTTAGTGCTGGAGAAGAGCTGAGAGCCTTACATAGAGATATGCTGGCAGCAGGAAGAGACAGCACCTGGGCCTGGCTTAAGTTTTTGAAACACCAAAGCCCAACTCTAGGGACATACTTTCTCTAACAAGTTCACACCTACTAATACCTCTCAGGTAGTACCACTCCCTAATGACCAAGTATTCAAATATATGAGTCTATGGGGGCCATTCCTAATTAAATCACCACAGGCCAAACAAATACCTCAATGATTTCAAATAGGATAGGTATAAATTCCTGACTAACATCCAAAGAAACACAAATACCCAACTGTGTAAATTGACAAAGATAATTCAAGATCTGAAAATTTGTTTCAATATAGAAATGCTGAAGAAATTCCACCTGAAATTGAGATTAGGTTGAAAATCTCAGTAACCAAATTGGAAAATAGAGAAGAAATTCTTACAAGTAGAATGGATCAAGTAGAAGAGATGATTGGGCTACTTGGCCAAATCATATGGTTATTGAAACAACACACACACACACACACACACACACACACACACACACACACCGTTCAGACTATACAGGAATAATTTAGGACATCACTAAAAGATTAAATCTATGACTTAGAGACAGAAGAATAAGAATTCAGATGAATGGCATAGACCAGATCTACAACAACACCATAAAATAAAGCTTCCACAAACTAAAGAAAGGCATACCCATACAGACACAAGTAGCACATAGCACAATAGTTAGAGAAGACCTTAAAAGAAACTCCCCACAGTATATTATAGCTAAAAATTAAATATACAGAACAATGAAAGGGTATTGAAAGCAAAATAAGAAAAGTCATATATAAAGAAAACCCATCTAATAGTAACTGACTTTTGAGTAGAAACTCCAAAAGCCAGAAGAGTCTGAAGCATGTTCTTCAAATTTTAAAAGACCAAAGATGATAGATTATTCTGTCTAGCAAAACCATCTGCCATAGTTGAAGGTGAAATAGCCCTATTTTCTATAGTATATAACAGGCTATCCTGTTAACAGGCTTTAAAAACAAGCCTCATAGAAAGTACTGGAAGCAAGGGTTTATACTGAACACAGCCAAGAGGCTACCAAAGGAACAAAAATAAAGCTGTAATTACTGAACAAGTAAATGACAAAAACACAAACTGAAAAACAAAACAAAAAAATCAAAGGGCAGCTATCCAAATGTAACATTCAATGATATCTTTAAAGTATTAGTATCCTTAACTACATATTCAAAAGAAGTAGGTTAGTTGAAAGAAATCAAAAGAAAATTCATTTTGTTCTTGTTTACAAGAAATTAATCTTATCTTCAAGAATAAACACCACCTTAGAGAAAAATGATGAAAATAATGTATTCCAAGAAAATTGGATCAGGAAACATTCAGGCCTTGCTATCCTAATATATGACAAAATGACTTCAAATCAAAATTAGAAGAAATAAAGAAGGACAATTGATGCTGATCAGGGAGCACTTAGCCAAGGATACAATTCTAAAGATGGGACACCACGCTCAGAAGCAACACATTTTAATAATAAGTATACTATTGGACTTAAAGGCACAATTAAGCACAATTTGAAAAATGCCAGATCATTCTAATGCCCTTCCTTCTTCAATAGAGGGCCATCTGTATAACAAACAGATAAATGTGGTAATTAGATAGTATCATACTCCAAATAGGCTTACACATAGCCACAGAATATTCTTATTCTTTCCAAACACCAAAATGTATGCATTCTACTCATCAGCCTACTGATGGGAGATGTTATTCTGTATATATGTTTCTCATACTGGTTAATAAAGCACTGTGGCCAATGAGATAGCAAGATAGGTGGGGCTAGGAGACAAGGAGGAAAGAGGACATGGAAAGGAGGGTCGAGATGTAGAAAGAAGATGCCGGTGGCGGCTCCCAGATAAGATGACCATGTGGAAATACTTAGATAAGTAGAAATGGGTTAATCATTAAGACAGAGCTAGCCCATAAACAATAATGGTAACTGGCCAACAGGATTGTATCAAATACAGAGTCTCTGAGTGTTATTTGGGGCTCACCTGGCAGCTGGACCATGGCGGCAGGACCAGCTGCAGCAGGTGGGGAAAAACCTACCATAACAGACTACAGATGTTTTTCTAAAACAAACCACATTTTGGGAACATAAAACAACTCTCAAAAATTACAGAAAATCTGAAACTACTCTTTGAATACTACACAAGGCAGTGAAGCTGGAAATTAACAGCAAAAGGATCTCTGGAAATTATACAAAACCATTTAGATTAAATAATATATTACTGAATGATGAGTGGTTCAAACAAGAAATAAAGAAATTAAAGAAAACTTGAAATGAAATGAAAATGAAAACTAAACTGACAAAAATCTATGGAACACAATAAAACCATCCCTAAGTGGGAAACACATAGCTCTGAGTGCCTATAGTAACAAATGAAGAAGAGTGCAACAAATAACTTAATGGTGCAACTAAGAGTTTAGAAAAATAAAAACAAAAGAAATTCCAATCCAGGGAATAAGTAAAACCAGTATAGCAATTAAAGAAATAGATACAAAAACAATACAAAGACTCAATAGATCTAAAGTTGATTCTTTGGAAAGATAACAAGGTTGGCAGACCTTTTGATGAATTAGCCAAAAGAGAGACATAAAAAATTAAAATTAATAAAACTAAAGATTAACAAAGAAACATTACAACAGGTACCAAAGAAATTCACAATATTAATAGGAAATATTTAAAATTATATTCTCCCTTGAGCTAGAAAACCTAAAAGAAATAGTCAAGATTCTAGAAACCACTGAACAACAAAAGTTAAGCCAAAAAGAAATCAATAATTTAAAAGACCTATAACATATAAGGAGTTTAAAATAATAACAAAAAGCCTTTTAAATAAAAGCCTAGGTCCTGATGAATTCACAGCAGAATTCTACCAGACATTCAAAAAAGAACTACAACCAACACTTCTTAAATTATTCAAAAAATAGTAACAGAAGAAATATTTCCAAACTCCTTCAGTGAAGATAGCATTACTTTAATGTCAAAGGCAGGTAAAGAAAGAACAAAGAAAAGGAACCATAGGCCAATATCCCTGATTATCACACACCAAAATTCTCAATAAATTACTTTCAAAGTAAATATAAACATTGACCAAAAATATTATCTACCACAATCCACAGGGCTTTTACTATTACATTTGAAGATGGCTTTATCTGGAAGCTATAAGCTTCAACATACATAAGAAAATAAATAAAATAAGGCTTATACAGGAACATAAATACAAAAATCACATGATCATCTCAATAAATTCAGAAAAGGACTGTGATAACGTCCAACATGACTTCATGATAAACATCCTAGGAAATTTAGTACTAGAGGTAATATCAAAGCAATTCCATTGATATTTAGGGGCAAGACAGGGCTGTCCAATATCCCCACTCCTTTACAATGTAGTATATGAAGTCAAAACTGAAGCAGTAAGACAAGAGAAGGAAATTAAGGGGACACAAATAGGGAAACAAATCAAATCCCTCTTTGCAGATATGATATTGTACATATGAGATACAAAAATACCAACAGAAAGCTTCTACAAGTGAACAACAATTTCAACAGTGTCAAGTTATAAAGTAAATAAACAAAAATACAATGTAAAATTTATAAGGTTTTTATACACCAATAACAAGGATACCAAAAAAACCCACAAAAGATCATGGAAATACTCCTACTCACAATCGACTCAAAAATTAAAATCAGACTAGGAATAAACCTAACCAATGATGGAAAGACCTTTATAATAAAATTTTAAATCTCTGAAGAGAGAGTTTGATTAAGTCATTGGAAGAAAGGCTTTCTATGCATGTGGATTGGTAGAATTTATGTTTTGAAAAAATATCATCATATCAAAATTTATTTATATATTTGATACAGTCCCAATTAAGGTCCACATGATATTCTTCAAAGAAATGGAGAAAAAGAAAAATCCTATAATACATATGGAAGTACAAAAGTTTCCAGAGCAATCCTGTCGATTTTGAGCAATATTACAGAGCTATAGTAGTAAAAACAGTATGGCAGTAGCACAAAATGGTTATATGGATCAATGAAACAAAACAGAAGATTCAAACCGGTATGCAAGAAATTAATATCTGATATTTCACAAGTAGGTAAACATATACTGGAGGAAAAATCATCTTCAACAGATGGTGCTGGGAAAGCAGAATATTGACATATAGATGAATGAAATTAGATGCAAGTCTATCACCCTGCCCAAAATTAACTTCAAATGTATAAAAGACCTCAATGTGAAATACAAAAGGATGAAAGCTCTAGAAAAAAAGAAAGAGGTTCAGGAATGGACTTCCTGAATAGGAATCTATTTGCTTATGGATTAAGGCCAGCAACTGACAAGTGGGACCACATAAAATTAAAAACCTCTTTACATGGAAAAAGCACTTTTCAGATGCACAGGAAGTTCAAAGAGTAGAAAAGAATCCTTGCCAGCAACATATTTGATAGACAATTAATGTTCTGAGGAAAAGAACTAAAAAACAAAAACAAGACGAAGGAATCAAAAGATGTTTTAATTAAAAAAAGAATGGGCTATCCTCTGAACAGAAGCTATCAAAAGTAGGAATAATAAGGCCTAAAAATACCTTTAAAATTGCTCAATGTGCTTGGCAATCAGGAAGTGTCAATTACAAGTACCTAAAACTTTCATCTACTCTAGTGAGAATGCTTAAGTTCTAGAAACCAAGTGACAACAAATGCTGGTGAGAATTTTTTTTGTGGGGGGGAGTTGGTGGAAAATCCTTCACTGATTATTGGTGGGATTGCAAATTCAAGTAGTTTCTTTGGAAATCAATGTGAAGAAATCTCAAAAAGCTAAAAAATATATCCACCATATGACCCAGGTATACCACTCCTTGACTAATATCCAAAGATCTTAATCTCTAGTTTCTTACCACAGAGACATTTTTCTAGCATGTTTATCACTGCTCTCTTCATTATGGCTAGAACATAGAAGAAACTTACATTTCATCCATCAACTGATGTATAGATAGTGAAAAGGGATACATATTCACAATGGAATTCTATGGAATTTTAGTCACAGTTCTTTCATTCATGTTTTATCTCCATGGAAATTTTGCTTCTTTGGTTAAATTTACTTTGAGGTAATTTTCATTTGGGTTGCATTAGTTTTAAAATTTACTTTTTATTATGTTTTTGTGTGTATATGTGTAGCGTGTCTGTAACTATCTCTGGTGTGTGTGTGTGTGTGTGTGTGTGTGTGTGTGTGTGTGTGTCAGTGCCTGAAGAGCCTAGGAATATAATTCCACCTAGAACTGGATTTATAGATGGTTGTGAGCCACCTGAAGTGGTTGGTACTGAGAACTGAACTCAGGTCTGCAAAAACTACATGCCTCTCTTGGAGACTTCTGAAGAGATAGAGGAGGGATTGTTGGAAACAGGGGTTTCAGGAATACTGCAGGAAAACCCACAGAAACCACTAGCCTGGCTCATGGGAACTCACAGAGTCTGAACCAACAACCAAGGATCCTGCATGGGACCAACCTAGGCCCTCTGCATATAAATGGCACTCATGTAGCTTGGTCATATGTGGGACTCCAAACAATGTGAGCAGGGCTGGCCCCATGCTTTGATTGGCCCTTGGGAACCTATTCCTCATGCTGGATTGCCTTGCCCCACCTGAAAATAAGGGGAGATGCTTGGTCTTACAGCAGCTTGTCATTCCACACTTTGCTGAAGCCCAAGGGAGGCCTTCCCCTTTCTGAACAATTATCTAGGAGGGGAGGATTGGGGGAGTGAGAAGGAGGAGAACAGGGAGGAGGATGGGAGGCTGCAGTTGGAATGTAAAATAAATTAAGGGGAAAAAAACCTTACAAGTGTTTTTAACTGCTGAGCCATTTCTCAAGGACTTGGAATGCATTTATTATCTCTATTTTATTTCAAGTAATTCACTATCAGTGTATTGTAACACTACCGACAACTTATGTTGCTATTAGATCCTGCAGTTTTTACTGGTTATTGATTTTAATAGATTTTTCTTCTTTCTTTGTTTTGAGTCATCAGAACTTTCCTTCTCTATGTAGGTTGTTTTCTGAAAATAGATAAAAATTTGACTGCTAAATTTTTATTTGGATTTTCTTTTTTTTCCTGGCTCCTTGCCTGCTGTGATTGCTAGTATGTTGTTTCTGAGAGATTTTGTAGTTAATTATGTGCTGTTCAGCAAGGGAAAGGAATTTTTCCACAATTTTATGATTTGGTCTATCTTTCAACGTGTCTCAATCTCTGGCCTGTCAGCTTCCCAAATATTTTGCTATTGCTCTAGATTAATTCTTCTCTTAGGTGAATAAGAGAAAAAATATAACTATGGGGCAGCCAATAAAAATGATGTCTTTCTTCATAGTCTAAAACTATGATGAAGTCTTTCTCCCTGGAGAGTGGTTATAGAGACTATTCTTGGACAGATTTCAAATAATTACTTTTACCATCATAAGAAAAATTGCCTTGCACCTTCACTCCAAGAAATTAACAGACATCAGGACCTACCCCTGTGGAATTCTGGGAGCTCCTTAAGAAATATAGTTCCCAGGAGTTTCATACTTTAAACATCTTTGAGCTCTACAGACCCATTCTTTAGACAGGTAGAGACAGATTGGGAAACTTTTGCCCTGCCTGTTTTCCCAGATTTGGGGTTGTAAATTTGTCCAGCAAGTTTAGTCCTCTGAAAATGACTAGTTTTTAGGTTTCTCAGTTTTGAATTGTGACAGACATTAATAGCAACTGCAATGCTCTATATTTTAGAGAATAAACATCAAGTCAAACTATTGTTTTTTGTTAACCATAATATGGGCTCTTTATTGATGTTGGATACATAGTCACACACATTCTATGTACTTCAGTTAGAAAACACATAGCATTTAAATCAGATAGAAAGAGGGTAAAAATTCAACTAGAATATACCTCATAAAAGTGGGACAAGTTGTGTAATGGATTGGCAATACTTTTCTTTTAAAATATCTTTTACTTAAAATGTCACAAGGTAACATATTCTGGATGAAGCAGTCAAATCAAGGAAATATTTACTTTGAACATTGATTGAATGCTTGTTTTGCACCAAGCCTCACGGATGATGCTGAGAGTGTAGGGGAAGGCAAAATGAACATATTTGTCTTGAATGTTAAGTTTAATGTTTAGCAGTGAATACAAAATTACAGGATGCTTAATATCAATAGTCTGATTTGAGAGGAAATTGTTAAGGCTAATTAAATGCATCAGTGAAATCTATGGAGAAGAGAAATAACTGAAAATTCTGGAATGAATAAAATATGGAATTTATTTTAGCTTGATTCAGCAGAGAGAATAAGCAGCACATTCATAAGCACAACTATAGATGGTTAAGAGAACTCCTGACAAGATGTTGAGAATGGTAACTGAAGCCATAGGCATTGTTATGGAGGCTAGCATTTTTAAAAGACTTATCACTTCACTTGATGGACAGAGGTGTGCTTACCAATACATGGTGAGGCTTACAAGAGACTAAGACTGATTTGGAAGAGATGTGTCCCTCACGTAATAAATGCTACTTCAACCAATCTCTAGCCTGAGGGAAACATTCAAGATTATGACATTTTGTTATAATTAGTTGCACACAAAGGCCAAGGCTAATGTAGCCTTCTTGAGCACAACACAAGTTATAAACCTAAGGAATATACCTCTTCCTGCAACTCTTCTATGTTAGCAATCTCAGGTTTGTTCAAGTACCTGACCAAAGTTAGTACCAACCAATCACTGTTTTGGAGTAAGAGGTTCTTAGCTGAAGCTGTACCATTGGTTTTCCCTTCTCAAAGTGTTCCACATAGGAGAGTTTAATTGAATCATTGCTTTTCTGATTCATACCTCTGTGTGAGTATTTTTCCCCTGTGTAATTGATTTATTTTTTAGTCATGTAGAACAGAATTTGAAAGCAGTTTCAAACACAGAACAACATTGTCATTTCTTTTCCTGAAACTTTGGCTTCAAGTTTCTAGCCAATGAGGAAAGTTGACACCCTGAATACCTTAAAGCTTAGTGCTTGTCTTTAGTGTGTGCCGTATTGGAGATAATATTCCACAAGTTCCTTCAAAGTCATGTTTCCCTGGAAGAATTTATCCTGTTTATACCTTTGAACTTGTATTCTAGAGACAAAATAGTTTCAACTTAATGAGATTTCATAAACATAATCATAAAATCCTATACAGTCATTATTACATAGATAAATTGCTTTGGGCCATCCAGGGTACCTTGAAAACTAAAACATGAGAGGGGGTTACTCATTAAACTTTTAGAGTTTCCTCAATTTTCTTTTAAAGAATATTGTGTGAGTATTCTTGTAGCAAGTGCCCACTTCTGTTTCCAACATACTGTTTATATGCACATCTAAATGAGATCCAAGGTGCTTTATTCCTACATTAACTTATCACATTTGTGAGTTTGGTCAGAGTTGTAAACAAGATAAATAGGCACAAAGGGAACATGATTCACCTGTCCTGAAACTTTATTTGTAACTATGGGACAATTAGATTTGGTTTATCAAAACTATTTGTACTTACTGATCAAATAATGGCATCCCATTCTGATTTTTTGATTTGGCATATCAGTAATAATCTAAAACGAGAGGAGCATGATTTGAAGAGTCACTAAGTGTCTGCCTGTCAAATGTTCAGTCTCTACCAGTGCCCACTAATAAACCAGAAGCTCCCTTTCAAAATAAGACATGTCTGACAGAATAAGCACTCTTAACTCCCAAGCTTTAGGTGGTTTCCCAAGAGCTGTGTCAATCATCTGTGTCCTGTGGACAGCTTCCTACACCATTAGATCTACTGGGCATGTTTTATTCTACCAGCCTCTTTGAAACAATTTCAGATTATCCAGAACATGGGACAGACTGGCAGCTTCAAATGTGGATTATATTCCTGATTTTAAAGGTCTGTAAATATGGAACTTACTTACATAAACAGCAAATATGCAGGGTTATTTTCCACAGTAGAAGGACACATCTGCCATCCCTGTTACCACAGGGCTACCTGAAGCAAGCTTTAGAAGTGAAGAAGGTTCTGGAATGTAATTAGGTTTCTCTCATCTGGCATCTTCTTGTGTGGGAAAATAATTTAACAGCAAGAAATTATCAGGAGGAGTCAGGAAAACTGTCCCTGAGTTAGTGTGTTGGGTATGGAGGAATAAACTTCTGAGTGATGGTGTGGTATTAATAGGGGCCAATGCTTTTTCCGCGTGAGGGTGGCAAAGCAAGGAAAGCCTCAGAGGGATGGCCAAGGTTTGCTCAGGAATCTGATTGTGAAAGTTGACAGTATGTGCAGATGTCTGCCAAAGATTTTTCCTCCTATATGGTTACAGTCTGAAGACTGCTTCGCTACAGAGAATACTCAGACTTAGATTAGCTAAACATGGATCCTTGTTCAGCTGTATATAATAAACACTTTGAGCTTTTGATGTTCTCATCAGAGAACCCAGTCCATCCAACTGCAGCTTTTTAATTACATAAATTTTTGCATTTTCTTCATTCCTTCACTGCCCCCAAAAGGTCCAGCCCTGAATATCTTCAGGGATACAGCCATGATGAATACAATCTCCATTGAGAAACCTAGAGATTCCAAAGTCCTATAGGCAGTGAAATAGAGAACATTAATCCTTAAGTTTCAATGGTGAAGACATATGCACTTCTACTCATCTTCAATCAGTATCTCCATGTTAAGTAGCTAAAACAGTGCTGATTAATAATAGTAAAACTCACTCCTAGAACTACAGCCTCCTGTGAAACAGCTACCTGGTTAAACTTATAACACTCTCTGTTTGCTTTTCAAGCAGTATAGATTTTGTGCAAGGAAAACAGGTGAGTTAAATGGGTTAGAAACACCATTATGCTGCTAGTGATAAACTCTGCAACATCCCCCAAAGAATAGGTCTTTGGGTTTACCATACCAGAGGGAAGATACAGGATAGATTCTAAGTTCCTAAGCCTCTGAATTTGAACTTCTTCATCCAAAAGCTATAGATGCTCAATAACATATGTAGCATGATTGACCATGTTTTGTGGAATGCTAATTTTTAAAGCTTGACAGGACTTTTTTCTAGTGATATTTTTACATTTTGAAGTGAAAAGTTGAAGAAGAAAAAGAAGAAAAAAAAAGGAAAGATTTACCTGAGATCAATGTCCAAATAATGGTATATAAACCATTAGAGGGCTAGAAAAATAGATCACATTATTTTGGAGACTTCTAAAAAAGTTTCACCTGGGAAAAAAAACAATGAATCATGAAACATGAATACAGTCAATTTCCTAGCAATGAAGGTTTCCAAAGGTGACATTTTGCTTGTGCAGGTTTTCAGAACAGATGAAAGCATTGTTCTTTTCTTAAGCACACATCTGTTTCTGAAAATAGTAATGGAGTAGGCATTGTACTTTTCTTCTGCATTGAACAAAATGATTCATTTCAAAATGTTAAGTACAAGAATTTTGTATTAAAGGATGGGCAGGCTGGATTTAATTTACAAATCTTTGAAAAGAGGCAAGGAGGCATATAAATAGGTGTCTGGAGAGGGGCAGCTGCCTTCATCCGATGGTCCAACCTGATGCTCCAAGACACATAGATCTGGGTTAATTATTCCATCAGGATGTATATAGCTTTTCTGACATTCTGTGGCCAGTTCTAATCAGACTACAAGTTTTTCCCTATGGTTATCTATGGTGAACACAAGTTATTTCAGATGGGAGGGTAGCTAGAGAATGAAAAAGCAATATCTGTCTCCATAAATTTTACATAGAGATGCAAATTAATTAAGTGATTCATGTCTCATTTTCTCAACTGCTCTAGAGGGAGTGACTGCAATTTAGCATTTCTTTCTCCTTTGTCCGTCTCATTCCTTGTACCTCAGACAGTACCATGGACAGCAACAGGTCTGATTCCCAATTTGCTTACACCTTAAGTTACAGTTGCTTTCTGACACTTTCTCTGGGAAATGAGATACTGAGAAGTCCACAGAGACTCTCAGTTCCTGCCATAATACTGAAGCACATCCCCTACCCTGTGACTGCATTCGAACCTGATTTAGTGCAGAAATATGTTTCACTCTTCTACTAGGTAACCTTTGAAATTAACCTATGCTCCTTTCTGCAGCCAAAGGAAACTTACTGGCCTTTACTCAAACCTCTTAGAACCTATATGTTGTAAACTTTGCGGAAATGCATAAGACTGAATTTTTTTCTTAAGAAAGCTTAAAGTCATATGCAATTTCCATATTTTTATTTTATAATTAAATGATGATCTTAGAGAAGCATAGATGATATGCTATATGGACTAGCGGTTGTTTTCTTTCCAAATATATCTCAAATTATTATGATGAAATATAGGCCAGAATTAAAAATGTAACTTTTGGTACTTCACTGTCCTTGGAGGAAAACAGTGACTCTTGGAGATTCAATTTTATTTTAAGTTCATTTGACTAGTCACCAATATCTAAGATGTCTGAAAAGAGAAAATTCCAGCCCCAGCCTCTGCTTTTATTGAATCTATGCACCAAATGACACTCATCATACATTGAAGACTGAATTGGTAGTGGGACATAATGGTGATGAGGATGAGAGTAGAAGCATCTTGGAAGCATCATGTACTAGTTTAACCCATGACTCTATTTCAGGCCCTTCAAGTAGATTTGTGAGCATTATTTGAGGCCCAACACTGTGAAGACATTAGGAAGGAAAACTGTTTGGACCACTCTACAGACACATTCACAGGACTATAATCTATTTCATTAGAATGAGAAAAGTATTGTGTTACAAAGTATTGTAATCACAAGAAAATATATATAGGTTTATAATTTAACAACAATAAACAGCAGGTAAAAAGGTCTACTGTGTGGAATGTTTTACAATTTTAACATGAATTCACTACATGTCCCCATCACCCAGACCCAGCAATTTCCACACATCCTAATTTTGTGAATATAATCATAATGTACTATCATTATTATGATAATTGCTTGTTTGTGGATGTGTGCAAATTTTTGTAATCACTATGAATGTCATTATTTAAGGTCTGAAGCCTTGCTATGGGGTACACATTATCTAGGTTCCTCAGATGAAACTGGAGTTTAAAGGGAATGAGTAATATTTTTTATACTTCCCTTCATTCAGCACTGGGAGATCATGACATATCAGACCCTCCTGACATTAACCATTACCCTAATACTAACCTATATTCTCACACAGGTTCACTGTATTTTCCTATACAGGGTTTTATATGTTCACTAAACTAAAATAATATAAGAAAAAATTAGATCTCTAATGACAAAATCTCTTCCCAAACTCTCCAGCCTTTTGCCTTGTTTTCATGACTGGAATCTGTTTATTGATGTCTGAATATTTGCACAGGACTGGAGTAGGGTGTGTATGACTTTGTCTATCTACTCCTTTTGTTTGGTTTTGAAAGTGTCTTAGCAAAGGGAAAATGTGGAGTCACCTTGAATTGCTAGGGCCATTAGAAAGTGGATTTGTGTGAGTTTGAGTCCAGCCTGGTCTAAGTCTTGAAAAAACAAAGAAGAGACAGACAGACAGACAGAAACACACACACACACACACACAGAGAGAGAGAGAGAGAGAGAGAGAGAGAGAGAGAGAGAGAGAGAGACAGAGAGACAGAGAGAGAGAGAGAGGGGGAGGGAGGGAGGGAGAGAGAAGAGTGTTTAAGGCTGGTAAGGAAATAAAGATTAAAAAAAATCACCTGTAAAGAAACTGGGGAATGTAAGTGATGGTTTTGTGTACACACATGAACACATGAAAATACACACATGTGCACACACCCACGTGTTTACCTTTCTTTGCTATGGGAGGTCTATTATCTTTCTATCATCTATCTCTCTATCACCTACTATTTATCTAGTTTTTATTTCATCTATCTATTACTCACTACCATGGATCTTTCTATCTATCTATCTATCTATCTATCTATCTATCTATCTATCTATCTATCTCTCTCTCTCTCAACAATCCTGAAAGTTTATTTTTCTTTGTTTTAATTTTTATTTTTTTATTATTTTACATATTGATCCCAATTCCCACTCCCTTCCTCCCATCTACCTTCCTCCATCCTTCCCATGACCCTGACCCCCGTGCCATCCCATCTTTCCCACTCCACAGGGAGAGTGATGCCCTCCAGGAAAGATAAAAAAAATCTGTCATTTGGAGTAGGGACTAGGCCCTCCCTCCTGCCTCCAGGTTAAGGGAATATCTCTCCATGGGGAATGAGCTCCCAAAGTCTTTTAGTGCACCAGGGATACATCCTGGTACCACTGTCAGAGGTCCTTTAGACTGCCCAGGCTCTAACTGAGACCCACATTCAGGGGGTCTGAGTTGGTCCGATGCTGGTTTCCCAGCTATCAGTCAGGGTGTCCATTAGCTCTCCCTTGTTCAGATCAGCTGTCTCTGTGGGTTTCTGTAGCCTGGTCTTGTCCCCATTTTCTTATCACTCCTCCCTCTCTGCATCTGGATTTCAGTTTGGCTCAGTGTTTAGCTGTGGGTGTCTGCTTCTGTTTCCATCAGATACTAGATGAGGGCTCTATGATAGTAGATAAGTTAGTTATCAATCTCATTATCAGGGAAGGGCATTTATGGTAGCCTTTCCACTGTTGCTCAGATTGTTAGTTGGGGTAATCCTTGCAGGTCACTATAAACCTATAATGGCTCCCTCTTTTATTCTCTCTCTCTCTCTCTCTCTCTCTCTCTCTCTCTCTCTCTCTCTCTCTCTCTCTCTCTCTCATCTATTCCTCCCCTGACATAATATTCCTAGTCCCACATGCTTTCTTCTCCTCCCCTTCTCAGTCTCGTAGCTCCCTCTCCATTCACTGCTCTCCAACTCACAATATGCTCAGTAGATCTTATTCCTTTCCCCTTCTGTGAGGGACCTTATACAAATCTCTTACATTGCTCCTTGTATCCTAGTTTCTCTGTTGTTTTGAATTATAGGCTGGTGATTCTTTTCTCTATGTCTAAAATCTATATATGAGTGAGTACATGCCGTGCTCCTCTTTTTGTGACTGGTTACCACATTTAGGATGGTACCTTAAAGTTCCATCCAGTTGCCTGAGAATTTCAAGATTCCATTGTTCTTTTTTTCCTCTAAGTAGTATTCCATTTTGTAAATGTGCCACATCTTCTTTACTCATTCTTAAGTTGAGGGGGATCTAGATGGCTTCCAGGTTCTTGTTATTACAAATAGTGCTGCTATGAACATAGTTGAACAGATGTCTTTATTGCATGGATTTGGATCATTTGGGTATATGCATAAGAGTGGGATTGCCAAGTCCTGTGGTAGACTGATTCCCATTTTCCTAAGGAACTGCCATACTGATCTCCAAAATGGCTGTACAAGTTTGAACTCCCAACAGTGGAGAAGTGTTCCCCTTTCTTCACATCCTCTTCAGCATAAGTTGTCATTTGGTGTTTCTAATTTTAGCCATTCTGGCAGGAGTAAGATTACGGTAGCTCAGATTTGTTTTGATTTGCATTTCCCTGATAGTTAAGTATATTGAGCACTTTTTTTTAAGTGTCTTCCAGCCTTTTTGATGTCCTCATTGAGAATTCTTCCTTCAGTTCTGTATCCATTTTTAATAGGGTTATTTTATGTTTTGGTGACTAGTTTCTTTGTATATTTTGAAGTTCAGCCCTCTGTCAGATGTAGGATTGGTGAAGATCTTTTCCCAATCTGTGGGCTACCCATTGGTCTTATCAACTGTGTTCTTTGCCTTACAGGAGCTTCTAAGTTTGAGGAGGTCCCATTTATTAATTGTTGATCTCAGTGTCTGTGCTACTGAAGTCATGTTCAGAAAGCAGTATCCTGTACCTATTTGTTCAAGGGTACCAACTACTTTCTCTTCTAAGAGGATCAGTGAGGCTGGATTTATGTTGAGGTCTTTGATCCATTTGGACTTAAGTTTGGTGTGCGGTGATACAAATGGGTCTATCTGCAGTCTTGTATTACACCATCACACACTTGTGCCAGCACCATTTGCTGAAGATGCTTTTCTTCTCCCATTGTAAACTTTTAGTTGTTTTGTCAAAAATCAGGTGTTCCTAGGTGTGTAGGTTAATATCAGGAGTTTTGATTCGATGCCATTGGTCTACCTGTCTATTTTTGTGCCAGTACCAGGCTGTTTCAGGACTATAGCTCTGTAGTAGAGCTTAAAGTCAGGGGTGGTGATGCCTCCTGAAGTTCCTTTATTATACAGGGTTGTTTTGGCTATCCTTGGTCTTTTGTTTTTCCCTATAAAGTTGATTATTATCCGTTCAAGATCAGTGAAGAATTGTGCTTGGATTTTAATGGGGATTTCATTGAATCTATAGATTGCTTTTGGCAATATTGCCATTTTTACTATGTATATCTTACCTATCCAAGAGCATGGGAGGTCTTTCAATTTTCTGGAATCTTATTTAATTTCTTTCTTTAAAGACACAAATTCTTGCTATATAGGTCTTTCACTTGTTTGGTTAGTGTTCTCCCAAGTTACTTTATGTTGTTTGTGTTATTGTAAAGGGTGATGCTTCTCTGCCATGGATTTTTCTATGTCCATCCAGCATTCTGTCCATTCATCCTCTTGCTAATACACTCAGATTGGAATGAATAATCAAAATCCAGGCTCAAGACGAGGTGATGTTGCCCAAGAGTCATTATCTAAGCTTAGATATAGGTGGTGTGCTGGTTAGCTTTTGCAAATTAGTACAAACTGGAGTCTCCTAGGAAAAGAAAACCTTGATTAAAGAATTCCCTTAGGCTGGCTGGATGGCTTAGCCATTAAAGGCTAGGCTCACAACCAAAAATATAAGAATTATATTACAGGTATCAGATTACCCTGTGGGTCATTTTCCTGATTGACGACTGTTGTATAAGAGAGCATGCACTGTGAATGATGCCACTCTTGAACAAGGGATCTGTGTTGTATAAAAAACAAAGTGAGGAAACTATGGAAAGTGGGCAGTTCTTAGAACACCTGTATGACCTCTGATTCAATTTCTGACTCCAGATTCTGCCCTAACTTCCATGAGTGATAGACAGCTAAGTGTAAGTGTAAGCCAAGTAAACCTTTATTTTCCAAGTTGTTCAGTTACAACAGAAAGCAAACTAGGCCCTCATGAAGTCACAAAAAGCTTATCTCTCCAACATCTAATCACCAGCAAACACTGTGTTTAGTATAAGTGATTTTAATATAGTAACAATTTAAGGTTTCATAATGGCTCACCCGTCAGATGTTATTGCCTTACTTTTGCAGACAAAATCAGATGTTCAGGGTAGTGTGGTCATGCCCGTGACTTATTTCTGAAAATAGGGGAAACTAAGGTGTAGAGACTCTCTTTACATCACACATCTAGCCTATGGCAGAGTTAGAATTTGAATGCAGTGGGTATATTATCGAGATGGTAATTTTACCACAATGACTGTGCTTTCAGTGTTCTTGAAATCCTTAATATTGTATTTATAATTTTCTCTTTCTCAAAATTATAACCCAGATATGGATGTGGTAGGTTGGACTTTATTTATGTATAGTTATGCCTGTCTCTACCAAATATCCTGCTCTGATAGTTGACCTCTCTACTGAGAGATCCTGACCTAGTTGACACACCTGATTTCTCCAGGATTTAGATCTGATTCTACAGGACCAACAGGATTCCCAGATGTTAAAACTGAGAGCTTTCAGAGAATGGTTTTAGAGGTTTTTACAAGATTCACCATGCATCATTGCTAGCCCTGGTTATTAATAATCTTCTTGGATTATGTGCAGCATCTAAGAAGTGCTCTGATAAATCTCCTTTATGTCTAAGCTAGTTTGAAATGCCCTCTATTATTTGTTAGCAAGCATCTTATCTAAGCCTTCATGTCTCCCATTAGCACTCTTGCATGCAAGTTACCCATCAAACAGCTATGAAAGAATAAATACTACTTTGCTAAATCACATAAATGTCATTATCCTCTCCTTGATAAAGACATGGCATACTCAAATGTACACACTGGGCTCTCTAGCTACTTTCATTGCATTCTGGTGATCATCTACAACTTGTTGTATAGCTAGACATCTACTTTTGGTATTTCAATAAATATTTATTTTGTGAAATATACTGCTGAAGCTAAATCATATGACTAATCCTAAATCTGGAACTTAACAGTGATCAATCAACCAGAAATAATACTTATTACCTTGATGTCTTACTGAGCCAAGCCTTCCAAAATAGGATGCACTTACTTCATAGCACAGGCCATCATACAATTATGGTTGCAAGCAGAAGCACTTAGTTGGAGCAGCAATAATACTGAAAGGAGGCAGGAAGGAACAGGTTGTAATTTTCTTCTGTACTATCTTGCTTATGAAGTCAGAAAAACATGTTTGCTCTGTAAAAAAAATTAAAGCACATTTTAATTCTATGTAAAGGCCAAAATAACTACTTCTATTATTATTATGACTATGATTATTATTATGATTATTAGGTAGCCAATGTGATGGTTTGTGCTTTGCTAAGCTATCTTCATTTTTCAACCATTTTTTCTTTTTGTTGTTCCATTAACTTTCAGAGTTATGTTTTTTTTGGTGTTTTATGATGAAAACAACCAATGTTAGTACTGTGTGTACTTGTGCTTTAAAAACACATTATGACTGCTCAGAAAAAAGTCACTACTTGATATCGGTTGGCAGTCTCCACTGTTCCCTCCTCAACTTCCTTTTCAACTCACAGTTGGACAGACCTGATTTTGTTCTTCTGAAAAGTTTTTTTTTGTTTATTTTTATTCTCATGTCTAAATTTTTACAAAATGATGCTGCTGCCTTTGTTGTGGGGGTTGTGATGCATTGTACTGCCTCACTAACAGCTAACTAAACTTTTATATGACAATATTTTTATTTAAATTTGAAACAAGCTTGTTATGCATGTCAATCCAAGTTCCCTGAGCCTCTCCTTCTCACCTGCTCTCACCAACTCCCATCTGACCCACTTTCTGCTCCCTAGGGAGCATTTGAAGCTTTCCATGAGGGATTTTCAAAGTCTCTTATAACATTTGGAGCAAGACCTAGGCCCTTTCCCATGTGCCTAGGCTGAGAAAGTATCCCTCTATGTTGAATGTGCTCCCAAAATCCATTCTTACACTCGGGATAAATAATGATCCACTACCAGAAGCCCAATAGACTGCCCAATCCTTCTAACTAACCCCCACATTTAGGGGGTCTGGGTCAGTCCTATGCTGTTTCCCAGCTAATAGACTAGAATTCCCCTTGTTCAGATCAGCTGTTTCTGTGGGTTTCTCCGGCTTGGTCTTAGTTGCTTTGCTCATCACTCCTACATCTCTGTAACTGGATTCCATGAGTTCAGCTCAGTGTTTACCTCTGGGTGTCTGCTTCTGCTTCCATCAATTACTGGATGAAGGCTCTAAGATGGCATTTAAGGTAGTCATCATTCTCATCAGACAGGAAGGGCATTTAAGGTAGTCTCTCCACTATTGCTTAGATTGCTAGATGGGGTCATCCTTGTAGTTCTCTGGACATTTCCCTAGTGCCTGATTTCTCTTTACATCATGACAGCTCCCTCTGTTATGTTATCTCTTTTCTTCTCCTCTTTTTTTCCCCCTGACTCAATATTTCTGCTCCCTCATGTCTTATTCTTTCTCCTTGCTCCCCCTTCCCTCCCGCCATGTTCCCAATTAACTCAGGATAGCTTGTCCCATTCTCCTTCTCCAGGGAACCATGTATGTCTTTCTTTGGGTTCTCCTTGTTTCCTGGTGTGAAATGTAGAATTGTAATCCTTTGCTCTATGTCTAAAATCCATGTGTGAGTGAGTATATACCATGTTTGTTTTGTGTGAATGGCTCATTGAATAGCTCATTGAATATGGTTTCTTCTAGTTTCATCCATTTGCCTGAGAATTTCAAGATTCCATTTTCTTTTTTCCTCTGAGTAGTACTCCATTGCATAAATGTACCACATTTTCTTCAGTTTACTGAAGAATTTAGGTTACTTCCAGGTTCGGCTACTACAAATAATGCTGCTATGAACATAGTTGAGCAAGTGTCCTTATTGTATGAAAGTGCATCTTTTGGGTATATGCCTAAGAATGGAATTGCTGGATCTTCAGTTAGACTGATTTGCTTTTTCTTGAGGAACAACCATACTGATTTCTAAAGTAGCTGTAAAAGTTTGAACTCCCACCAACAATGGAGGTGAGTTGCCATTTCTCCTCATCCTTTCCAGCGTAAACTGTCATTGGTGTTTTGGATTTTATCTATTCTGGCAACAGTAAGATGGTATCTCAGAGTTGTTTTGATTTGTATTTCCATGATGGCTAAGGATGTTGAGCACTTTCTTAAGTGTCCTTTTAGAGTCCTCTATTGAGAATTTTCTTAATTGGATTATTTGGAGTTTTGGCAACTAGCTTCTTGATTTCTTTGTATATTTGGAGATCAACTGTCTGTCAGATGTGGAGTTGGTAAAGATTTTTCCCATTCTGTGAGCTGCTGTTTTATCTTGAAGACTGTGTCCTTTACCTTACAGAAGCTTTTCAGTTTCAGGACGTTCCATTTATTAGTTGTTGATCTTAGTCCCTGTGCTACTGGTGTAATGTTCAGGAAGCTGCCTCCTGTGCCAATTTGTTCAAGTGTGCCTCCCACTTTCTCTTGTAAGAGGTTCAGTGTGGCTGGATTTATGTTGAGGTCTACAATTCACTTGGACTTATGTTTTGTGCATGGCAATAGATATAAATCTATCTGCAGCCCTCTGCACACCAGCATACAGTCATACCAGCACCATTTGTTGAAGATGCTTTCTTTTTTCCATTGTATAATTTTAGCTTCTTTGACAAAAATCATGTGTTCCTAGGCATATGGGCTAATAACAGTGTTTTCAATTCCATTCCTTTGGTCTATCTTTCTATTTTTGCGCCAATACTAAGCTGTTTTCAGGACTATAACTCTCTAATAGAGCTTGAAGTCAAGGATGGTGATGACTCTAGAGGCTCCCTTAGTGTACAGGGTTGTTTTGGCTCTCCTTGGTCTTTGTTTGACCATAAAAAGTGGAGTATTATTCTTTCAAGATCTGTGAAGAACTATTGTGGGATTTAGATGGGGATTATATTGAATTTGTAGATTGGTTTTGGCAACATTGCCATTTTTACAGTGTTGATCCTATCTATCCAAGAGCATGGGAGATTTTTCCATTTTCTGGTATCTTCTTTAATTTCTTTCTTTAAACATGGAAATTCTTGCAAAATAGGTCTTTCACTTGTTTGGTTAATGTTCTCCCAAGATACTTTATGTTGTTTGTGGCAATTGTAAAGGGTGATGTTTCTCTGATTTTGTTCTCAGCCCCTTTATTGTCTGTATATAGTAGGGCTACTGATTTTTTAAAAAAATCTTTATCCTGCAATTTTGCTGAAGGTGTTTATCAGCTGTAGGAGTTCCCTGGTAGAGTTTTAGGGTCACTTATGTAAACTGTCCTATCATCTGCAAATAGTAAAAGTTTGCCTTCTTCTTTTTCAATTTGTAACCCATTCACTTTCTTTTGTTTTCTTATTGCTCTAGCTAGAACTTCAAGTACAATATTGAAGAGATATGGAAATTGTGCACAGCCTTGTCTTGTTCCTGATTTTAGAGGAATCACCTTAAGCTTCTCTCTGTTTATTTTTAAGTTGACTGTTGGTTTGCTGTATATTGCTTTTATTATTTTTGTGTATGTTCCTGTTATCCCTGATATCTCCACGACTTTTATCATGAAGGGGTGCTGGATTTTGTCTAAGGCTTTTTCAGCATCTAGTGAGATGATCATGTAGTTTTTCTTTTTCTGATTGTTTATATGATGAATTATGTTGATAGATTATTTTATGTTGAACCATCCCTGCATCCTTTGGATGATGCCTACTTGATCATGTGGATGATTTCTGTGATGTGTTCTTAGATTTGATTTGCCTGCATTTTATTGAGTATTATTACATCAAAGTTCATGAGGGATATTAGTCTGTAGTTCTCTTTCTTAGTTTTGACTTTGTGTGGTTTGGGTACCAAGTTAATTGTAGCCTCATAAAAAGAGTTTGGCAATGACCTTTTTTTTTTCTGTGGAACACTTTAAGTAGTATTGGTATTAGCACTTCTTTGAATTTCTGGTAGAATTCTCCAATTAAACCTTCTGGCCCTGGACTTCTTTTGGTTTGGAGATATTTGATGGTTGCCTTTATTTCATTATGGGTTACATGTCTATTTAAATTGCTTATCTGTTCTTGATATAATTTTTGTAAGTGGTATCTATCCAGAAAATTGTCCATTTCCTTTAAATTTTCAAATTTTGTGGAGTACAGGTTTTCAAAGTATCAAAGCATTTCCTCAGTGTCTGTTTTTATGTCCCCCTTTCCTTTCTTTTCCTTTCTTCTTTCTTTCTTTCTTTCTTACTTACTTACTTTCTTTCTTCCTTCCTTCCTTCCTTCCTTCCTTCCTTCCTTCCTTTCTTTTTTTTTTTTTTTGGTTCCAGTCTATTTGGTGTTCTGTAAACTTCTGGTATATTCATAGGCATGTCCTTCTTCAGATTGGAAAATTTTTTTCTATGAATTTGTTGCATATGTTGTTATGAGCAGGTTCTTCCCTGCCAGTTGGTCCCGCCGCCACCCTAGCCCCCAAGTAACACGCAAGGACTCTGTATTTGATACAATTCTGTTGGCCAGTTACTAATTCCTTATCGGCTAGCTCTGTCTTAATTATTAACCCATTTCTACTAATCTAAGTATTTTCCCGTGGTCTCATCTTAACCAGCCAGAGGAGCTGGCGTTCTACCTTTCTGGTCTCTCCATGTTGACTCCTCCTTCCTACTTCTTCTTTCCTCCTTGTCTCCTAGCCCCACCTATCTTGCTTTCCTATTGGCCAACAGTGCTTTATTCATTATCCAGTATGAAAAACATATTTACAGAAGAACATCTCCCATCATCTCCTCTTTTCCGTCTAAAATAAGGGTTTTAACCTTAGCGTAGCAAAATATATCACACAGCAGTTATCAAATATGATTCACAGTTAACAATATTTATTTCATTGACATTTAGCAAGATTAGAAGAAAATATGTCATCATCTATCCTATTTTTTTTGAGTCTGAAGTCCTATATGTAACATCTTTAACCCTAACTAAAGAAAACTATAACCATAACTATCTGCCTTTAACTCCTTCAAAGGCCACAGACGGATAATATATAAACTCTAGAAATGACAGAGACAACTCACTGCATGGTCAGTCACCCAAAATTCTTCTGTAATGTTCCATCTTTAGCCCATAAGCCGTAGTGTGTCTGGCAAAGCAGAAAACTGTCCATCTGTATTGGCAGTTTGTCAGTCATTTTTCTCTGTGTCCTGTAGACTGTCTGGCAGCTTCTTCCATGAAGCAGGAATCCTGTAGCAATGTTCATCTTGTATCAGCAGTCACTTTTCTGTGGGTCCTACATGTCCAGTTTATACAACATAAAGTCAAACAGTCCAGACAGGAGCAGTATCTTGCCCATATGGCTAGTCTTGCCATATTGAAAGCAAACTTCATAACAAGTGTTTTCTATGTCAATATTCCTTTCTGATGCAGGTGGTATTGCAGGAACAGTTGTGCCTCACTGTCAAGAAAAACCCTAAACCATTTTAAATGCCATATTCTGTAGATCTTTCAAAGGTTTGAAGAATGCCTATTCATCTCTAATACATCTAGAAATCCTAGCTAACTTAACTCTAAGTTTTCACTATCATAGGTAACTATCTATAATCTGTGCTAAATTATGTATTACATTTCTAACTGAGCTCTATAAACACAATGCCTGAACAAGAGGAAAAATACACATCAGAAAATTGACCTTAAATTTGTATCAATAAATGAAAATCCATTCCAAAGCAAAGCATTCATATCTATACCATAATTCCATTTTTACCTTTAAAAAGATTGCTTGTGATAATTAGCCATTTATAACCAAGCCCACTTGGGCTCCAATATGTAACAAGTATGTTTTCCCACCTGCTGCTGGTCTGGTCCCACCGCCGCACCAGCCCTAAATAACATGCTGAGACTCTGTATTTGATATAATGCTGTTGGCCAGGTATTAGTGTTTTACTGAATAGTTCTGTCTTAATGCTTAACCCATTTCTATTTATCTAAGTATTTCCACGTGGTTACCTTACCAGACAGCTGGCCAGCATG
This sequence comes from Cricetiscus sungorus, assembly GCA_030556225.1. Lineage (NCBI taxonomy): Eukaryota > Metazoa > Chordata > Mammalia > Rodentia > Cricetidae > Cricetiscus > Cricetiscus sungorus. The sequence goes on along the minus strand of JANBXA010000180.1, from coordinate 21,466,267 downwards.
CTGTTCCCTTTAGGTCTCTCCATGTTGACTCCTCCTAAATACTTCCTCTTCCTCCTAGTCTCCTAGCCCAACCTATCTTGCTTTCCTACTGGCCAGCAGTGCTTTATTCATTAACCAGTATGAGAAACATATTTACAGAATAACATCTCCCATCTATGTTTTCTGTACCCTTGGGCTATACTTCTTTGCCTCCTTTTATATTTATTATTCTTAGGTATGGCCTTTTCATTCTGTCCCATATTTCCTGGATATTTTGTGTTAGGGAATTTTTGGACTTAAGATTTTCTTTGGTCAATGAATCTATTTTCTCTAGTGAATCTTCAACACCTGAAATTCTCTCTTCCATCTCTTGTATCCTATTGGTTATACTTACATCTGTAGTTCCTGATCATTTACCCAGCTTTTCTATTTCCAGCATTCCTTCATTCTGTGTTTTCTTTATTGTTCCTATTTCAGCTTTCAAGCTTTGTAATGTTTGAATTATTTCCGTCACTTGTTTGGTTGTTTTTTCTTCACTCTCCTTGCATTCTCTAAGAGATTTGTTTATTTATTGGGGTTTTTTTTTTTTGATTTGTCTTTTCCTCCATTTCCTGTATTTTTTGTTTCCATTTTCTGTTGTTGTTGTTTTCTTCCATTTCTTTAAGAGATTTTCTCATTTCCTCTTTGAGGGTCTCTATCATCTTCATAACGTTTTTTTTTTTTTTTAAGGTCCTTCTCTTGTGCTTCATCTGTGTTGGGATATTCAGGCCTTGCTGGTGTAGAGTACCTAGATTCTGGTGGTGTCATTTTGGTGTTGCTATTGTTGAATTTGTTTTTATACTATTGTCTTCCCATCCCTTCTTCCATTAGGTTCAGGTGGGGTCTCTCTATCTCCTCTTTTCTCCTCGTGGTTGTAAGTGGGCCAAGACTTCAGTGTTAGCAACTCTGTATGGTCCAAGCTCTCTAGGAGTTCTTAAGCAAAGGTCATAGGAGGGCCAAGACTTATATGAGGGTAGGCTCCAGATGGTCCTCCCTGTCAGGGCAGATCCACTACACTAGGAGCTGACCCCAGGAAGTTCCAAGGGGGGGGGGCTTGGTCCTGAGTAGACAAAATACAGAAAAGCAGTCAAATAAAGACTTGAGCAAAACACAGAAAAGTGGTATGTAAGGTGGTCATTTGGCACACGGCTTAAAAGTGCCCCCACCTTCTTCTTGTTGTTACAGGGTTGATTTTATTATTATCAATTATTATTACAAAAAGGGAAAGAATAGTTCTCTGAAAGAGGGACATTTCTTTGGGTTTCATAGATAACTGATTTTCTTGGTTGATGGAGAGGATTTACACAGTTCTTGCAAAAGTCCATGGCAGTGTAAGAGTATTCTTTGTTAGTGGATCTAAAAGTAAACCTTATGACTCCTAATCATGTGTGATTTTCATGCCTGGTAAATACAGAGTGTTTTGTAATAATTTAAAAATATAAAGCTCATTCCAAAGATGTTTTCTCAGAAAATTAAAGGAGACAAAATTAATAAGAAGTGATTTTGAAGTAATAGTAGACACAAGGATAGAGTCACCCCACCATGTTTGTTTTAAGGCCCCTGTAAGTTCAGTCTTCATGGGGTCAGCCCAAAAAAGATAATAATTTCTCTTTGTTCAGATTGGGTGGGGAATATATGTGGCAAGCTGGAGTGATTTCAGAAGTCATGTAGATACTATATATGATACAAGTGCCCTGATGTTGGCATTTTAGATGAAGGACATGTCTTCATTTATGCAAAGAAATACAAACTCTCCTGTTGGTCCTTAATAATGTGGCAACCAAGTCTTTGTTTTTGTGCTGTTTTCATAGCCATCATTAGAGAGGGAGAGTTCCCTGCCTTAATTCATACAACAATGTGATAACAGTGATGCATGGCAACTGACACTTGGCCTTGAAGTTTGGAAATAAGCTTTGGGTGAGTGTGCCAGCTGGAGAAGGCAGGGCTGGCTGGTAAAGACAGCTGATACTCACATTCAGACAATTGTTGAAGCATGTGAATATACACCCAGTAGATGCCAATTTTCTTAAGTTTCCAAAAGAATGCCTAGAATTTGAGTTTTTGTGTGAACTCTCCTGATATTTAAATGTTGGTTTACTTTATTGATAAATTGTTGTGCAGATTAAAAAACAAACAAACATTGTTAAGAGCTGAATTGAGCTAAGCACTCTCAGTCTCTTACATCTGTTCAATTGTTTTGTTCCCCTGTTCAAATACTCCAGCAATTCAGTATGTGTTTGCTCATTCTTTAGTTGGTACAGAGAACTGACTGTGTTCCTGTTGTTAATCTGTTTAAGCTAACACAATGGAGAGCACAACATTGCCTAATTATGAAGTTTGTATTCAGGTGTAAAGACACAACAGAAATTACATACCAGGAAGTGATATGGTAATGAGCAACAAAAAATGAAGAACAGATAGGGGTGCTCTCAAAATAAGAGAGACTGGGATGAAGACCATAGAGAAGAACAGAAATGAGTGATGTTGGAATTTTAGATCTAGATCTCAGGGCAAGTGGCACAAAGGCATAAATGCCCCAAGGTTCATCTACTTACTACATTTTTGGGGTACCCAGGAGCACATGAATAGAAACCAAGGTAGGTGCCATGGGTGACTATAAAGTAACTTCTGTTGAGAATGGATAATAGATTTGTTGGAGAATAGAAACACCTGTAGAAGAGTTAAGGTGGAATTTTGGCAGTGAGCAATTGTAAAAACACCTGGAACCATCTTGTCCATTTCTGGTTCTTCAAACTCCCTAGTTCGGCACAAGTTCTCAACTGAATAAGTCATATTGAGGAAATCTCCTGACTTGGCATTTTGTTTTCTTTTCTGGAATCTTCTAAGTAATTTTCTATTGCTCTTCTAGACTGTCTTATGGATTTGACTCTTGAGTTGTTTTTGAGCTTTCCTCTCAATAGTAATGTTCCTTGCTTTATGTCTTCTTTATTTTATTCATCATCGAGTGCCAGGGTTTTCTACCCTAACATTAGAATGCTCCTCCTACTCTACAGTGTGTGAATGGAAGGAACCTGCATCTTGGGTGATGGTCATGTCACTCTACCTCTTCTCTAGTAAACAAAACTAGGAAACTACATTTCCTGATTGTTTGATGGCTTACCCATATATTGTGAGTATCAAGGCGAGTGATGGAATGTTTCTCCATTTTCTCCTCTGTTATATGGGGCTAATGTGACTCACAAAACAGTCTTGATGTGTACAAGTTAATTACAGACACATTTTTGTAGAGAACATCTGACTTCATATTTTTAAAATAAGTTTGTTCCTATTATTATTATTGTTAATCTCCATTTACATTTAGGTGCTCCCAAGATTATTAAGTCATTTAATGGATAAATTTGGTGTTTATACTGCTCAGTATACTGATGTTCCCACTACAAAGCATGATGCCAGTAGTTTTCAAAAGATAAAACATTCTAGAAGACATTACTATTAGGTAAAAGTTACCTGCACTAGTGATTATTTTTTATGCAAGACAGAGTTTCTACCATGAACTGAAGCTGTTCTCTCCCTGTTCTGACAGCAAGTGTGTGACACTTGGGAATTTTGGTTTCAAGGGAAACCTCTCCAAAATCATCTCTCATAATTTCATAGTACACCAATATAAGACAATTATGTCCCTTGTGAGGAAGAAACATAAAGGAGGTATCAGAGAGGGGAAGGCTCTCTATTGCCTTTGTCAGTAGAAAAAATAATTAACACAAGGCATCTGACTCCTCCATTTGTGGAGAAAGGTGAGAAGAGAAATGGCAAAAGGGTGAATGAGCAAGCAAGAAGGAACCAGAACAACTCAGACTATTGAATGCCTTGTGATGCCCTTGGAGTTCTTGTTTATTTCCTTGCTTGGGGAAATTCTCTATGTGGAGAACTCACATATAAAACAAATACAAGATTCTAACTGCCTTTTAAAGATTGGACACAAGGCTGCCTAAAATCTTATATCAAAGGGAACTCCAGTGAAAGGAAAACCAAGTAGCAAATAGGTATTTTAAAATTTGTTTTATGAAGTTATAATAACTTCCTCCTTTTAACTTTTGATTTCCTCCTTCCAACCCATTCCATACATCAAGATCTCTTTTAAATTCATAGCCTTTTTCTTTAATTTTTGTATTACACACAAATACCTAAATACATAAATATATTATACATGTCCATATGTTATGCCGATGTATGTTCTCAGGGCTGAACTGATTGGGATTGAATAACCAGTTTGTGTGCTTTTTCTTTCAGAAGACTCTTTTCCAACTCTCAACATTCCGTAGTTGGTCTTGAAGGGAGTGTTAAGGTCTCTTGAGCTTTCTAACATCTACATTAGGATGGCTATGGTTTTTGTCATTGTTTCAGTCCTGTTTAGACAGCCATGTTGCTGAAGATAGTTTTTTTAAGAGTTCTCCAACATATTAATAGACTGTGATATTTATCTTTGGGTGAGTGTTAAATAGAACTACTGAAACTTTTATGGAATGCTGGCTCTGAACCTTTAATTTCTGAATGAGCTGTGGTAACAAGATGGAGACAGATGAGGCCTACAGTTGAGAGGAAGACTTGAGTCCCTGATACCTGATAGTGGTCATCTTCTGTGACAGTGTGGATGGAGCTGATAGTTATGAGGACAAATTTTAAGAGATTTCACCTGTCCAAAAGTGAAAGGAACAGACTTCATTTTACTTCAGAAATATATTTTAGATTTATGTATGTGTATGAGTGTTTCAATGGCATTCCTGTGCACTATGAACATATCTACATAATTCAGAAGGTGTTAGATCCCCTAGAACTGGAGTTATAGATAGTTGTGAGTCATCATTAGGGAATCAAACCTAAGTCCTCTTCAAGAACAAAAAATATATTAATCACTAAGTCAAGTCTCCAGCCCCAACTCCATTTATAGAGGCTGATCTCCATTGCCTGAAATTCTTTCTTTTAATCTCATATATGTGTTTAAGTATGAGATGTGCTTAAATAAATGCATTTATGCCTGTTTCAATGAAACTATGTCACTAGGAAAAAATATTTGACACATTTGTTTGAATGAAAATGAGCATGCAGATGGTCATTTCCTAGCCACAGTACTCTTTGTGTGGTAGTTCCAGTGTTTCTGTCAGTTCATTTATAAATCTGCTGCTTCCAGTTGCAAAATGCAGTCATTTGGCTCACTATTGTCCTGGCATGCTACATATTCCTCCGTGTTGAGTACTTTCCATCTCTGCATGGCTTCCTGTTAAATATTTATCATTGAACAATGTTGAAAATTAGGTAAGAGTTTGCATCCAACTAAGACACAAATATGTAATGCTGTGTCCCTCCTCTAATTAAATATCTAAAACCTGTCCCCATAATGCTCAAATAAAGATCACAAAGGAACAAGAGTCTCTTGATTAGGCCAGTCTGTGTTTCCAATGACATTACAAAAATACATTAAAAAAAGAAAGAAAGAAGAAGAAAAACAATACTGTAATGAACCTTTCTCTTTCCTTTTAATTCTTCTGTGACATGTCAGTTACTTTCACATCAAAGCAGGGTGTAAATGAGGTGATAGACTCATTAGAACTAATTTGCTCACTTGATTGGTTCTTTATTTCTTGATTTGCTGAGGTTGGTAGCAGATGACAAAGTATATTAGATGTGAAAATGCTTGATCAAATAGTGCTTTGCTTTAGGTAAAGTTGAAAAACAAAAGATCATATCTTTCAAGGCTGGCTGTTCTGCATATTTACCAGTCCAAGCACCCAGGTTCTCAACAAGAAAAAGACATGGGCTGTACATACCATTAGAGGATAAAATCAAGCTTCTATTAATGTGAATGTCTTACTTTTGGCTCCCTTTTATAAACACAGATTTAACTTATAGCCAACTAGAGCTATACCTACATCACTGAGTCATTTGCAACAGAACTTTTATGTTAAAATAGCTCTGAAACATTCTATGTAATTTATTGACCTCATCTTTTTCTAGAAATTAGCAGTTGAGGTTCCTGATAGACAAGTGGAACTAAGATTTCCCACCAGGATGGTTTATCTACACATTTCTCCCCAAGTCAATTAGATGTTGGTGATGTCATGTGGAGAACAGCTACTGTCTTCTGATTGTTCTGACTGCACATACTCTTTCCTCCCTTTATTATGATCTCTGCTGATATCTTCTGAGATGATGGTCTTATCTCTTTCTCTTGGTGTTCTTAATATGATGCTTTGTCCAGGATCAATCATCCACAGAACTATTTTGACATCAATGTCCCTAATGTCTTCTAGTTTACAATCCAATCCTCTCTACAAACATTGAGTAGCAGGATGAGTTTAATCCTTCAAAAATATTCAGGACACTGAGGTATATAGTTTAGTTCTAGAGTATTAATCAAGCTGTGTGAAACCTGAGTTAATTTCCCAGCTCTCAGAAAGAAAAGTGAAAGAGAATGCCAATACACACACACACACACACACACACACACACACACGAGCTATCTGTATGATATATGTGACCCTCTTCATTTGTGGGATTATTAATATATTGATACTGGATGTATGAACATTGTAAGTTGAATCTTTCCTGCCAAACAAAATAATAATTAGGTGTATAAATTGATAAAGAGTGATGAATAAGAACCATTGGCTACATTTTTGCCCCACAAAGAGAAGGGTGGCATAGAAGAGAATGTACAACCAAATGAATGTTTGAGAGGTATTTTAGCCTGAAGTTAGCCCAGACCTTATGACTTACTAAAGAGTCTGCATTATTTTCTATCATTCCCTAAGTTTTGTATGAGAGGTGCACTCAATAGAATGTTTGTGATAACTAGCAGCCTTCATATTGAGAGCAGTCTCTGGCATATGATACATACAAATGACCACTTGGTTGGTGGGGACAAGGGAGTCACAGTCATGGCCATCTTTTGCTGAAGGTCAAGTTCAAGTAATAGCCTGAGTAATTTAGTGAGACTCAGTCTAAAGAAAATAAAAGTAAAAACAGGCGAAGAGATAGAGACAAGTGGTATGAAAATGTTTGCTTAGATAGTATGACAGGTATCATGTGTGAGGCTCCAGATTCAATCCACAGAATTGCCAAAAGATGAAGAAATAAATGCATTTTTAAAATTAATTATATGGCTTCTGTCTGGAGGTAAAGATGATAGAGGAAGATAATTGATAGAAAAAGAAGTAGCAGAATTCCATCATCCAGGAGACAAAGGACAGCCATTCTCAACTCTTCTGTGACATTCAAGTCTTGCCTGTTATTATGGAGGTTTTACTCTGTGATAATGTGTCATGAATCTCTGTTTTACTTGTAGAGTTCCATCTTCATTTTGCTCTTGTTCACCTCTTCTCATGTACCCAGCTGCTTCTCTTCCTTCTAGAGCAAGGAAGTCACCATAGTATGGAAATTTGATATTGCAAGAGGTAGAGGCTGAAGCATGCATGGTTATCTCCATTCACTCTATCCAGAAGCTTTTGAACACTAAATACTCCTGTTTGATAATTTCCAGTGGTACATCTTTGCAAACCCAAAGGACTTTCCTAATTAGTCTTTTGTTTAAAATGCACCTTTAAAAGCCTAGTTGGAAAAGGGCTTTTTTTTTTTTTTTCTTCCTCTTATTGCAGGATCTGAGAAAGCCTAGAAGGGTAATTCTTTAATGAGGCCACAGGAAGCCATAATTTTCCAGCAAAAACTGACTTTGGTATTTACGTGCACAGTGCCCCGAGGCTAGAACAACCTCTTGTAGGCAAAAGGGTGATTTTGTGGCTCACAGCACTCATGAACCTTCCTCACTAGTTCACTGCTCACAAAGCACCTGCACTAAATATTTTTATGCCAAGGCCATGAAAATCCTGGGAGGGCAGTTGCTCTCAAAATTTCTCATTTCTTACCTACAGTGGCAAGGGCAGCAGGTAGCTGCACAAATGGCTATGGGATAGATTGCATATGGCAGGGTAAGCAGAAAATAGGGACAGGATTACATTGAAATGGCATGGAGGCTCTTACCCTCTTGCTACGGTGATACCATTTGAAGCCTTTCCGCACACATGGGCTTTGCTGTAAAAAAGTGGGAAGTAAAATAAAAATATAAATAAATAAATAAATAAATAAATAAATAAATAAATAAATAAATAAATAAAAAATCAGGAAGCCTTCCTCTTATCCATGTTGAGCTTTGCCTGTTCTTTCAAGAATGTTAAAACAGAGCTTCATGTGTCTCAGCTTCAGAAGGACAAGGCTCTCATTTAGTTCTCTCTTCTAATACTGATGCTGCCAGAGTCTACTCTGTCCAGGGATAAGGGCTCTGAGTCCTAGGATCCTCTGTCCTTCCTAAGGTGCAAATTCTCTGTCTTCCTTGGGTCTAAAGAAAGGTCAAACGGTAATAGTGGAAACGGGATTTGCAAATTAACACAGAAGCGACTGTATGTAATGAATATTGATTCTATATATTAGCATCTTTCCCGTGAGAGTTACAGAGGCTGCAGTGCATACTGCCTGTAGAACTCATCCCCACTGCGACATTGTACACATGAAGCAAAGGTTGCCTGTGGGGAAGATTTCCACATAGAGACCATGAGGAAATGGTCCATTAGTAACTACCATTTATCTGCATTCAGGGACACAATGCTTGGGAGCATTGAGGCACACAGGACTGGCAGTAGGTGTTACAGCAAACTCACTCTTGGCAGATGGCCTAGGGTTCCTGTGTCCTTTGGAAGACTTGCTTCCGTGTTCATGTTGTATAGCTTTGCTTTGACTTAAAAACACTTTTCTCCTAATGTTCTTTACCCTTCGAGTTTAACGTTCTTCACTTTACATCTTCACTTTCTCATTCTATTTTTAATCCTTAATCCATTTTTCGTTTGCATATTTAACTTTTTTTCTCATGAGCTTTAGCCTTTTATCTTAATTTTTTATTTTCTCATCTTTAATGTGGTTAACCTTTTATCTCATTGGCTTCATGCACTTCATCTCTTATATTAAATCCCATCTCTCTCATCTTTTTAATTTAAACTCCTAACCTTTTAATTTTACTGGCTTTCTAATATTTTATTTTAAACTTTTATTAAAATATAAAATTTTCTCTAAGTTTTACTTTCAGTGTTTAACTGCTCACCACAGTGTATTTTTATATAATGAAAAGAAAAATGTTTCAATTTCTAGTATGTATCTTCGTTTTATCTTATTTTATGTTTAAAAAAGAATATAGAATACATATTATATGTTCTTTAGATTTTTAGAATTAGCACAGATTCTGAAAGTTACAATATTCAATGTAGATGGGCTGAAGGGATGAGTAGAAGTTTATAAAAAAAATAGCTTGTGAGGGTTGAGGTAATATCTAAAGATTGGGTTCTGTACTGTCTTAGGTTCATTATCTGGTGCCCTGTAAATTAGAATTACAAGCTATATTGACAACAGAGAAAAGGTAGAATCTATAAATATGAACAACACATCTATAAGTAGAAGTCCTCAGTGAGGAGTAACTCAGAAAAGTTTTCTAAGAATAATAGCTAGAGATGCAACAAAAAAAGGACACTAAGCCTGAGCTCTGGGTTCAACAAATGTGGAATGATAAATAGCTTGGGAAGCTAATCTAAGGAAAGGATTAGTTAGGAATGCTTGTGCATAGATCCTCCTGGAGTGCCCTAAGAACTGTTTGAGGACCTAGATGTCTCTATGGTTATTAAGAATCTTCCCAGAGGGTGGGATGAAGGTTGGGGGGGGGGACGAAGGAGGAGGGGAGGGTAAGGGAACTGCTTGTTGCAAATTTAAATTAAAAGATATTACCAAAAAAAAGAAAAAAGAAAAGAAAAAAAAAAGAAAAGAAAAAAGAATTTTTCCAGAATTTATGGTAGAGATGAAAAAATCAGGAAACAACATATTCTGAATCTTAAGAGTACAGAATTTGCTTCAAGTATCAAAGTTTGGACAAGTCTAGCAAAAGTGACTATGAATGCATTCTTGGGTGGGTATTGATCTTTTTATTTTTTCATATCTTAGAGGTTGTTAATTGCTTTTAAAATGCTCAGTCTTAGTGCAGGTGGAGGGGCTTGGTCCTGCCTCAACTTAATGGGCCAGGCTTTGTGGACCCAACATGTAAATATTTATTCTGTGAGAGGAGTGGATGAGGGCTGGTTTTGGGGAGGGGACTGATGGGGGGACGCTGGCAGGAGGAGGAACTGTGGTTGGAATGCAAAATTAAATATAAAACAACACCACCACCACCAACAACAAAAACTGTTTTGGTGGATGGTATAAATAAAATGATGACTGGAGTTGTTTCCAGAAAAAAAAAATTGTGGAAAACTAAAGAAAATGTTTCTGTTTATCTACTCTGAATTCTGCCTGTTGTCCCATGAGTGCTAATACACCATTTCATGTGTTTAAGCTTCAGAAGGACAAAGCTTTTATTTAGTGATCTTTCTTCATAGACAGATGTTCCTGGCTCTATGCTTTCCCAGCTCTGTGAGCCTCTGAGTTCTGGGAAGCTCCCTTGATAGTTGTATAGAAAGGTGTATTCTTAGCTTGGACATAAGCCTGGTGTTGATTTCTAGTGCTACAAAACCCCCACAAAAATGGAATATAAAATCACAAGTCACATATTACATATTTCACTGTTCTTATCATCATGTAAATGATTCTGTTGGTAATGAAAACTTAGTATAATTACAGAGTTGACAGTTGTTAGGGTGAAGATGTTAATGGAAGGCTCAATATAATGTGTAAAAATAGGGTCTGACTATAGATAACACAGTTTATTGTATGGTAGCAGTCCCCTGCTGTCATTATATACCATATAATGATACTGTGTATAAAGTAATCAAAATTCATTTCTGTGGTTTGTTGTGCCGCGCCTGACCTCGCCAGCAAAGAGAATGCAACTCCGGGAAGATCTTCTTCATGCAGTTTTAATCAAGATCCTTGAAACATGTTCTTCTGACCTGCGGGGGACCCAGGGGACCCTTAAATACCCTTGTGCTAACCAACCCCAGTGAGCTATGTGGACCCTGCAGGTAGGCTACTCTAACGCTGAAGCAGACAGGCTGAACAGACTTAATCAAATAAGGGCTTGTTTACGCCAGAGAGTGCTCACCCTCAGGGAGGTGGAAGGCAGAAGCCAGCACCATCTTTAAGGCATGGCACTTTGCAGCTCTCTACAGTTCCTCCTTTTTGTTTTAATAACACAACAGGCAAGGGTAGTGGTCTGGTCTCCAGTAAAGCAGTGGACATTGTAATGACCCTGAATCCTGGTAGTCAGCCAGGTCAGTGCCACACCCGTCTGGCATCTTTTTCCTGGAGATGGGGCCTCGGACACCAACCCACATGCAACCAGACTTGCCCTTCTTGGAGTTGCTCACTTACAGAGCTAACTCAGAGTACAGTGCTAAGCCATACAACCTGAGCGTGAAGGATCAATACTTGTTTATGACTGCAAGCCATGCTTGGTGAGACTGTACTGCCCCAATGGCTGTAAATGCCTGGACAACCATAGCTGCATACTGCTTCTGAGCAAACCTCATCTTGCAAAGACACCACAGGCCCACAAAGGAGATAAGCAACAAGAAGACAGCCATGGCTCCCATTCCCGCCCACTCTTTCAGATGATCCATGGCAACGGGAACCATGATGCCAATCCGGCAGCCAGTCCCGCATCCAGACGTGTGGAATTTACTGCAATGATGGCCACTTGCAGCTGTGCCATCAAGTCATCAAAGTCAGCAGACCAATTTCCTAAAAGATAGCTAGACAACTGTTGTGACAAATTAGCAGCACGTATAAAGTTCTCATACTGAATGCTGGTAACACACAAACCTGGATATTTCATTTCACATCCCAATTGGGCCAGCTGCCACAAGGTATCTATTTGCTCCTGCACCAGATCAATTCTTTGGTTTACATTCATTAAACCTCCTTTTAGTTGAGCACCAACAGTGGATGGAGCATCCAATCCAAAATGTGCGGTAGCCACATTCTTGGGCAACTCATTTAGCTCACAGGCTGTCTGCACCGATGTGCTCATAGCCATGGCAGCCGTGACTGAACCCACAACTGAAAAAGAGATAGTTGCAACTATGGCTGCTGTAATGCCAAAATCTCTCCCTGCAGCCTCTACCAAATAGGCCACAAAATCTGAAAATGATTCCATTGGGCCTTGCAGTATCTTAGTAAGGTTACCATTCACCTCTCCCTTATTAGGTAATAACTTCCATGCTTTTATGGCAATCTGATTTACTTTTCAAGACTTCAGTCATTTTGTGAGGCTTTCCAGACCTCAGGGCAAAAGGAACACACTGTACCTTGGCCCCGCCCTTCCTCACTCTGATCAGGAGAAGGCATTGTTCTAGGAGGGTCCCTCCCCAAATCGCCAGTTCTCCTCTCCCTTCCCCTTCTGCCCCTTAAGGTATTGTTTCTGAATCTTTTTTATGAGGGCTTGTAATTTTTCCTCAGAATCTGTTTCATCCCTACCTGACTCTCCTGTGCTCTCAACGTCTTCTGATCTTTCTTATTGCAACATTTCTAGCAGAGTTTTCCCATTTCCATCACCTCTTTACAGTACCTCTGGTCTTCAATACAGCTACACACTAACCTCCAAACTGGTCTGACTCCGGACTTTAGCGTCCCTTGTTCCCAAGCAAAGTCAAGATTCCTGCCTATTTTGTCCCAGCACGCTACCGTGAGGTCTCCAGAAATTGCGAACCAAGGTGCAATGGCATCGCATTCGCTCAGGAATCTTTCTAGTATGCTTTTCTTTATTTTAAGTTTCTTTGACAAAAGTAGCTCCTGAAGAGCCAGAAAAATTGGATGAGACTGAGAAGTCCCCATTTTAAAAATTTTACTTTCGGTTTGTTACAACCGCTAGCTCAGTGCCTGAGACTTTATTGCCACCTTTTTCCCTGTGGTCTTTAACTTTGTCCCAACTTACCTGGGACTTTATTACTCCTTACTGGAGACCTTATTGCCTCTTTACTGAGGGCCTTAATTTTGTCCAAACCTGAAACTTCATTGCTCCTTACTGGAGACCTTATCGCCTCTTTACCGAGGGCCTTAAATTTGGTCCCAACTTACCTTGGGAACTTTCCAGTGCTGCCCTGACTGCAAGAAGTTCTGATCTGAAATATTCCCTGTACAGGCCACCATTTGTGCTGCACCTGCCCTCGCCAGCAAGGAAGACGTGACTCTGGGAAGATCTTCTTCATGCAGTTTTAATCATGATCCCTGAAACATGTTCTTCTGACCCGCGAGGGACCCGGGCGACCCCTGCACAAGCTTAAATACCCTTGTGCTAACCAACCTACGTGGACCCTGCAGATAGGCTACTCTAATGCGGAAGCAGACAGGCTGAACAGACTTAACCAAATATGGGCTTGTATATGCCAGAGAGCGCTCACCCTCTGGAAGTGAAAGGCAGAAACCAGTGCCATCTTTAAGGCATGGTACTTCGCAGCTCTCTACAGTTTGTATCAGTAAACATTATGTATACAGTTGTTTTGAGGGGCAGCGAAGCTTTCTTTGTTGAAAATATGTACTATAACACTAAAGAAAGGAATGTAAGCTGAGTGAACAATGACATTATGGAAGTATGCATTCCTGTAAAGTTTGTAATAGTTTATAGGGTTATAAGTTTCAGTAACATAAGAATGACCACAGTCAGGCTGCTCATATGAAGTGAGGTAGTACATCAATTTTGAAAATTGCAGAGACAAAAGATGATGCAATAAACCCTTATCAGGCCAAGCTTATACAGAATCTGGTCCCTCAGACTTTTGATGCCTTTTACAGGCTAGGGGAGCTTAATTTTTAATGACCCATATCATCTTACATGGCTGACCAGTGTCTAGATAAACAACATCTGTTGTCAAATTCACAACATAGTAAAATAATGGGATGTTTGTATATCTGTATAATTTGAGATAAGGGCAAGTGATTTCCCCTTTAGTTGTTATAAATGCTTTCTACCTGCTCTTAGCTGTACAGTCCATTCTCTGGGCTTGCCAGCTGCTTGTTGCAGTGTATTTCAATAAATTCTCTCCTTTTAAGTACTAATGGATTTTTTTTTACCACTTGTAACACTGGTCTTCTCTATGTCATGTGGAAGAAACTAAAACATGATATAAAAACAGGATATAAAAGGAGTGTATTTATTGGTTAAAATCAATACTAAAGATAATTCTTTATGATTAGGGTCAGAGCAATGCCACTGGAAGGGTATGAAGAGGATGAAAAGCCAAGCAAAGGAAGCCTCAGAATTGATGCCATTGAAATAAACACAAGTCTCATGATTAGAGTTAAACAGAGTAATATTCACTAGCAGAAATACTTAGAGAGTGACATGGTAGACTTTAGGTGACCCCAGCAATGAGGTGTAGAGGTCTGAAGGATTTCCGTGAGTTTCAAAACTAAATGTTCTTACAGCAGGTAGAATGTGTATGTTTTTAGAGAAGGATGAAGGATATGGGGGATACAATTCCATGCCAATGTCCAGGATTGCAATGTGTGAGAAGGAAAAGCAGCCAGAAGAGTGTGAGATAGAATTTCTCTTCCTGATAATGAAGACAATAAAAGTAGAGCATCCAGCACAGTGCTTAGACATACACATGGATAAAGAGGAAGGTTAAGAACGAAGGCACAGCAAAAGTGTGTCAAAGGCTGAGAAGGGGTGGGAGATGAAGTTATAGTGGAACTATTTCCATGAAGCATGGGATGGCATGGTATCACCAAAGCAGAATTTCTACTGTGATGACCTCCAGAAGAGTTGGCTTATGGCCATGGGCAATGAGATAAATAGCAGAATAACTTCATCTAGTTCTGTGGTAGTGGCAATAATGCTTTTAACATTTTCTCCTAGAAAGAGTTATAGGAATCATGTGACCCCCTACTGAGATTCCAGTCACTACTAGCTCTGGTCATCTGTGCATTATCTTAGTGGGCTGTAGAACAGATGGGAGGCAAAAGGTTAACTGGGGCACATGGGATGGAGTCTTCATTGGTGCATTTTTCATGAGCCCTTATCCATGCTATGGAAGAGACTTTTTGGTAATGCCTCTGAGTTATCCAAATAACTCCAACACTCTCATTGGTTCACCAAGCTAGACATCTATGGAATTCTGTTTCCATCTCTTTGTGTCCTGTCTGAAATGAATAGGTACAACATATTATGTGATTGGTATATGGAAAGGCTATGGAGTTTTGCTTATTGATTTTGTATGCTTGACCAATTCTAAGATATTTTGTTGTGATATATTTGACTACACTGAGTAAAGATATTGTGACTGACTCAATGAAAAGCTAAATTGCCAATATCTAGGCAGGAGGTGTAGGTGGGACCTCCAGAAAAAAAGAACTTTGGGAAGAAGAAAGGGGGAGTTTCCAGCCAGATGCAGGGGAAGCAGGACATGCAGGAGGAGAGATAAAACCCACAAGCCATGTGGCAACACATAGATGAATAGCAATTGATTAATATAAGTTATAAGAGCTAGTAAGAAACAAGCCTAAGCTAAGGCCAAGCCTTCATAGTTAATAAGAAATCCCTGTGTCATGATTTAGGAGCTGGCAATCCAAAAAGGCCTGCTACAAGATTTCTGGTAGATTCTTATCATTTGCATAGGAGGATACTCAGCTCTCTTCTTTCCAATTTAAAATTGTTTTATTTCATTTTCCTTGAATTACTGAGCTAGCTAAGACTTCAAGTGTTATCATGACCAAGGTAAGAGAAAGTGGTATTCTTGTGTTATTCCTGAGTTTAGTGGAATTGCTTTGAGTTTTCTTCTGATTTAGTATAAAGTTTGCTATGAGTTTGCCATAGATAGCATTTATGTTGAGATACCTTTTTCACTTCATTCCTTATTTTTTCACTTACTAGAAGAACTTTAACAAGAAAACTCATATTATTTAATATTTCATTTAAAATTCATATGCAATATTACTACAACTCAGAATCACCTGTAGAATTTATTAATATTGCAGTTGTCTTGGTCCCATCATAGATCTACTGAGTCAAAATACAGTGGCATCTAAAGTTGGGATATGAGTGATTACAGATAAAATCATATTTTCTTGCAAAGGAATATTTTAAACTTTCATAATTAAAAAATTGACATACTAATCACTAAATTGTCATGTTTTCTTCTATTCCCTGAGATCAAGGCTTCACCTTCCCCTACTCTATATCAACAGATTGTAGTGGCTCTGACATTACCCACTTCTCAAAGCACATCAATGAATAGAAGATTCACTTGAAGACAGAAGGAAGTTTAATAAGGTCAGTATGTGACAGGAATAAAATGTCAATGATGTAAATATTAAGACCTCCTATAGAAATTTTATTCTACTTAAAATCTTTTAGAAATTTCAAAAAGGAAACCTCAGACTTGAGAATTATATTCAGGAAACAAACACACAAAAAGAACAGGGCAGTGGTTCACTGAGATGCCTGGGAGGGGAAAAATGTGAAAGCAGGCCTCCTTTTCTGAACATCATAGATTCAAAGTCATGTTCTGATTGGGTGTTGATAATGTTTTTCCCCCATAGATGACAAAAAACCTAAGAGAATAAAGAATTAGGTTTATTTTCTGCTTTTATATAATTCCAAATACTAGTCTTCATAAGTGATAGGCATACATCCTCACTAATTTGCCTTTATTAACCCCACAAAAATGCCAATCTTTGGATGATCTATTAAAAAATATATCATATTTAAAAATTTTGTTTATTAGTCACATTAACTCTTTAATTATCTTTGTCCATTCTCTTGATGATATAATAAAATCTTTGCCAGCTGTCTCATTGATAATCATGTTGTTTGTCCTAAGGCTGATATTTTCTGTGAGAAAGAACAAATGAAGAATTACAGTTGTTTTGCTCTTTATTCTTTCTAATTATGATATTTGTCACCACATGGAGAAAGTATTGGGAAGAATAGAAGTTATGGCTGCACCAAAGTAAACCTTTAGATACAATAAATGTAATGGAGTTTAAGTGATCCAGGAGTGACGTGAGAATCAAGCAGCCAGGAGAAGTAGCAGTTGCTGAGAGAGCTTTTCTGGACATAAACTGGAAGTGAGGTATAAACAAAATTTGATCAGTTAGGACATGGCATTGAAACATAACCTGATAGGTTGGCTGCCCGTGATTGACTGCAGATTCACTACTTTGTTTAACGGAGAGCCAATGGTAATTTTTTTTAATTGAGATGGAGAAAGGGGAAGGACAGATGAGAGAAAGAACATGAAGATGGGTGTGTAGGAAGGTGGGCACTATCTGGAAGAAATGGGGAAGGGAAAAGAATATGATCAAAAGATATGTGTGAAAAAGTCAAATAATAATTTAAGAAAGAAACTTTCAGCTATGTTTTCATTAAGGTATATTTTAGGTCATTGACTGAAATTGTGGAGAAATCACCAGGCAAGTTTAGATTTATTTAGCAGTTGCCTACTTGTAGTCTCTTGAGCTTGAGATTGACCAAAACTTTGGACACTGATGCTAATCTCTGTCACTATCATAACAAACTTACTTATATCAGGCTAGAATAGCAAACCAAATGTTATAGCCATTGTGAATAATGCCATGAGTTCTTGCTGGTCCTGATAAAATGAGAGTTTTTGATGTTCATTGGATGGCTGCCCACATATATTGAAGACAGGAGAAAACAATACACTGGAGTGACCATTATCAGGAGCTTACCAAAAGACTGAAACCCCAACAAGCTGAGACAATAGCTAAGCAGATAAGCCAACGTTGAGGAGTATAAACTTAGGTATGTGCAGCTCAGTGATAAAAGGGCTCTGTCTGAACTTTTGTTAGTTACTGAAAGATGGCTGTTCCCAAAGGAACTCAGCTGTCATGAGTCATCTTCCTTAGAATCTTATCTAACAGGAAAGATTAGCAAAGATCACAGGGAAGAAACTGGAGGAAGATGCCACATAGTGACAACAGTTGCAGACTATCACTTATACTTTGAGGATCCATTTATCTTTGCCCCAAATTATCTACTCTCTCCTCACTTGCCACCATACCTCATCTCTTACCTTCTAGTAAAATGGAATATATAGGCTAATACTCACTGTACTTGTAGATATTTGCTTTACTTTCATGCAACATCTCTGCTCATGCAACCCAATTGTAAATTTTTCTCCTGCTTATTTCATAGATCCAGTTATCATAATATCATAGGGTTTAAGGAGAGTTTTCTACCCATATGTAGGCAAGGTCAGTAATAAGTCCTTTAGGTATAACAATCAAATTGATTAAATTGCTTTTTGCCAAATTTAATTTTTTTAACTGTCAATGATCCTTTCATCTTTTCTAGAAAATAAAAAAGAAATTGATAAGGCTGATAGTAAGGCCATAGTGTTCATAGCTGGGTACATCTTTTGGGCCTGCTTTGTAAAGGTGGTGACAATCAGATCCGTGATGCTGATCAGCAAGTGACTCTGAGAGTCAATGAATTCTTGGTTCAGAGAAAGACTGTCTCAAAAAATAAGATGGAGAACAACCAAGGAAGACACATGCTTTTGGCCTCTGGCTTCCATATGCAAAAGAACCTGTACTTACATAAGTATACAACAGAACAGACATGTATACCATATACACAGACACAAGAAGAAACAGAAAAGCACGAGTAAATATGCTTTAATCTACTGTTGCAATATTATCACTCCCGAATTAATCCTATAGCAGCAGCAAGATACACTACTTCAATAGCATGTTCATATACTTCATATCTCAGTGAGGTGGTAGATTGAACACAACTCATCTATAGCACTGCAGTGGCACATTAGGAACAGAAATACACCATCTGAGATTTTAGTTGTTTTATATAGAGTATAGTGATGAAAAACCAAATGTTTAACTACTAAATATGTTGGTATTTTTGTAATACCTAGAATTCCAACATTTCCCCATATTCAAATCTTTTTGTTCTTTCTCTGATGAGTTGTGGGGGTCAGAACTTGTTGTAAATACAGTTCTAAGACATGGAAAAAAAGACTAGGCATTTGTACAAGTACCCCCATAAAATTTCACATCTCTTAAAATATGTTAAAATCTACTTCATTCATTAAAAATAATGGTGTATCTTGAGTTTATGCCCTTCTCCTCATCCTCCAGCTCTACCAAGGAGCCTTTTATTATAACATCTCTCTTCCAGCTTCTTGCCCTCCTTTTATATTTATCTATTTGATTAGTTGTCATCTATTAACTGTCCATCTATCATCTATCACATATCTGTCTGTCTGTCTATCCGTCCGTCCATTCGTTTATCCATTCATCCATCTATTATCTATCCTCTTACTCTAAATATCATGGACATAATGTTATCTGCTGGGACATGGGTAACATTCCAATGGCCACATTCTTATTGAAAAGTGGCTCTTCACTCCCAATCAATTATCAGCTTACACAGGAGTGGTGCCTTGGGAATCTCCCCTGCCTCTGTGCTGGAATTTTTAACTGGCTTGATTTTGTTCAGTTCTTGTGTAGGTAACTACCACTATGAGTTCACAAGCACAATAGCCATGGCCAGAGGACAACATCCCATAGCAATCCTCTCCATCTTCTGGCTCTTACATTCTTTTTTTGCCCCCTATTTCTACAAGTTCCCTAAGCTTTGGAAGCAGGGTGGTATAACTGTCCCATATACTACTGAATGCTAACTGTTGCTTATTCTCAGCACTTTGAGCAGCAATGCATCTCTGCATTAACTGCTTCCCACTGTAAAAAAAAGCTTCTCTGACCAAGTTGGGGGGAGCAGAAGTCTGTGGATATAAATAGAAATATGCAGATTTTACTTTGTTCACATTGCTATTTAGTACAACATCAGTAGTTTCTCCATTATGGTCTATGAATTCCATAGTTGGATTTTGACCATATTTACAGTACTAGACAGGAGTCCCTTCTGTGGAAAAGACTTCTACTCCAACCTAGAGTGCAGATGTTTATTCCATAAACATAGTCTTCCCCCTATTGCATCAGTGAGCACATCTTGCATGGAAGGGTGGTATTGGAGCATGTAGGAGTAAGTGGTAAATAAGACCATTGAGATATATTTCTTCTCAGGCAACCAGAATACTATCTTCTGGAACTCCCTGATCACTTTACTACCAATTTTCCTGTGTCTTACATCAAAAGTGTATGGTATTTTAAACAGTAGGATGTTACTAGGGTAATGGTAATAGGCTGTTTTGTTTGAGGAGTTTTTGAAGTCTCTCTGACCAACAGTTCAGGAATATGCAATTGGTTTTAATTTCCTCTTACAAAAAATCAGAGTTAACCTGAATGGGGAGCTTCAAGTGATTTCTTTAAATGATATGGGAAAGATCCATGCCAAATGGGGATGACACTTGTCATAGCAGCCCAGATAAACAAGTGCATAACAGAGGGAAGATTCTTCTCTGTTTGCTTGCTTGGCCTTCTCTTTTGTCATGGGTTGATTTTCCTTTTTGCTGATGCTATTACTCATTTGTTGATATCAAAACCAGCATTTCCAGGTTCCCATCATGGTCTAAGGATCAATAGCTCTGCAGGAACCTTTAGTTTTCTATACCAGGGTGAGGCTGCTAAGTAACTACCAGTTGTCAGCCTCTCAAGTGTGAGACAGCCAACTCCTGAATTCTTCACTTCCAGTACTGAGGACCTAATAGTTTCTCAGTCTCACAAGAATGTGACAGTTGTTGTTATTTTTAATGTAAGTAATTTAGCAAACAGATACATACATCTTCATGTTATCAATGTTGTTCCTTTGGCAGTTCTGTTCTCCCTGATTATGTAGGATATGTCCTATTACTGGCACTGATATTTTTATTTGATAACACAAGTCTTCTTGGGGCATTATTGTACATATACATAGAGCAATAGAATAGACTAGGAAACCAAATATAACTCCATGTAATTACAAGTACCTGATCTTCCATACAGACACCAAAAGCATAAATTGAAGAAAAGGCAACATTTACAATAAATGTGGGGAACCTAGATTTTAATGTGCAGAAAATGAAACTAGATCCTTACCACTAATTATCAACAAAATTTAACTCCTGTTTTTTCAAGTACTTCATCATATGACCTAATTCCCTGAAAGTTTTTAAAGGAAAAGTAGGGAGTACATATTAGCTTATAATAATAAGTCATAGGTATGAACTCTCTAAACAGGACTCCAGTGACTCAGGAAATAAGATCAACAACTAATACATGAGATCATGAAACTGAAAAGATTATATAGAGGGAGAAAATTGCCAATCTAGAAAAGAGGCAACTCACAGAATGAGGGAAACCCCTTTGGCAGCTGTACCTGAGATAATCTCTATAGTATACAAAGAATTCACAGAACTAAACAACCAAGAAAACATACAGCTCAATTAAAAGTGGGCAAAGGATCTGAACAGAAAGTTTACAGAAGAAGAAATACAAATGGATGTAAACACTTAAAAAGTGTTCAATGTTCTTAGCCATTGGTACAATACAAATAAAGCCTTTCTAAGACTGTATCTCACCCCAGTCAGAATGGGCATCATAAGGAATACCAGTGAATAAAGGGAGCCACATACATTGCTGGTAGAAATATAACTAATGTAGCCACTCTGAAAATCATCCTGGATGTTTCTCAAAAAATAAGAAATAGATCTACCATGTAACCCTGTTATACCACTCCTAGCATAAACCATATATCTTACTACAGAGATCCTCGCAATTATATTTTCATTGCCATTCTATTAATAATAGTTATGAAATGAAATATACAGAAATATTCATCAACTGACCAATGATTTATCACACATATACACCATGGAATATTACTCAGATATAAAAAAATTAAATAAAGAAATTTATAAGTGAATGGTTGAAACAAAAATATATACTGAGTGATGCCACTCAAGATCAGAAAGAAAAATTCTCATATATAGCCATAGCTTCAAGTCTTGTTTTGGGCGTTCATCTAAGAGTATAAATGGACATTAGGAAGCTAGAGTAATGGCATTGGAAGTGGTTTGAGAAAGAAACATGCATTTATGAATGGAAACTAGTAGAATATTAATGTAATTAAAGTAGAGGGGGTGAAAACTGTGGGAAGAAGATTCCAAGGAAGTAGTGAAGTCATGGGACTAGGCAACTGATGAGATGGGGAAGATTTAAACAAAATAAAGTATTTATGATAAGCTACTTGGAAACCTATGATCTTACAGTCTTAGTTTAAACAATATAACAGAATATGCATGATATGAATAGGGAGAGAATACTGAAAATTAAGGTTTAAGTTATATTGGTGCAGAAGGAAGAGGAAGAGATGGTAGGGAATGGGTCAACCAAAACCAATAAGTATCCCACTCTAGTAAATCTACATCTTTTAAGTGGCAATTTTTATCTTAGTAATTCAGAGACCTAGGACACTGTTTATTACAAGTATTGTCATTGGTAGAATCTTACATTATAGAGTTAGTTTAAATTGGGTACCTCAGCAGTTTATGTCCTGACTGAATTAGCCCATAAACTTGACAAAGCATTTTCTCAGTACTCAGTTAGTTCTTGCTGTGTTTGATACTCTAATAACACCTACATGAAATCAGTAAGTTTCTTATTACAGTTCCAAAGCTTATGCAGTCCAATTGTATGATTAGATTTCTAAGAATTTCATATATTTTCAGGTGTACATATTAATAACACATCCATAGAAATCTAGCTCAAAGAAGATTTAGTAATTCTTTATTTGCCAATGCTTCCCATATAACAACATATATTAACATCTATGTATTAGGAAGAGAGATGTGAATCTATGAAAATTCCCATGATTGTACCTAGAAATCTCAGTTCATTAACACAGAAAAGACTTTATCAGAATTCTAGCATCTGGGAGGTGAAAGCAGTAGACAAATACTTGAATCTCAGCACTTGGTAGGTAGAAGTAGGCTGAGCTACACAGTACGGCTCTAAAAAAAAACCAAAAAGACTTAATTTAATAAAGCTGATCAAAAGTATCTAAAGTTTTAAAATACTTGATTTAAATGAGATCATATGCCATATTTGCCATAGGTAATAACTTAGTTCTTCATGTAACCAGAGAACTATAACAGGAGCCTGCTGTTTGATTTGACCTTTTTGAAGTTGTTCTTCCTGCCCATTGCTCAGCATTTAAAAATCTAAAGAAAAGCAATACCAAAATGGTTAGGATGTTAACTGCTAAATTCTTTGTCCTTGTATTTTCAGATCATAGAACATCTGTTGATCTTCACATTGAGAAATGTGCTTGCCTAAAGAATATTAGGAAGTAGCTTTATGTGGTCAAGCTTGATGGTAATGTTCAACCTCAACGAAAAAAATAGTCAAATGCTGGCTCAGCCTACAGCCTCTTTGCTACTTTGCAACCGAACCCCATTTCTATCTCATAACTATTTCTGCTATGTACTTGGGTTCCTGAAGAAGGCTCTTTTGGAGGTATGGAGCATGTAATTCTGTGATTTTCTCTAAGTGCTGGATCCTGAGTAAACCTTATTTCCTAACTATATCTGGCTTCCAAGTGGTGAGGGGAATAGTTTGGGTCAGCTAACAAAGGTGACTCCCTAAGACCCAGTAAATTGCAGGCACAGCACAGGGATTCATCTTGCTGGCACACAATCATTGTTTCTTAGACAGGCACTTTTATAAATGGTGAAGAAAAACTAAAGAATTCTCATGAAGAGCATATCAACACTAAGAAATTTGTGGTTTTAACACGAGGCCAAATCCTAGTTTTGTTGTAGTGTAGTTTTGATATTAATGCTCAATTTTTAGAAAACCATATATAAATATTTCATATTTAATCTTCAACCAGTCTGACCTGACATAAAGCTGCCTTTACAAGATTCTTCTTGTAGAAGTCTAAATCAATTTTCTTATTTCTCTTGTGATATGTGATATTCTTTGCCTCATTTTCATTCAGAATAGTCATTTAACTTCACTACAAAAATGTCTTTATAATTTCCTGTAGAAATTCATCTTTCATAATTTGTAACTTCACTTACTATGAACAGGTCTTGCATATGGAGTTGTTACTCTTTTATTTCATGTTTTAATTAATACATATTAATTAGAGATTTAGCTCTTAGAAGCCCAATTTCAAGTGAAAATTCAGGAGATAAGCATTTCTGAGCTGTCTGCCATAAACTATGATCTCATGAATATACATTTCATAATTTCTGGAAACATATGCTTTCTCAGAATAGAGGTTGGGTGTGTACATGTGTTTACTAACAGATTAAATTATATTTAACTCCTCCATATCATATGAAAAAGAAATTCCTGGGTACCTGTACTATAAACTTATGTTCAGATAGTGCTTTAGTAATGTAATTTACAGAGTGTTCAGAACCACCATGATTACATACTACTTTGTGGAACAATTTTTAAGCTCTAAAAACACTAAAAAAGATTTCTTAAAACTATGTTGCATCCATGAACAAACTTCAATGCCATTGACATTCATCCAATTTGCTCATTCATAACACTTATGCTTGAACTACACCATCCCAAAACATGGCATCCCCATTACTGCTGAGGGCACTTGAAAAATGTATATAATGCAGAGCCTGGCTTTCAGAATTCTCCTCCATCTGCATAAGCCTGGGGCCAGCAGAAAGAAATCAACATTAACATTTATTTCAGAAGTGTGTCTAGAGCCACTGCATCCAGACAAAGCTGCTCACAAACCATCATGTGTTCCTGTAAAGGTCTCTTTATATTTCTAACAAATCCTTCATATTGATGTAGCTCTCCTTAAGTCCCTGGCTCTTTTCCTTTTGCCCCCTCTAGCAGGTGGAATTAGTTAAGAGTCATACCCTATTTTGTATTGGCCTAATAATTGATTTGATTTTTCACCAGCATTCTTTGTAATCTCAGTATCATGATTTTAATGAAATACACATTATCATACATGAGGCATTCATGATCTCTCCTCCACAAGCATGTCTACGTGTGTGCATGATTTATCAAGCACACATATCCATGCACATGTGCCCCCACACTTGTGTGTGCGTGCATGTGCACATGCATGCACAAATGCACGTACAACACACACACATTCAGACATACATTTCCAACCAAGGAGCCTACAGATCAGCAATTTTGTTGAGGTTAATTATTTCCTATTGCCACTCAAGTTCCTCTAAGGCTATTCTTGCTAATATTCAACCATTTCTGTAGAAATGCATAAGAAGGAAGACTCCCAGATTCCTCAGCTTCCTGTAATCTTGACTACCTACTATGTGAACAAAATACAGACCTTGTTCCAAAAGGATGAATGAAATATTGTGAGCCGATTATGAGTGACCATGACCACAGAAGGGAGACTCAGGTTGTCCCAAAGAGGTTGCATGATATTTTATAGCAAGTTAACAAAAGAAAGTTTTAAATAATTGACTTTAAACATTTCGGTGCTTGGAATAGCAGATAGGTGGACTGTACCAAGAATGAAGATTTCTCTTATATATGTATTAGATATAATTTTAGTCTTTGGTTTATTGGAAGATAATAGTCTGTTAAGCTAATATATTATAAAAGTTTTCCCTGAAAGTCAGAAGTGTGTTAGGCCACATATAAAAGTGGGTTATGATTATGTAATATTAGAAGTAAAGAGATATATCCCAATGTAACCTTGACTAGAGATTTGTAATATTCCAACTGTCTACAATTACAAAATTCTAATTATTCATCTGTTCAAAGAAACTAACTTATATATGGCACTTCCAGGGAATTATATTTCTCTTTACTAAAATCAGTCCACTTTCTCTTCACTCAGTCAGATACCAATGCCCTGTAATTGGGTTCAACCTAATTAATTATTGGCTCTGATACAGACTTAAACCCATTCAAATCTAAAATTTCTCAAGAAAAAAGAAAACCTGAAGAACTCACATCTAAGAAAAATTTGGCTTAATCAGAGAACTTTGTATTCCTGAAGTTCACTGGCCTTCTGCCTTAGAGCCTGTGTCTAATGCCAAACTGTTAAACATTTTAGACAACAATGTTTCTGTATGGAAGCCAAGAGACAAGCCAAAGTCTAGGGAGCTCTGCTCACAGCATAGGCCAGTGGTAATTATGGATTCAGTGATGGAAGTTATGTACAGGAATAAGTTGACTTCCCAGAACTTGGCATTTTCTTTATTTGTACATGGCCTCAGTAGGTGGCCACTTGTGACTGGCAGAAACTCACTACTGTGATTGATTGTTACTTATCTGTCTGTGACAAATACACTCTCCTAGGTTTTGCTTCCAGCACTCTACAAAACAAGGTAGACAACATTTATTATAAAGGATTCCAACATGAAAAATTCTTATGCCAAACTTAGTTAAATATACCAGCCATTATTGGCCTTGCTACACTCTTTGAAGACAGGAGTGAGTTGACAGGGAAAGGCTATAGTGCAAGAGAACTTCTGGTTGCTGAGCTGTCATGTACAACTTCTATCATAACACTAGGGACAGTGTTTCAAATAATGTTTCTAATTTCAGCATTTCAAAATTGAGCTCTATCCAATGTCTTCCCTCTGCAACTTGTTCATTGCCAGCTTGAAATCATGGTTGGACAAAGAGGACATTGTGTCCTCTGTCATGGAAAGCTACAAGATGTTTCCTTCAATGAAATGCAGATTACATGGGTATTGTGAGACACGATTGGGTTTAAATAGAAAAGAGTATTTTGCCAGCTGACAACATGTATAGCTAGTCAGGGTACTTGAATGAGTGGTGTGACCCCTGAAATTTAAGAGCTATAAATATATTTAGTAATTCATTTGGTTAGCTGAATTTTTAAATTTTTTGTTCTATAAATTTACCTTAGAGAGTACATAAGAAATAAAAAGTGGGCCAAATTGAGGCATCATAGAATGGAAACACACACACACACACACACACACACACACACACACACACACACACACAAAAAAAAAAAAAACTTAGAAGAGCCCGTTTTAAAAATAGAACAGCACGAAAGATATAGTTCGATGGCGGATACTTACCCAGCATAGAAGAAGCCTGAGATTGACCTCACCATCTGCAATATGTGAGCAAATAAATAATCTAAATAGAATAAAATCACAGGTGCAAGTGTGAATGTTTATGTACTTGAGAAGAAAATATCACCACAAGCTTCAAATCAGAATTGCAAGCCAACAGATTTGAAACTCCAGGAACTAACTTACTTTCTTTCTTTCTTTCTTTCTTTCTTTCTTTCTTTCTTTCTTTCTTTCTTTCTTTCTTTCTTTCTCTCTCTCTCTCTCTCTCCTTCCTTCCTTCCTTCCTTCCTTCCTTCCTTCCTTCCTTTCTTTCTTTCTTTCTTTCTTCCCTCCCTCCCTTCCTTCCTCCTTCCCTCCTTCCCTCTCTTTCTCCCTCCCTGCCTTCCTTCTTTAGTCTTCTTTCCTTCCTTTCTTTCTCTTTTTGAATCCTTTGTGTAACCTTATAAGGATTCTATGTATCAACAGTGCTGAGTGGACATTCACTAGGACTCCTGCAAATGCCACTTCTAAGTCCCCAGGAGCTTTCCTGAGATCTAGTGATGATGATGAACCTCTGATCTTCCTCTTTAAGTATTCCTATTTTTAAATTACTGTAGTCACATGATCCAGAGGCCGGGTGTGATTTGGTATTTGACTGTAGCAAATGAACATTACATTTCTAAGGAGTTCTGACCTTTTTACCCAATATGTTTAGTCTGCTTCTGGAAAAGGTGGGGGGGGGAGTAGGGAGGGAGACAGAAAGAGAGAGAACTTAAGTGCATAAATGTGTCTTTTCCAGATTGTCAGCTTTTATAAGAGGCTGTCATCTGAAGCCTACCTGAGCTTGCAGTAAAGAGATAAGGCTGCACACTCAACTGTTCTTAGGCACTTGTCAGGGCTTGTGTGGCTTTAAATGCACTGCCCTTGACACTTATCCAAAGCTTGCCTGGTGGACAAGCTTTTTCTGCTTACTCAGGAGGACATTTGCTCAATTTCTTTGGCAACAAGTGTCCTTTTGGTACTATTAATAATTCCCAGGTTTGATGACACTCATTGAATTGATTGAATCTGGGGATATTGTCTATTTATTAATGTGGAGTCATTCACATTAGGAAATCACTGATTTTCAGGCCTGAGTTCTTTCAAATGGGAAGCTTCTATAAATACAAATATTTTTATTTCCTTCAGAATATGGGCATGATCCCCACAACTCAAGTACCACTGATTTCTCATGGAAACATATTAAATTTCAAAATGTGCAAAAGATTACAGTATCATTTTCAGAGAACTTCAATATCCCCTTTATTTCAAATGAAATCAAATTCATTTCCACTTGGACTCACAACTGCTCTTAGCCCTGCTCAGTCCTGGAACTTTAGGACTGTGGCCCAGCAACTTTGTAAAGACGTTAGGGCATCCTTCTACATTAGCTGCCACGCTCCCATTTCTCAGCCCTGTATAGTTCTTACTCAAAACCTTACTAAGTCTTCCCATTTTCTTGAGCCTTATCAGTTAATTGCTTTCTTGTATCTCCACTATGAGTGTGTGTGTGTGTGTGTGTGTGTGTGTGTGTGTGTGTGTGTGTGTTGCCTATGTGTTTGTTGCTTTTAACTTTTCTGTGTATCTGTTCCTTTCCTATCTTTCAGCGGGATGATGGCTTATTTGGCTCTATACAAACCATAGTTCTCATCTGATATTCTTACACCGAGTGAGTCCACCAGTATTCATCCAACGTTATCATCAAATATCATAGAATGAAATGAGTTCTCGCCCATCATACTGGACGCTTGAGAGGCTTTGGGAAGCTATTCAAAAGTTTACCACAATAGAATCAGTTACCAAATGCCAATTCTCCCATTAAATGGGTGAGATAACCTTGAAAAGAATAAGCTTAAAACCTCAGTTTGGTAATCTGAAAAATGAGTGACACCTTACCTGTTGACATTATTCTAAGCACTGAAGACAGTACCAGAAAAGTGAAAAGTGTCTGCTGGCTGGGTCCATGCAACTGTGGGAAGTGTGTGCTGGGTCCTTGCAGCTGTGGGAAGTGTGTGCTGGGTCCATGCACCTGCATCTTTCCTGTCGCTCCATGTTGCTAAGAATATGAGATTCTCTAGCAATGAGTATCACCTCCCATCTGCTTGAGGTCCCACTATGAAGAGGCATAAAATTTATACATGATTGTTCTTCACATCTGAGGCAGGATTTTCTTTTTAAATACTCAGACCCTTAAAAGAGCATACACATTTCTCAATATAACAGAAAGACAATATGCTGACAGGTTATGAATGGAATACCAGCAGACAAAAAGAAGGACATTTAGGAAAGACAGGATTTAAAGGCCTGGGAGTTCCAGCATTCATGAGAGACTCAGCTCACCATGAGAAGTTCCTCAGCATCATCCACCGTCACTCCCTTTACAGGTTCTGAGTGCCTCATGCTCTTGTAGTCGCTGCTTCCAGCTGCTTTGTTGGCCAAAGACTTGGAGGGAGTGGTTAGGAAATGGGAATCTGGAAGTTATTCCTCATTCATTAAAGTTCAGTTACTAGGCTCTCTTCTACCTAGATCAATTCAGTTCACCTACACAGACTTCAATAGATAAACAACTCTTCAGGGCCCGCTTTGACTTCTAAAAGGAATGTTATCAAGCACTGATTTTTTTATGAATATATATACAAGAATTTTATATGTGTATATGAGTAAACATATTTACATCTATATGTCTATCATCTATCAAGCTAGATTGAAGATATTTCTAGGTGCCTCATAGTAATGAATTTATTCTTACTGGCCTAGAGCCTGGCCATGTAAATATAAAAAAAATATTTGTGATTTCCCTATACTCTGTCCAGTTAGAAAGATGAAATGTTGTTTTTAAATCTCTCTAAGCCTTAAGGACTATTCAACACACACACACACACACACACACACACACACACACACACACACACACACACACACTCGCATAATAGTACAATGACTTCCTGTAGAGCAGACTTCTGGAGCAAATGAGCAAGTATCACCTGCTCCAGGTGTAAAACTCTGAGCAGTGCTTCCCATCAACTTTAAAAATACCTTAAGCTGGAGGAATCCTATTGCTTTATCTAACTGTACCCTCACTCTCTTCTAATTTCCTCCTGCCACAATGGACACACTTTTGCATGAGTATCCACATGCAAAGTCATTTTTCCTCCCCTCTGAGCTTAGGGACCTCACATTTCTAAATTTTCATGCACTAAAAAAGTTATGTAATAAATCAACTTTCAATATGTCCTGACATGCCCAGGCTTTACTTTAAGCTCAAGTAATTGTTTCATGCTTAGGAAAAAGTAGTCAGCCTGTGGTTTACTTTGATCTAAAATGCTTTGTTTATTTCTCCTAAGAAGGCTGGGGCTTAGCATTTCTGAGCACTTAGCTGTTCAGAATATATCATTTCATTATATTAATGTTTAACTATGGCCTCCCTAAAATATATTAAACATGCTTCTGTAAAAATCTTGCTGGTCTAATTGTGTTATTCCTTCTCATTTTAAGCCTATGTATAAAAAATTGTCACCTTTCTCGACACAAATGCAAGGACATTCTTAATATAGAATCCCTGCCCCCTCCACCAGAGCCTGACACAGTCAACCCATGCATACCAGCCTTGTGTAAATGACTAGGTAAAACCCAAGGAGTAAAGGCTTTTCTTTATTTCTAACCCTAGATATAAAGTAACACCTCTATGTAACTTCACTGATCAGAAACTGTCTCAACAAAAAGACATGTTCTTGTCACTTTCACACCCAGATAAGACTGGTATCAAGCTTGCTGGGGAAGGCAATGCAGTTTTTCAATTTAAACAATTGCTCCTATCTGTGAAGTCTTGGTTAAACAAATTCCCAGTGAAGCATAAGATAAGGCTAATCTATTAGTACATTAAATGAAAAATTTGTTGTGGTATTATGTATACATTTGGGAAGAAAATGAAAGGCAAAAACATCTGGGTGTGATCTGATAATTAGCCATTAGCCAGTGCAATTAATAAGTTCTCCAGACAATTACTTTGATTCAAATAATTGCTCTGGCCCAGGATTATTATGCCAAGGGTAGATGACAGCAAGATCTCAGACATAATGATCTCCTGAGTTCCTATGTTTGTCTATGCAGAGCAGGGACTGGGGATCTTGCTCATACCCAGCGTGTGTCATTTGTTGGAGTCTGGCTCTCTTCATCAACCTTAGTATATAGAAAGCAACACAGATAGTCTGTGGAGAATGACATGATTTATTCTGCTCTCCCAGTGGTATCTTAAATCATAACAGTATTCCCCTTAAATAAATCCCATATTACAATTGAGCTTTCAGATACAATATTTTAATACAAAATAAAATGAAAATTAAGTAAAAACAAAATGAGTTTAACTATCAGCCAAACTGATCTTGAGCTTTACTCTCTGCCTGCTTTGGTCTGCAGACCAGAGTACATCATAGAAAATGAAAGTTAGTGATCTCTATAAGTCAACAATGGATTGGAAATTGTATAACACAGGTCTGCTTTTCCCTGCATCCCAAGATAATTAAAGGTGTTTCATTAATAAAGCATAAAACACACCTCTTTATGAGGCCTTGTTACTCATGACAGCATGCCAAAGAACAATATTCCCCAGGAAAGCTATTGAGAATCAGACTCTTGGACCTTGGCCTCAATGCGCTTGACCCTTATCCAGATCTTGGCTGATGGACACAGTGGTTATTGTTCATCCTGTGGAGAAAAGGTACACCAGTCATTGTTATCATCTTTTTGGTACAGTGAAGACATAGATATGCTTAAAACATTTAAGTAAAATGTAATGTAAACTCACTGATTCCCAAAAGAGGTCTCTGATTTCCATTTAAGGAAATCCAATTAGAAGAACCCGGGACTCACTGCTGGGTAATGAAAGTATGTTGGAGTCATGAGGCATATGCAACTGTATATGCCTTCACACTTCTCTTCCCTGAATTCAAGATGACTTCAATACAGACTGTGTGCTCTGTGCTGTCTCTCCAATTTGCTTTCTCTTTTTTTGGCACAAATTCACTAGAATCTCACACAATGGCTTTGTGTCAACAAACTAGTTCTTTGTATATTTTTTTTCTTCTTCATTTATGTCCTATACTTTTGGAAACAATGGATATTTAAGCAGTCACTGGAAAACTTTCCAAAATAATGCCTACATTCATTTTCTTAATATAAATGATAATGGGTCTTGATGATAAAATTTTTATATCAAGTAATAAGATTTTCTGATATGACATAAACTTGTGTTTCACAAACTTAGAAAGGGCATTCAAATATCAATCACATTATAAATTTAATATTTTACAGATGTTTTAAATTTTATGTATGTAAATAGTTTGCCTGTATGTATACCTCAAGGGTGCCCTATGTCAGAACAGGTGTTATATCCCTTGGAACTAGAGTTGTAGATGATTGTGAACATCCATGTTGGTACTGACAACTGAACCCAGGTCCTCTGAAACAGAAACAAAGGCTTCTAACCAACAAAAAACTCAAATGATTAAGAAAACTGTAAAATAAAAGAAACAGAAAACTAATAAGAACAAAATGAGAGGTTATCCCAATACAGTTCAGAATTTTTCTGTAAAATATTTATTGGAATAACATCTAAATAAAGGCACAGAATATATTGCATGTTTAGAGGATTGTAATATATAGTGATTTACCTTCTCTCCAATATGCTTTTAAGTTATAGGGAAATAAGGAAAAGAAAAACAGTTTTAGTCAACAAGCTTTGACAGAGAATATTTTCAGAGGCACTATGGGCAGCCAGTGGCCACTGAGGGAGAGAACCAGTTCTTTTTGTTGTTATTGTTATTGTTCAGGATTGAGACCTCAATTCTAATTGTGAGCCTTAGACACATACAAATAATTAGGACAATAGTAGTCCAACACATTAGGACACCACTATATCTGTATGTGTGTGTGTGTGTGTGTGTGTGTGTGTGTGTGTGTGTATACATATAAATATATATATTACATATATAATATAATTTGTATATATTAACAAGCTAAAGTGCATATATGTTATATATAAATATAACAAAAGTACACTGAATTCATGAGTGATACCCTCAAATTAAAACAATGAGAAAATAAGAAAACAACAATACTAAAACAGGAAGAAATGATCAGAAGTTAATAAGGCACTCTCTTTAGACATGGACAGTAACTCTACCCAGATTAACTTGATAACTTGCATTATCACAATGAGAAAATTTTGGAGCTGGACACATCACTGGTGCCTGCTTTTCATCTGGCCACATAGCCCCATGCATTGCAGTATTCAAGATAAATCTGATGATGAGTCTTGGGAAAGAGACAAGGTAATGCATTCCATTTCACACTTGCAAAATCAAGCACCAACAAGGACCAAACTAGGGATGTTATCTACCATCAAAAATGACAGGATAATGCTTCCCTTGGTGTTTCTCTCCTTTTATATATTTGTCGCCTCTCCTAAAAAATAATTGAATTAAAAATAACAACACCCAACCCTGAATGACAGTGATAACATCAAATGATATATTTTTGTAACTTCTGGGAATGAGTTCTATGTCAGGCACTGAGTGTTCCCTGGATATTTCCTAGCAAACACTAAGCAATGACAAGAGGGAGGGCTGGTTCTATGGATGGCTTTTGCTAGCTCATTTTGTCAGTAATGATTGACAGGATACTTCAGCTACGGTGATGAGAACATTTTCTCCTAACCATTTCTGCAATGGCAACTGAAACTTTCAAGCACTCATGCATTTTAAATTACTTATCCTAAAGGACTTTTGATTTTGCTGAGGATGAGAGAAAGGAGAGGTTCTAGAAACAGTCCCTGAAAAACTGAAAGTGAACTTTTAACTTCTCATAAGTAGATATGAGACACTATTAGAAACTTCAGTGGATATCAGAGGTAAAAATGAAGACAATCACTACTTTTTTCTTTTGACCATTTATACAAACAATTTAATGAATTAACTTTTTCTGTTATACCCATAAAATAGAGATTCTAGTAAAATGTTTTTTATGTTAACAAAAATTCATTATATTTATTGACATGAAGGGCAAAGGGCAGGGCTGAAAAGTGACGTCTTATAAGTCCTCTTTCCACAGAAGCAATGACCTTTGACACAGGATATTATAGAAATAATAACAATGAAGACAGTGGGATCAATGAGAAACACTGAATTGAACTGAAGACCAGACCAACTCCAGGGCTCACCCATAGCTTTCTCTCCCACCTAATGCTGACAAGGCCAATATCTCAGTGTTACATGTATCAGAGTAGGCTTCTAATCGCCATGTCCACCAAACCTTCACAGAGAATCAGCATCTCTCATGGACTTCAGTTCTGGCTCCTATTGCTTAATTTTAGTTTTAAAGTAGACCACATATTTTGGCCCAAGAACTTCCATACAAGTTTTTTTTTTGTCAGTTAGTTAATTTGTTTTCCTGAATTCTTGGCCTGAATGATTTCTACTTAACCACAAGTTCTCAGTTTACATCTGCTTTATTAGAGTGGATATTTCTTGACTTGATATTTAATTCAGTTTTAGGGTATGTGTTAATGAAGTATCTATACTCCAATCACCCATCAGTATGCTCACTGTAAAATTAATTTCTAGTTGAATTATTTTTCCCCGCTACTCTTTTATGACTTTTATACTTCATTCTCCTAAATCAACAAGATGCTTGAATACACACACATACATAT
Source organism: Cricetiscus sungorus (assembly GCA_030556225.1). Taxonomy (NCBI): domain Eukaryota; kingdom Metazoa; phylum Chordata; class Mammalia; order Rodentia; family Cricetidae; genus Cricetiscus; species Cricetiscus sungorus. Next base: position 21,431,554 of record JANBXA010000180.1, on the reverse strand, counting down.
ACACATACTCAGATAGAGTGAGTGAGAGAGTGAGAGAGAGATATTTAATGACCATAATTTAAAATTTAAAATTCTAAATCTAAAAATTGTCCAAAGGTCAAAATTTTGAAGGGGACATGAAGCTCTGCATCAAAGTTCTACAAAAAGGAACTTAACTTACACAAAGCATTATGAAAAATACTGTAAAAATATCTTCAGACTACATATATATGATGTACATGGATGACAAAGAATTTTGTTTCTTGTCTTGAATCCTGCCATCAAGCTATAGTAGTATGTATATACAATATTATCAGACTCCAGTGATAACCACAAAGCAAAGTATACAGCACTTTTTCTGTTCCTAAATAAGTTGGACAAAAGATATTTAGACCACATAATCACACACACACACACACACACACACACACACACGAGAGAGAGAGAGAGAGAGAGAGAGAGAGAGAGAGAGAGAGAGAGAGAGAGAGAGAGGAGGGAGGGAGAGAGAGAGAGAGCTCTGTGGTTAAAGATACCAGCTGACAGAACATTGTTGTTTTGGGTAATTTACATGGAGAAAGACTGTGACAAATAGGTCATTCAGAAATAAAAATTTGAGCTCAACAGCATAGAGAAGCCATTGGGTTGTACCACCCGAGTCTCGTCTCAGACTCACAGCTCACCATTATTTATCAAACCAAGTTAAACACAGATAGAAGGAAACAACAGCCTTTCCACATGTAGAATATTCATTGTTGCTCTCTGTGCCACACCCCTTTCCAACACAGCATTCATGGGGGAGCAGAAAGCATAAGGAATGCAGGAGGCAAAGGGAGTGGTCACCAGACCCCACTTCCTCATGTTGGCATGATGGAGTGGTAGTTAAGTGCCTCTAGGTTCATTCCCTAATGGCATTTTGCAATCTAATCTTAGAAGCTATTTTCTAGCTCACAGGGAAATCTCTGGAAGATTCCTCCAGTATTTTGTAGAGTTTCTTTCTACTTTATTTTGGACAATAAAAATCCAGTTGTGGTTGCAGATCCAGTCCTAGAATTCTGGAGCAATATTTATAATTCATAATTCACATTTTTCCATACATTGGATGTTTTAGTTAGACAAGATTGGTTATTTTGTTGTACCCCCCCCCATTATGAGAGTTATACAATTGAGAGTGGATGCCTTTTCCAAACTTCCAATCCCAAAACTCATCACACTGAGAGTGCTCAAAGATTAAGGGTTCTGCATTACTTGGGTTGTCCCAAATATACCACAGATTTTAAAATCTGTATAGAGGCATGCTATTCAAACATTTCTATCAAATATGTGTATACAATCTACCCCTTGAGGAGAAGTATCTAATCATGGAAATTGTTACTTAATAGTAATAAAGGAGAGTAGATTGACTGTTAATTGGTTTCATAATTGTTTTTAATGTCTTTTCAGATAATACATTACATTTTTTATATCTTAAACCCAGAATGGGGAGCAAAGCAATCTGGTTATCTCCACCTTACTTTGGTGATTGGCTTAACATTGGCTTTGGTCATTTCATAACTAGCAATAAAGTTGTTCCGATTTGAGTATTAAATTCCCTAAAAGTTTATCGTCTGGGGACTTGTTTTCAGTGTCAGAAGGGTGTTACAGCAGGTTTCCCCGCCAGCTGCCGCTGGTTCTGCCGCCATTGTCCCACAACCACGTGTGCCCCAAATAACACTCAGAGACTCTGTATTTGATACAATCCTGTTGGCCAGTTACCATTATTGTTAATGGGCTAGCTCTGTCTTAATTATTAACCCATTTCTACTTATCTAAGTATTTCCACGTGGTCGTCTTATCGGGGAGCCCGCGGCAGGCTTCCTGCTTCTTCCCGGGCTACATCTCGACTCCACCTACTACTTCCTCTTCCTCCTCCTAGTCTCCTAGCCCCGCCTATCTAGTTTTCTATTGGCCACAGTGCTTTATTAACAAGTATGAGAAACATATATACAGAATAACATCTCCCATCATCTCCTCTTTTCTGTCTAAAGTAAAAGAAGGGGTTTAACCTTAACATAGCAAAATATAACATACAACAGTTATCAAATAAGAATCACAGTTAACAATATTTAGTCCATTAACATTTTGTAAGACTTAAAGAAAATATCATCTATCCTATCTTTGTGAGTCTAAAATCCTATATGTAACTTATCTTTAATCCTAACTAAGGAAAACTATAATCATAACTACCTGTCTTCAACTCCATCAAAGACCACAGAAGGATAATATATAAACTCTAGAAATGACAGAGACAACTCATTGCCTGGTCAGTCACCCGAAGTTCTTCTTAATGTTCCATCTTCAGCCCATAGGCCATAGTGTGTCTCCAGACTCCTCAACAAGGCAGGAAACTTTTCTCTGTGTCCTATAGACTGTCTGGCTGTCTGGCAGCCTCTTCCATGAAGCAGGAATCCTGTGGCAATGTCCATCTTGCATTAGCAGTCACCTTTTTGTGGGTCCTGCATGTCCAGTTTCTACAACATAAAGTCAAACAATCCAGAAGAGCAGTACCTTGCCCAAATGGCTAGTCTTGCCATATCAGAAGCAAACTTCATAATGTGTTTCTTCGATGTCCATCTTCCTTTCTTCTGTAGGTGGTGTTACCAGGAGCAGTTGTGCCTCCCTGTCAAGAAAAACCCTTAAACATTTTAAATGCCATATTCTGTAGGTCTTTGAAAGGTTTGAAGAATGCCTATTCATCTCAAATACATCTCTGCATTTCTAGAAATCCTAACTAACTTAACTCCAAGTATTGACTATCATAGGTAACTCTTTAATGTGTACTAAATTATGCATTACATTTTCCAATGAGCTATAAAAACACAATACCTAAACAAGAGAAGAAATATACATATCACAAAATTGACCTTAAATTGTATCAACAAAAGAAAATCCATTCCAAAGCAAAGTATTCATATCTATACCATAATTCCCTTTTTACCTTTAAAAAGATTGTTTGTGGTTATAGCCATTTATAAACAAGTCCATTTAAATGAAAACAAACATTTATAAACAATATTTGGGAATTTGGGCGTCGTTCTTTCCAAACTACTTCCTGCTGGTAGAGGGCGCTGTCATAGGGGTCCAAAGAAGATGCAGAAATCTTGCCAGTAGTCTGCAAGGCTTTGTCTCAACTGCTTTGAATGTTGGATCACCTGGGGAGCTGTTTCAGGGGGTCTGGCTTGATCAAACCATATAAGTCTGTAAAGAATCTGTAGCTTTTCATTTTCTGTGGAAACAAAAATAGAAATCCTTTTCCCCAGTAACTTGTCCTTATGCTTAAATTTTGGAGTCAAAGCATTTTTAAAATATATAAATTGAATTAATCCAGCAGCATTTCTTTTATTAGTAGTTATTTTCTCAGCAATCAAATAAAGACAACAGAAGCGCGTATAGTATCCAAAATCTCTCTGTGTTTTCCATCTTTACGTGGCTTTTTTATTACTCTATTTATACTACTTCTATTTTTACGTATTTTGAGACAAGGTTTCTCTGTGTAACTTTTATCTGTCCTGGAATTCACTGCATACCAGGTTTACTTTGAAATCACAGAGATTTGCTTGCCTCTGTCTGCGGAGTGTTGGGATTAATGGCTTGTGCCACCATAGCCATCCATTTAATTCCTTTTTTCTTTTTTAAACCATTGTATCCTGTTTCTTTTTCTCTCCCAAGCCAGCGTATTTTTAAAAACACAGTGTAAACCTTTATTGCAGCTCTCCTACACACCAATGAATTGTTAGCAGAGCTCTTTAAAAGCCAGGTGGCTTTTTGCCGCTTATGCTAATTTTGGAAACCTCCCTTAAAGGAGCCGCGAAAATCTCTGTCTACAACAAAACAAATCCAACAGAGAAAATGCTGCTACTAAGAAGTCTTGCTAGTCTCTGTTCCCTTGTTTCTAAAAACTATTTTTTAAACTTTTGTTAAATTTTAAGTGAAAGTTCTCAATCCCGGTTCTGACACCATTATGTTACAGCAGGTTTCCCCGCCGGCTGCCGCTGGTTCTGCCGCCATTGTCCCACAACCACGTGTGCCCCAAATAACACTCAGAGACTCTGTATTTGATACAATCCTGTTGGCCAGTTACCATTATTGTTAATGGGCTAGCTCTGCCTTAATCATTAACCCATTTCTACTTATCTAAGTATTTCCACGTGGTCGTCTTATCGGGAAGCCGCAGCAGGCTTCCTGCTTCTTCCCGGGCTACCTCTCGACTCCACCTACTACTTCCTCTTCCTCCTCCTAGTCTCCTAGCCCCGCCTATCTAGTTTTCTATTGGCCACAGTGCTTTATTAACCAGTATGAGAAACATATATACAGAATAACATCTCCCATCAGAAGGGTGGTTCAGAGCTGGAGTTTTAAGGAAACCTGTATATGGTGAGGGTTCTAAAGTCATCAGTGGGTATGTCCACAAACAGATTCTTAAGACTAGTGGGTGAGAGGTGATTCAAACCAGAACATGGGACTTACTTGGTGGCATAGGCTATCTAATTTGTAGTTCTCTATGTGCTGTGTAATTAGGGATTCTTCTCTCTGGGTCCTTTTACCTCTTTGGGTGCTACAAGGTGAGTAGCCTTCTGGCTTTGATTTTCTGCCTTGCTCCCATTCCAGAACCCACAGAGCCAAACAATGATGAAATAGTCTATAATCCAAAGCATCTCTCCCCTTCTTTAAGTTGGATTTCTTTGGCATTCCATCACAGTGATAGATCACTAGCTTTGAACCCTTGGGCATGCCAGTGCCTATCTGAGTCTGCTTCCTCGCTCACAAATACCCAGATGTGCAGCTTCAACAATTACCCAGTGATAAAGCTAAGCCCATACAGATTAAGCTGGCAATTACCTGGATTCTATAACAAGGAAACTACCTTTCCTTCAATCCTGTCACCATTCTCTTTTACTTTTGAGATTTATATATGTTAGCTTTTAAACATTGGGAATTTTTTGAAAATGACAAATGAGAAAGAAAATACATACTGTTTTCCTTCTAATCATTTATCAGTTCTTTAAGGTCCCAGGCTTTTGAAAAAGGTTGAGCAGGGAGCTTCATTCTAATCAGCTAATTTGACTAACTAAAATTCTTTCTTGGCTTTCAATAAATCACAAATTTTCCAGGAATCAATCCACACTTAAGAGGTGAGAAATATCTTTCCAAATCTGTATTGAATGGAGTAATATGCAGATAAATGTATATGTAATATTTTAATAAGGGGAGTAGATTCTGTTTCCCTTCATTACAGCTCCCATTCATGTTGCCCAGAATTTAGAGCACAGCGTTAAGTTGTTAAATTACATTTAATAATAGAGCAGGGCGTTTAATGTACATTAATTAAATATCAGCAGATGGTAAAGGGAGTCCTTGCTGAGTATGAATAAAGGGAGAGAGAGTTCTAACTGCCATGTAATTAAGCTGAACCTGCAGAAACAATGGAGGTGCGATTACTTTTTTATTAACACATTATACTTACATGTGATGTGGAAGAATTTAATTAACCCGCAACACTTATTATGTTAATCCAAGTTGCATTCACGTCGAGTTAGTCTCTGTTCCTAGTAAACACAGTGGATCAGGTTGAGTCTCATTACTTCTGAGCACTGCTGTGTGGGTGAGAGGTGCTCTCCAAATTTCTGCATACCTCATGTGTGACAGCAGGACTGCCATGCACCTGCATTCCTGTTACAGGTTTGGGGTGAGTAACATTAAAACTTCATAGAATAGACTCATAGCTATATTTTTAGTGAGGTGACCTATCTTGTACATATCACACTTGATAACCAGGCCTTTTCCATCTTAGAGCAAGCTGGGAAAGGAGGAAACTTACCTTCTTCTGGCTTGAGTTTGGAGCCCTGAGTTGTAATCATGTTCTCTGAGGAAACACTTTCCTTTCTTAACCAGTGATCGGTTTGACTATGGATGTATTATTTATTAAAGAAGTTGGCCATTGAGATATATTTTAAATTTTTGAATAATGAGAATTAGCTTTGCTTTGCTCTTACTGTTGGCCTAGCTTCGTTAATGTTTACAAAGAACTGTCAAAGAGTTGAAGATTTTAGTTTAATTAAAATAATAGGCCTTCACAGTAACTTCAAGGAGCAGGACTATAACTAATTCAATACCTTGTGCTTGACACAGACCTTAACTAATCAGATTACAGAACTTAAAAATATAAAGTATGCATAGACAGCAGTTAGATGGTCCTCAGGACAATGCATGCTTTTGGGGAGAATTTTGAAAAAAAGAATCAGTCTTTTCTATGAGAGAAAAATTGGGAGTTATCTACCAACTTAGTTTTCCAACTCAGAAAATGTTTTGGCAAGCTGATAAAGAAACCATGAAGATAAGTGTTCCTGATCATCACTTAAAAGCTAATCTACCAGTATCTTCCTCTTGGCTACAGTACAACTTGACAAGAGGTTCTTTACATAGTCTTTACATAGTCTACTACTTCTCAAAGTTGTGCCCTTCCATGTTCAGAGCATCTTGAACTTTAGTTTCAAATGTTCCCAAAGCCTGATGTAATTCATGGAGCCATAGTAAAATCCCAAGATGACTCAGATCTGTATTCAGCCAGATCACTTCCCATTTTGCTCAAGCTATGTTATCAAACTTTCTCATATGAATTAAAGACAACTCCTTATCTTGCCCTCTATTTATCATGAACTAAAGTCTGTTTTCTGGGGTCCAGAAGTACTAACTTGGCCAACTCTAAATAATCTCAGAATCTTTTGAACTTCTTAACTTACTTCCAGGATCAGTTTTTCATGGGCTGGCTAGAGGCCTCAGAAGATAAATGCTTACCACTAAGCCTGTTGCTATGAGTTCAAGGTTCAGAGTACATCTGGTGGAAGTAGGGAACCAACTCTAGAAAACTGTTCTCTGACCTACACACACAACTTTAGCACCCTCCCCACAGATACACACAAAATAAATAATTACATGAAATCGAACTAAAGATTTTAAAAAAGGGCTGCTTCACTTAATGAGTGTAGGTCCTGAGCTGCTTCTGTCACCTAAACTGTAAAGGCAATTGAAGGTGGGGTATAGTAGTACTTCCTGCTGAGTCAGCCTGCTAGCCTATGGAAAATCTATTTGACTTTTGATCCTGGATAGTCCGTTAAAGATCTCTGCAGATCTTGAAGGTTTTCAGTTTTGTGTTGCGTTTACTGCCTTGGAATTTATCACTTTTATTTAGCACCTCATTGAAATTCTGTTTGGAATGATATGCACTAGAATCAGAGCTATCAAGTTTTGTGGATAAGTACAAATAATTCATCATGGTCAATATTTTTTCAATATAGTATCAAGAAATAGTCAAGAAGCTTGTAGAGCTGACAGCCACTGACTGTCCATGGAGCCTTATATGTTACTTAACCTCAACAATTGATTTTCCTTATATTAAAACTGAACTGAACTGGATACAATGGTATGTGTCTAAAGTCCTTGATACTCCAAAGAGTTAGACAGAACAATAGCTGGAAAGCTGGGATAGAGCCTAGTCTGAGTATCATAATAAGACCCCATATCTTAAATATGTAGGAAACCATTTGTAAATAAATAAATAAACATCTTAATATCTTGGATGGTGTATAAGTTAGAGAAACAAATGTTCAAATCCTTCACAATGTAATTGGCAAAGACCACAATACTATGCTTCTGATTTCAAATAAGCAGTAGCTAGTTGTGTGATCTCAGGAAAAAAATAATAACTTTGTGGTTTTTCCAAAACCAGGATAATAATATTATCTTCTTTACAAAGTTATTGTATTAAAATTATTTTTAGATGCAATCTATAATCTGTGTCTATGGGTTATGCAACCACAGAGTCAATCACAACTAGTTAAGAAAATAATTCAAAATTTGCATCCATACTGAATGCATGAAACAGTTTTCTTGGTTTTAATTCTCCAAATGGTACTGAAAACACCTACTTGTGTAGTGTTTACATTGTGCTACTTCTCATAAATAATCTAGGCATAGTTTGAAGTATTTAAGGAGCACATACATAGGTATTTAAGTGTTCATGGACACTGGCATATAAAAGTCTGGGAAGCTATCTCCCATGGACCCTAAGGGATGATTTCTTATAGCACACACTGAAGTAGCCACATATGTCTTGGCTAAGAGTTCCTGGAACAGACTAATCACAGGAATAATTATGTAGAACAACAGGATAATGACAGCTGTGTGGTTGGGTATTGACTACACCTTAACTGGTAGTTTGCCCTTCCTAACAAGGTTGAGATCCAGTGATAACTAGTTCTAGTGGGAACAGGAACTCCAAAAGAATGTAAGATTATAACAAGCCTCAAAGATTCAATGTAGAACACCCGTAAGAAATTTATAAAGTTAGAGGCTGGAGATTTATAATTCTAAAAGGTGTGATTTTAAAAAAGTGTATTCATTGTTTTATTCTTCCCAGAAGAATATTCACATAAACATTCTCACTTCACAGTTTTAGTGTTTTATTAGCAATATTAATTACACATTATGATAGACTTCATTAGGGTATTGTCATACATGCACATAATATATTTTGATCATAGTCTTTTCTCCCATTTCTTCTCCTATAAATCCTCTTCCTCTCCCCAACTAGCTCAACTTCTACTTCTGCTACTTTTGGAATCTGAGTGTGGTTTAAATCATTATAATCTAGAATTAAAAATCATTTGCTGCCAAGTTAAGTGCAGAAAAATCTCAGTCAAAGTTGAAGTACTGGGGAACAAAGTCCATGGTAGCATTCAACTGCAAAGGCAGATGTGGCTGGATTACCTCCCTGCCTTGATGCTGATGGAAGAAATTGGTCATGGCTTCATAGATGAATTCTTTTCACTGTCAAAAGAAAACATTCAGCATTGCTAAACACAACATTGTTAAAAAGTCAACTTCAGGTTCCCAAGTTGAAAATATTTACACAAGCCAACCTCAACAATGTTGGTGTTTTTCATTTTGTACACAATGCTGTTGTATCCTGCCACTTCTCAGACCATTTGGCTTATGATCCTTCACCCCAGGGACAATGCTCTTTCTATTACTCTTGCCTGAAACACCGCTGGGCTCAACTGTGTTGAATTACCTAAAATCACGCCTGGAAAACTGACTTTCACAAATATGTAGCGAATCCTGCCCCAAAGCCTCATGGGTGCACTCTTCCTCCAAAAATTGTAGTGAATAGATAGGGCCCAGGTACAAATAAGCACCAGCCTTGACAATGTTAATAGAAGTAGCATGGGCTGTGTGTGTGGCCTGTGTCTGTTAGTCAAGTTCTGGCTTGCTTTCTGCTTTTTTTTTTAATAACCCAAGTGTCTTGTTGAGATGCAAGAATCTTCTCTGCTGAATCTATTGCCTTTTTTTTTTTTTTTTTTTTTTTTTTTTGTTTCTGTGATAAAATTTGCCATTAGAATGGCTTCCTCCAAAAGGAGGCTTGGAAACAGAGAACGGTGCATCCAGTGTGCCCATTATAATTCTAAATGAGGCCCCTCTTTCTAAAAATAAAGCATAAGAAATCATCCCTCCACTATTAAACATTAAGATACAATTAATAATTCATCTTTATTAATACAGATAATTCTTTTGGGTCATTTTAAATGTATATGGCAGTGAAGTAGGGGCAAAGCCAACATAAATTCTTTCCTCCAAGTTAGCCTTAATAATTTTCTCGGAAACTGGATAAATCTAAGCAACTGACATCCTGGGGGCGGGGATGAGCAAAAACTAAACACAATGTTCCAATCTGAAAAGACAAAACTAAGCAAAAATCCCAGACAACCCTAAGAATAAACAAACATATACTGGTCTTTAAAACTTGAAAAAAATACAAGAAAACTACAAAACTAGAAATAAGAGGCAACATTACATTATGTGTGCAGCATTATTTTTTCTTATTGGCAGAAAGAAGTATAATTTTTCTACACTCTGAGAGATCTATTGGACATCAGAGTGTCTCATCCTATTTTATAATTAAGAAAAGTTCTTTCATCTTAAAGACAGTGAACAAAGCTCATTCATGGACAAGAAGACTGGTACTGCAGTTTTCAGCATTGTTCTTCATAAGTCACAGGAAAAAGAATATGTATGTATGTATGGCTTCCTCTCTCACTGAATATTCATGAAGCTCTGGGTGTTTCCACTTATACAAGAAGAGTAAACAGCATCAGAACTACCTCCCCAAACAAGGGACTGCTCAAAGCTGTGGGAATGCCAAGCCACACCAGTAGGGAACATCCTGTTTCAGTGTGCTTTGGAACATTGCATCTCTGCTATTTCTCTCCTGAAATGGAATACAGTTTCTTCATTTAGAATGTGAGTATAACTTCCATACTGGAACTGTTGACTATATAAGAAATGGAATGCTTGAGTTTTATGGAAACTGCCATCCCTCCTTGTTCTGTGCACACCATACAATGTTTCTGTAGGTTCTGCATTCAAAATATCCCAACAAAATTGCTACCTTGAGGCTTTTCTACATCTGCCCCATGTAAGAATGCATTACCCATTACCTTGATTTCTCCTTGAGTCTTTATAACCTGGTGTTAGTGCTGTGGCCAGAGTCCTATCTATATTATGACCTGACATGTATCCTCCCCAATTCATCCTAAAACACTATGGAGAGGAAATTAACCCTTGCCACCCACTCTTCCCATCCATTTTAGCCTCTGTTACCTCCATTCTGTTCTTCTGAATTTTCAGCCAAAAATTCTTTCTCTAGATTTTCATATAGTTCTTGCCCTTAATTTTTCAATTCTATTCTTAGATATTCTCCTTTTTCAGAGGATTTATTAACCCAATCTTAACATACTGAAGTTCTCTATTTCTTCTATCTATTAACTTTGCTCACAACATTTGCTTCTGTAGCATGTATGTTTTCCACCAGCCCGCCTGGTCACATTCTTTGTTCCTCCCCATGGCCACCTGGTCCCTCTGCCATGCACTCCCCAATAACATGCAGAGACTGTATTTGATACAAGCTGTTGGCCACTTATTATCATTGTTTATCGGCTAACTTTGTCTTAATGATTAACCCATTTCTACTTATCTAAGTATTTCCACGTGGTCATCTTATTAGAGAGCGGCAGGTCGGCATCTTGCTTTCTCTTAATTTTTCAATTCTATTCTTAGATATTCTCCTTTTTGAAAGGATTTATTAACCCAATCTTAACAACATACTGAAGTTCTCTATTTCTTCTTTGCTCACTGTTGAGGCTGGGCAGTCTGTGGGCCCCGCCTCTGATGGGCGGGACGTATAATCACTAAGTCAGGCCTTACCTGGCTGGGCGGAGACTGGGTTATGCAAGCCCCACTGCCCAAGCTACCTGGCCGCAGAGACTGGGTTACGCATGCGCAAGCTCCCCTTTTAAAGCAAGCGCGCCAAGTGTCCCTCTCTCTCTTGCTCTCTCCTGCTCTCTCTTGCTCTCTCTTGCTCTCTCTTGTCCCTCTCATCTCCCTCTCTCTTGCTTCTCTTGCTTCTCTTGTCCCTCTCTTGCTTCCCTCTCTTGCTCTCTCTGGGGCCCCCCTTCTCTCTCTCTCTCTCTCTCTCTCTCCCCCCCCCCCGCTTTCGGTTGGCCACCAGCTACCCCGCTTTCCTCTCCCCTCTCTTAATAAACTCCACGTGGGCGCTCAATCTCGTGTTTGTGTTTCTTAGGCCATGGCAGCTGCATCACAGCAGCTGTATCAAAAGAACAACACTCACAACATCTGTTACGACCCAAATTATTAGTTTTTATCAATTGACACATTTTGGCCTACTCTCAATGTAAGCTTGCTAGCATGAGGGTTCTCACTGTAGTTGTTTCCATTTATGGCTGCGTTGGCTATCTAATAGTCAATCAATACACAGAATGAAGGAGGATTGGAGAAATATTCTAATTCATTACAATGAGTTTTAAATGTATTCTGAGTGCCCCTTATGAATTATGAATGGGCCAGGCAGACTCTGGCTCTGTTTCAGAAGATCCAAGCCATGAATTTTGTTTTCATATTGTGTTTCACTGACTCAAGTGATTTTGGGCTATGACTAGACTGAAATATTCTTGCAGGAAGATATTTCTCTTTTGTTTTTTTTTCTCCTATCATCTGTCATATGGATAACCATTTTAATAAATGTCAAATAACTACCAGGACAATATGTATCAAAGCAATTATGATCAGTTTGCATAAGATTTACCCCCTTTAAATTTATATTTAACTATCAAAACTTATTTTTAAAAATTCTAGCAGCATACCTGCTGTTAAAGGAACAAGCGTGTGTCTCCAATAACCTTTCTGGTATAAAAGATATACAAACTCCACTGATCTAGCCTTGTATAAACTCACTTCCTGCAGCTTTCATATGAGCTGTGCAAAGAGAGATTTTATAAACCTGTTGGAGAAACTAGAAGAGGCTAAGATGAATAACTGATTATTTAAGACTTTTCAGTTATGTACATTTTACTGCAATTTCAGTCTCACATAGACAGAAGCTTCCTTTTAAATTAATAGTAAGGAGAGTTGTATCTTTTATATAAGTCTCTGGCTAGTCAAATTTACTCTCATAATAGAAAAAGGAAATGCTAGAGGCTTCACTTAGGTAACTACAAAGTCATAATTGTCATGCTAATACCCTTACTGTTACCATGGCTTCAGAAATTTCTTGAGATCTTAACCAAATGATGCATACTATGTTAAACACTTTCCATGTAATCTTTATTTAATCCTTAAGGAAATGTGGACACTAATACTATCTCTTATAGACAAGATACCAAATTTTAGAAATGTTAGTGTCCTAAGGTGATGTACTTTCTACTCAGTTGAATCTAGATTCAAATTTGAGTCTTTATTGTCTCCAACTCTAAGTAGTCATCTCTAGTTTAATAAGCTGTCATTGGTTATAATGTCATTGGTTATAAGAATGGTTCCCATAGGCTCATATATTTGAATGTGTAGTCACCAAGAAGTTGTGCTATTTGAAAGAATTAGGAAGTATGGCTTTGTTGGAGGAAGTGAGTCACTGCAGGAGGGCTATGAGACTTCATAAGTTCATACCAATCACAGGCTCTCTCTGGGTCTCTTGATAAGGATGTAGTTCTCAGCTATTTCTTCAGCACTATGTCTCCATGCCTGCTGCTATGCTTCCCACCATGATGATAATGAACAATATTTTTGAAACTGTAAGAAAGCTCCCAACTAAAAGCTATTCTTTGCAAGTCTCTTCACAGAAATAGAATAGAGACTCTGACATAAGGTGAGGTTAGATATTTTTGTCTTTTAATTAAAACACCTATAAGTCAACTATAAAACATTATCTAGTATATGGTATTCCACATTGAAATAAGAGAATATACAAATACTTTATTTATGCAAAGAAATTGTGGGAAATATGAGGCAGAAATGAATGTACTGGCTTCTAATCATGACTGGGAAGGGAAAGCTAAGGATATGGTGGCAGGTAGAAGGGAGTAGGTGAGACTGACACCTGTTCCAATATGCTTTTTGTGGCTGGCAATATAGTTTTGAAGTACATCAATTGCCTAGCAAGGGTGAGGCACTGGCTTTGAGCACTGAAAACAAAAATAAAATAAAAATAAGTGTCACCATTAGAATAAAGGATGATATGTTTGTGGCATTTGTCCTTGGTGTTACTAGAATTTTACATGCTCAGGACTTCTTAGGAGAAAACATAAATAGAATTTAAACCATAACAAGCAATTTTGCCTGCATGATTTACATATGTTGACTAGACAATGGGGGGGGTAGAGAAAAGGAATGACTTTGAAAAACAGCATAAAGTTGACAATAAAAAGAATTACTGTCTTGGAAGATGACACAATGGGTACAGTGTTTGACACAGGAACTTGAAGACCTGAGTTTGGATCTCTAGTACACATATGAAAGTGAGTGCAGCAGCTGGCCATTCAGTCTAGCTAACGAGTGAACTTTAGGTTCAATGAGAGGCACTGTCTCTAAAGCTATGACAGACAGCGACTAAATGAGATACTAGAGTGTATTTCTTTCCTGTAGTATACTCTTGCACATGCACCCAAATAATCACATATGCACATACAAGCATATATACCACATATGCACATATGAACATGTACACTCACACATACATACTTGGATAGTATACAGATACAGCATTTGGGTTTAAAAAATTGGTTTTCACAAGGGTCTACCTAGTAATTTTGAACTTAAACTTTAGAAATAGTGTCTGGTTCTAAGTATGATTATAACACTCTCAATTTTCATACTGATATCTTAACTCCTGATAGATGGTATCAAAAGGCAGGATTTCTCAGGAACTTGTAAAGGCATGTGTGCCAATTCTACAACAGGAATTGGTGTCTTTATGGAAGACCCCCAGGATACTATCTTGAATCTTATAACATATGAGAGAGAAGATGCCATCTGTGGTCCAGAAAGTATCTTTGTCAGATAACAAATCTGTCAGAATCATGGCTTTAGCATTCTCAGTCTTTAGAGCTATAGGAAACAAAACTCTATTGTCAATCACACAGTTTGTGGTGTGACAGGGCAAGACAATGCAGAGGTTCCTTCATCTTGTTTACTTGCTGAGGCCATTTCAGGTTTTAACTAGCATTTGATTTCCTTGATAGAGAATCTTATGGAAAATTACCTAACTCTACTCTAGAAACCCAAGGTCATGATGCCCAACTAAGCTTCTGTTAAAATGCTTGCTTATACAGAATTATTCTAGCTAACTGCTTATCTTAGCTTCTGTTAAACTGCTTGCTTCTTGGGAATGGCTACTGTGTCTGCCTAGTGAGATGCCAGATATAGTTTCTGTATCACTTCATGCTCTGGACATTTGGTCAAAATTGGATGGTGTCTTAGGTTTTCTATTGCTGTGAAGAGACACCACGGCCATGACAACTATTATAAGGAAAACATTTAATTGGGTGGCTTACAGTTTCAGATATTTAGTCCATTATTATGGTGGGACATGGTAGCTGCTAGCAGACATAGTGCTGGAAAAGGAGCTCAGAATGAAAGAGCTACATCTTGATCTTGGAGCAACAGGAAGTTAACTGAGATACTCTGCATATGTTGAGCACTGAGACCTCAAAGCCTATCCCCACAGTGACACACTTCCTCAAACAAGGCCATACCTATTGAAGCACAGCCACACCTCCTTCCAAGAGTGCCACTCTTTATGAGCCTGTAAGGCTAGTTATATTCAAACTACCATACATGGGGAAAAGGCCATTCATCAAGAATTCGCCTATAAGAAATTGTTAATTACAAAGTGAAAATGGTAATTATGAAGCTGAGGTCCCAGGCCTGTCCCGGCTTAGCAGAGAGGTTACAGTTATCATCCCCATAGTGAGATGTGATACCACACACTCCCTGTTATGAGGAACAGAGAACATCATGAATTGTATCTTGTGTTCGTCTTGTTAGAAGAGTGTAACCTCAAGCTAATCTGGAAATTTTCAGGAAAACCCAAACTAAAAAAAATAACATACAAAACAGCTGACCAAAACTCATCATATGTAAGGGAGAGAATTGATACAAGTTAGAGCATGGGGCACCTGAGGCTCATTGGGGATCTACTTTGAAACTCAGCACCACACCCAAGGCATTGCTGCTGACTTTGTTGACCATAAAGCGAAGTCTGCTGCTGATTTCTTGGTAGATAATGATTTTCTGATTTTAGAGATGTTACTAAGACCATGCACAATATTCATATCAGAGACATCTGAGTTCAAAGAGCATGTGAGCTCTGTGTGCTAGGATTGAAATATATATAATTCAGAGGGCATGAAGAGAATAAAATGAGTTTCCACAAGTTGCATTCACTGGGCACTGGATTTGTCTACGTGGGCTCTCACAACAAAAGGCCAGATAAAGTCACTGAAACAATGTGATTTCATTTCCTCAGAGACACTGGGCTTTGTTTCTGGAGGACTGAAGTCTGTATCCAGGTCCTAGAAGAGTTACATTCCGATGAGTGTGGTTCTTTTGCTGCAGCTATTGCCTAAGAAACACAAACAGGAGACTCAGCGCCTACACAGAGATTATTGAGAGAGGGGAGAGGAAAAGGGGGGATACCTGGTGGCCAACCAAAAGCGGGGGAGAGAGAAAAAGAAAGACAGAAGGGGCCCCAGAGAGAGAGAGAAAAAGAGCAAGAGAGCAAGAGAGAAAGAGAAGGAGCAACAGAGAGGTGCGCTTGGCACACTTGCTTTAAATGGGGGACTTGCTCATGCATAACCGGGTCCCCTGCACAGCCAGGTAGAGGCTTGAACAGCTAGGTAAAGCCTGATGTAGCTGATGTAGTGATTATGTGGCCATAGGCGTCCCGCCCATCAGAAGCGGGGTCCACAGACTGCTGAGCCCCAACAATAAGATCCCTCTTACATTTGCAAAGGACTACTTTCACACAAGTTTGCATGTGGTTTTTCTTATGCAAATGAGAAGAAAGAGAGACAAAGAGAGATAGAGGTGATGGGGAAGAAGTATATTATGAAAAAAAGTCCTATCCGATCAGGGCTCTACCTTGATGGCACAACTTATTTTTAATTATACCCTTCAAAGACTCAAAAAAATCTAATTTATATATTTCAAAAGAAAACAATTCAATCCATGACAATCACCAAATGTAATGGTTTGAATCCGAAATGCCCCCCACGGTTTCCTGTGTCCTGTGTTTTTTTTTTTTTTTTAAGGAGGAACGGACTTGCTGGGCAAAGTAGGTCTCTAAAGGCAGGCCTTTGAGGGTGTGTCTCCAGATGGAGCCTACTCTCTCTCTCCAGCTGAATTGGAACAGCAGCTGCTTTGGCTCTTTCACAGTGAGGACTTTGAATCTCTTGAAACTATGAGTCAAAATCTCTTTGTTTTTGTTAGGTATTTGGTCACAGTGATGCAAATATAACAAATACATTAACTATATTCTGTGTTCATATGTTAAAGGACAGTAAAATGGTACAGATTTCCTATAGAGAGGGACCTAGGACCATAGGCAGAACACAGGAAAGCAGAAGCCATTGTGTGTCATGGAGGAATAATGTATGCTTTTACCTAGGGACTCGGTTGAAGCAAATCTATCACTTTGAATGCAATATAAATAGTAAGAATGATACAGGAGACTTTCTCTCTCTCTCTCTCTCTCTCTCTCTCTCTCTCTCTCTTGTGTGTGTGTGTGTGTGTGTGTGTGTGTGTGTGTGTGTGTCCTGTATATGTTGTGTGTGTAAGCCCCAAACACACTCTCATTTCTCATTGGACTACCCCGGGTCTCAGATTGCCTCTGGAAATATATATATGGAAATATAAATAAATGAATTTATGTTTAGCAGCAGAAGTAGTTGTACTAACTCATACTAGCTGAACCTGTCTTTTCAACCTGACATAAAACTCCATGAAACAGACAAAAATGACATTTAAATG
Organism: Cricetiscus sungorus; assembly: GCA_030556225.1. Classification (NCBI taxonomy): domain Eukaryota; kingdom Metazoa; phylum Chordata; class Mammalia; order Rodentia; family Cricetidae; genus Cricetiscus; species Cricetiscus sungorus. The sequence continues at coordinate 21,414,166 of JANBXA010000180.1, read as the reverse complement.
CATGGAACTGAAGGACCTACCTTCACCCTCCCCCATAAATAATAATGTACAGCCACATTCTCCAGCCAATTGCACTTTCCAAGTACTTTGTTTGACATTTTCCTGCAATGAATGGAACCCCTACCAGCATCATTAGCTTTTCAGGATTTCCTCCTGGGAATGGGCAAAGCAGCTGCCAATTCAAACTAGCCTGAACATAGGGGGCAAAGTAATGAAACAAAAGGTGAGAAAGAAAACCAAACCCCTGCTGCACCTTTGGGAGGTTTCCCTAGCAAAGGAAAAAGGGGAAACAATCATCACAGCTCTTGGGCACAGCAGGGAGAGTAAACTGGACAGTTAAGTACACATGGCTGTGATAAGAACCACCCTAAGCAGAGAGACCACAGGAAGCATTATGCCAGCTTTTCTGAGCTATTGTCTCACATCGTGAGAAATGCGCATCCAGATGTGTGGGCTGATAGGTCAGCTCATCTTTAAGTGCTGTGAACTTAATCTGCTGTCCATTTTCCAGGACCTTTTCTCATTAAACTTCTCATTGTGTTTTGCCTTCAACCACTGAACATGATTGCCCATACTTCCACCAGAAGATGAGCAAGTAGGATGTTCACATACACCCACACTCTAGGTTTTAAACATGCTATTTTTTCTTGTGGGAAAAAGTAACAACAACTGCCTACATTCTTTTTTACTTTAGACTGAGGCAAATATTAAAAATCTATTGAACACACAGGGCTATGGAGTCTTCTAATAGGTCCCTGAACTACTAAAATTTGATCTGTAGTATTCTTGCTACCTATGTAAAGCAGTAGGAAAACAGGAGGCAAATGTAAGAATATCATGCCACTTCAGGAAACTAATCACTTATGAGTTCTACAATTAAAGGATTGGACGATGGATAGTCAAGACACACCGAGCATACTAAGTTTAAAGTAAGCATAGAATAGAGAGTGTCACAAGTCTGTAGGTCACCTTTTGCCATGTTTTCATTAAGACTGAATGTCAAAGGGTTTCAGGAAAACTCTGTTACCTAGTTCTACAAAAACTTGTGCAGTACCTACAGATAAGGTCCTGTACTCTGAGCTGTCACTATCTTGTCAGTGTTCCACAAATCCATGATTATTCATCAGAAACCATGAAGTGGTCAATGAGGAAGAGAATGAGATGGTGACGACACCTTAAGTAAGATCACAAAGAATGACAAGGCAGAGAAACTTCAAAGACAGGTAAGAATGCATGTGTGATAAACAAGTGTTTTTGTGGTCTTGCAAGTGTATCTAGAGCCCAAAAGATTATCTCAACACCACACACTGGAGAGGTCCACAGTGGTAATTAAACATTTCAACTTGATCTCTAGTTGCTCCTTTATGTACTGATGCTGCACTTTCATAATTTAAATCAGTTTCACATCGATCTTTGTCTATTTAGCCACCTGTACAGCCTTTCTCACATGGTCCATCTCGCTGAACTCTGCTTCCCACAACCTTTGTTTCTGATATACTTCCTGATTCCTCTCTTTGCAAATCAATCTTACTCTTAGTAGCACACTTTTTGACTTAATTTTACTAACAGTAATTATACTTTTTCTTTTTCTTCCTTTGCTTGCCCTTTAAAGATGCTTGGTTGAAGAAATCTTAACATCTGGGCTTTGTCTCATCCTTAATGCAGTCTTATATGGCTTTAGTGAAGAAGCCTGAGAATTGGAAAGATAATCATCAGGTCTGGCTATGTTGATTGTATATCCTCAATTATCCAGGGAAACCACCTAAACTGCAGAGGTTAAAGTTTCATCTTTGAAACAGATTGTGAATTCTCTCAACATCACAGGACTGTTCATATTACATATGTAAAATAGTTAACCCCACACAAACCTCTTTATCAGAGAAACATGATTAAATTCTTATTCCTACCAGCCTTTGCTCCTCTCCCCTCTGCTATGGAAGAACTTCTTGTATAACTTCAATATTTTTTTCTATTGTCCTAATTTAAACCATAGATACCTCTGTACCTTCACAGGGACTGGATATAAATGGAGGGCTGATCATTCAGGGAGAGAGGTTTGAATACTGAGTGAAATTTGAATGGAAAGATCCACTCTGTGGCGATGCAAGACAAGATGGAATTAGGGATGTCTGCCACTTAAAGTCTAGGAGAAGGTCAAATCATGCACTGTGCTGATGCCAGATGTCTTCTGAGGACATGGATTGCGGAGGCTTAGGCTTCAGAGCTCCCAAACACTGTGCTATTGACAAGCACGTACCAAGGCAATTGCAATGAGTCCTTGTAGGTGTTTTAGCTCACTTTATGGGCTATGGGAATCAACTCACTCAATCTGTGTATAAATTGAACTGGTATAAGAGTCATAGGGCTAATGGTCTACAGAGAAAGTGGAAATGCATAGTTAGTAGAGAAAACACTCTCCAAACTGATAAAATGAGGTGGGAAATTGACATAGAACCCTTGACACAAAGATGAAAATTTGGCTGGCACAACCATTATTTCATACACTTTCTCATAATGCATGCAACGATGTAATAACTGCATTTCTTTGTGAAATGAACTCTTGTTAAATTGATATAGTTTTATTCAAAACAGCATGAATTTGAAGTAGCTATTTCTCCCTAGTTGACTTAAATGTCTTATTGCTCTTAAATAAAATATAAGATAATATATACTTAAAGTTATTTTTTCACTGCTCCTTTAATATAGAATTAACAAGGTGTTCCTCAATTATTTAGGGTTTTCTAGTAAAGTGCCTATAAAGCTTCACAAAAATAATGGTTGTGTTCCATAATTCTCATCTGACATATATAATATCATGCTAAAATTTATGACAAAGGTTCCAAAGCAAGAGTACCCAAAAATTCTAAGTCAAAATGTGTGAGGAAACAGGAGTGTTCAATTGCTCAATTTGTTCTTTCTACAATGCACACCTGGATCAAAACATCCTACTATAATACCATAAAGTTCAATATAAATTTATGAAGCCTCCAAATAAAGATAATGTTACTCATTCACAGGATTATCATGAAGATTGGGGGATATTGTGAAAAAGTGCTTTCTAACTTGTTCATTATCCTTTGGATGCTGAACAAAAGGGAAGAAAAAGTGCATTTTTCAACCTATAAAAAAATAAGTTTGCTACATGGGTGGGGAGATAGCTCAGTTGGTAAGTTCTGGCTGAACAAGTGCGATGACTGGAATTTGGATCCTCAGCTCTGATGTAAATGCCAAGTGACCATAGTGGACCACCTGTAAGTCTAGTGTATGTAACATGGGGGCAGGGGTTGCAGAGTAAGGTAGTTGGTAGTTGGCTAGGTGAGACTAATTGGTGAATTCTGGGTTCAGCTGAGAGACCCTGATTCAATAAACAGAGTAGATAGTGATCAAAGATAATTCTGAAGTCAGTGTCTGACCCTACATGTGCATATGCTCACTTGTGCATGTACACCTGTGTAGATCTTAAGTTTCTTAGAACATACTTGATATTTATTGTCTTTGTATATAGTTTTGTATCAAGCCTAAATCTTTTCTTTAGACTAAAGGGGAAATTGTAGTAAAATATCCACCCCACCCTTACCTATTGCACTGACCATACCAATTGGGGTTGGGGACAGGTGTAATGGTGTCCTGGGAGAACTAGTTCTGCGGTTGCGGAACCCAGAACTCTTGCTCTTGCTTCCTGGTCGAAGACAAGTAGCACTCTGAGGCATCCTTGGGACAGGAACGTGCTGGCGGTCATATGTTTCTGTTGTAAGTGTTTTCTCTCTTAATAAACATCCATCAGCCTATTTGTTTTACCAGATTCTTATTTATCCGCAGGAGCTGGAGAGAAGGCTCAGTGGTTAAGAGCACTGCCTGCTCTTCCAGAGGACCTGGGTTCAATTCCCAGTACCCACATGGCAGCTTATACCTATCTATAACTCTATCTCCAAAGAACCCAACACCCTCACACAGACATGCATATATGCAAAATAACAATGTACATGAAAATAAATAAATCATTCAAAAAAAAGGGAGGGTGTGGTCGGAGAAGGAAGTGGCCAGGTGCAGATGCCGCTGCCTGGGAGAAACATAAGTCCCCAGATACTGTGGAAATCTATATCCTACTTCTGACACCAGATATCTGGGAAAACAAACAGGCTGATGGATGTTTATTCTCAGCAGTCTCCTGCCTCAAGGATGCCTCCAAATGCTATCTGTCTCCGTCCAGGAAGCAAGAGCAAGAGTCCTGTCGTCCCTGACCTAGTTCCCCCAGGTCACATCTGCACCTGTTTCCACCCCCAATGGGCGTGGCCAGTGCAACAGGTACAGGCGGGGTGAATATCTCACTACATACCTGCATGTACACACATACGCATATGCATGCTACAAATACATAAATATATGAAAAAGCTAATTATATGTCTTTGTGTGTGTGAGTACCTCTGTGTGTATTTAAATATATGTTGAGCATAGCTAATATCTAACAATCAGAAACTAGGAGATAAATCAAAGAGAGTATTTTATAACCAGCAGTTGGATGTCATCTAGTCAGGGAATGAGAACTGAGAAAACAATCTTCAAATAAGGTGTAATTGTGGCACTATGACCATTCAGGTCATTTCTCTTCTTCCATCTTCTATGACCATGGCAGCCAACATCTGCAGTGAAAGTCCTCAACCTCTCCTGTGTTTGAGAGCTACTAATTCTTCTATCTTTGTTCAATTTTACTTTCATTTTTTTTTTCTGGACTGTGGATGAAACTCTGACCCTTATACATGCTGGGCAAACACCCTACCACTGGACTACAACTTAATTTGCAAATTTAAATTGTTTAATCTGTTGAATAGTTTCCTTTTAACATCTGAGTATTGAAAGAAAATTAAAAGTTACAAGATAAGTCACTATTTAAAATGCTTCAAAGAATGGTGTGTGAAAACTTTTCCCCAGCGCATGTGTAGGTGTGACTGTATTTCAGCTATAATGAATAATCAGCAGCACAAAATGGCTTTTTATTTGCAATATCATTTTCCACATTCTTGAACATCTCTATTCTAAATAAAGGAAAAAGAGGTGTTGATTTAATCCCAGAATCACAGACAACTTTTATCATAAAAATATTTTTAAAATCATTTGCTGGCATGTATATAGTACTAGCTGCTGTCATTTTTGTTACCTTGCCAGGGACTGAGAATAGAGTGTGGAAAAACATATATTCAGATCAGAAGCCAATATGTTAATTTAAAAATGTGTAGAAAGAAACAAAACAGAACTCTTCACTACACAGTGAAGTTTATAGAGAGGTATTAGGGATTGACAGATATTGTTAGGAACTTAGATCTAGAATATTCACCTCTTATAAAAAATAAGTATACAGTATTTCTTCTCATAAATGAAAAACTAACCCTGTAACCGACAGTGCTGAAGAGAGATCTTCCCTAGTATGTCATATTTTAGAAACATCACAAACCATGTCGTTAGACTCTCAGAAGCAACTAATTCTATACTGCTTCTTGAAATACACATCTTGCATGAGGCTGAAATAAAAAACAAAACAAACTCAATTTATGTGAAGTCCTTGTTATTTTGGAGTCTTCTTCAAGTGAAGAACTTCCTTTAAAATGGGCATTTGATCTAGGTTAGCATGATCCTTCATTTTAGGGCTTAAAAAATGCTGGCCTTTATGTTTAAATGGTCATCAGCACTCAAGAACATTACTTGTCACACATGCACACATGTATGTTCCTTGGTCAAGGAAGTTGGCTGTTCACATATAACTTGTGCTCTATGCATTCTCTGTTATATGACATGTACCTCTGAAACTTTGTGGATTGAGATACCAGTGACATTGATTTGCTTGTTTGTTTGTTTACATGTGCCATGAGTGTGTCACTGGCTCCTTTCGGCGACCTCAGGGTGACTGACTTCATGGTTGAAAAGGGAAAAAGTGAAGCTTTGCTGTTGCATCTCTCTGGGTCTCCAAGAAGCAACAGATTTTTGTGTTTGGTTGCATGGCCATGCAATCTCTCTCTGTCTCTCTCCCTTTCTGTCTCTCTGTCTCTCTCTCTTTGTCTCTCTTTCTGTCTCTGTCTCTCTCATACACACACACACACACACACACACACACACACACAGGAACAGGAAAACATGTGAAGCCATCTCTGGTCAACTACAAAATCTGCCACAAAAAAATTGTTTCATCTTGAAAGATCCGGATGACTGTGATCCTTTCTAATCCTTTGTGGAGTTCATGTGTTTCCTATTTCTTAAAATTAATTTATTTGGTTTTATTACAACATCATGTCAGTATACTCAGTTCCTTTCACCCTCCGTTGCTCCATCGCCTCCACCAGCCTGATGGTACCCTTCCTCTTGCAAATAACATTCCTTACACTTTCATAACATTCACCTAAGTCCCATAGAAAAAGGAAAACATGGTGTTTAAACATTTTGATGACGAATTTTAATTATCAACTTCACTAGATTCATGGCTACCTAGGAGATAAGCAAGTCTAGCTTCTGGATTTTTCCCTGAGCTTTTTCTAGACTGGATTAACTGGGCATGAGACCTACTTAGAATGGGTAGCAGCACCATTCCATTGGCTAAGAGTTCAGGTGGAATTAAACAGAAAGGAACAGCCCACAGTGAAGCTGTTGTCTTTTTGCTTCCTGCCTGTGGGGAGGTGGCTGGTCTGGCCTTCCATTCATTCCCTTCTGGTCCTGTAACTTCTCAACCCTCCACTGAACTTGTCCTTGTTGGTGTTTTGTCCCTATGATAAAAACTAGTAGTTTTCTTTTTAGTTTAAAAAATAAGCAATGTGACATAATTTATAAAAATAACATTTTCTTTGTGTGTGTGTGTGTGTGTGATTACAGTCACTATTCTAATGAGTCCTCTGATTGACAGTTTGCATAGGATGAAGCTAGGGAAATGTTGTGATTGATTTGATATCATCATGCCCCAGAAATTATTTGGCATCTCTTCAAATGACCAATGGGTATCCGGGATGTTGCTATGTGTGCTGAACTAAACAAAACAGAATGAAAGGATGATGGAGTTAGTGAAAGGCCGCAATGGAGGAACACATCACTCATAGGTAATAGGACAGGCAAGGGGAAAGGGGACCCTGGGGAAGAAGTAATTGGTCTTCATAATAGCTCTTTGTCTTAAAGAAGCAACACTTGAAAGATAAACAGAAGTGATTTATCATTTTACATGCTATGTTTTCTCATCATTGATCTACAGCTTCATCTCTGCCCCTCCCCCACACCCTGGCTTGGAAGAGCAATTGTGGAGAAGGCTTTTGTTTTGTCATGTTCAATATTGGGTCACTGATCAGGAAAATATGGTCATTTGCTATGAGGACCACCTAGATGGCAACTCTTTCTGAAAGTTGCTTCCAGACCACATTATCTGAAGGATCCCAGGGTGTCAGAAAGCTCTCACTTGTCTGTTGTACTCTATACCTGAGATTGTACAGAGAGTCTGTGCTCCTAAGTTCTTTAGACAACAATCACATGGAGCCATGTTATGTGACACTGCCTCCAGATAAGTGTCATACGTGTAGTCCTCACTGTATTCCAGGTGCTTTACTAGCTCTTTGCTGTAATAATTCCTGTTAACTTCATAGTAAACCAAGGAAGACATGATTATCAATTATATCCATATTAGGAGTGGGTAAAGGTAGACACTCCACTTGATTAAATTAATTAAAATAAGATATTGTAGTAGCAAGTGGCAGAGGTGAGATACCAACCTAGTTGGGTTGAACCCTGATTTTGGGTTCTTTCACTACCTGTAAAAGGCTCATGGGGCACATTAGTAAATGATAACTGAACTAGAGAGAAAGACTTCTCTTATTCAAGTTTCAGTTTCTGGATAGCAATGATAACTTTTAGGAGCTTTTAACATTTTGTTTTTGCCTTTTAGGGGAATGGAACAACCTGAAAAGGTTAGAGCCAGAGGAGCCTCAAAAATGTGTCAGATGCACAGGAATTGGACTCAGGCATGGTTTCATGTGGCCTCCTTGGAGCTCTAAATTGAGGAGAGTACTTTCTGTCACCAGCAGTTATGAGGATCTCTTAGTGATAAAGGGGCAGGGGGAGTCATGGCATCACAGTTCAGCTGACAGTCCATAGGAACCAAGTGAGACAGGCAGTTGTCATTTGAAAAGTTAGTGTATGGTCTGAGGCACAGCTCAGACATGGAAAGTGGCAGAGACAGGATTGGAACAGCTGTAACCTGGCTTCTTTGTCTTAGAGTGATAGCACTTCTAGACCCTGTCTCTGTGAGGGACAGAGCAAAAGGTACCACTACTTCAGCAGGAAAAGGATGTGATGCTAGAAGACTTTAAGTAAATTCACTTGAGATGTGGCATTTGAGAGGCAGTAAAAAGATGCAGAATTTTTATTTTTATTTAACAAGCACTTATTGTTGAAATTATAGAAAACCATACAAAACAACAAACTGGAAGATAACCAGCAGCTTAAGTCTCCCTATTTGTCAATGGCCAGCATTCAGTATTTCTTACATTTTCTAGGGACTTTTGAGTATGTGGCCATATGCATGTTATTGTACAGCCTTAATATTACATATTAGTTTTATTCTAATAGACTTTTTATTCAAAACATTATATATTTCTATGTTATAATATATAATAATGTCACACTCTGGGCATATTTAATCAATTGTATAATCTCAATATTTTTAACTCTTAAATTAATTGTTTTATAACTTTAGCCATGAACACTAAAAATATAAATCTTGTTTACAAAACTTGAGGAACATCTGTGCATAGTTTTTAACCATAAATTTCATAGAGAAGGTAGTTGTGGAAAAAGTGATGTTTCTTCAATGATTTTAGCAATTTTTCCAAATGGAACTCTAGGAAAAAATATACACATTTAATTACCTAAAACATGATGGAAATATGACCTATTATAATTTACTCAATTTCTATAATTCATGATTGAGAATGGAATGATACCTTTTACTTTCATCATATTTTGAATTATTTGTCTTTTTAATTAACTCCTATGGCCAAATCAAATACTGTTTGGTTCAGCTTCAAGTATAGGACTACTTTTCAATGGCTTGACAGGCTGATGTAAGTGTTGATCCTGATTAATGTTCCTGGAGACACTAGGAACTTCAGTGGTGAGATGCTACTTCTTTTTAATAAATCTCAGACCTATAACAGATAATTTTAACCAAAAAGAAAGAAAAAAGCAATTATTGAAAGGACACATTTTACTTTCAATTCATATTATGTCTTTCCAGTTTAGTGTTATTTTGTCTCTCACCTTTCTGAATTAATTAATTTGGTGGCAGACAAGGCTGGCATGAATGCCCAAGGAACACAACTCTTCCTTTCAGTACATCATCAAACACTTGGTCCTTTACTCTGATGTGATACTCTATCCGGGACTATGAGCCTCAAGCAAACAATGCAAACTTCAATGGACTTGGTGGCTCAGTACCCAAAAGAAAGCAGAGGTTTTACCGTGTTGTAGAGCTCACTTTGGTACCATTACAGCATGTAGACAGTGGGAGGGGCCTGCTGAAAGATGATGGTTTCACTTCTGCATTTGAGATTATAAAACTCTCTCTCTTTTGTTCCCCTCTTCAATCTTTCAAGCCAGAGAAGCCTGGGAAAGTTTCTCTGAACCATTTAGTATCTCCTGGAAAACTCTTTTTCTATTGCTTACATATTTAGATTCGATTTCTACTGCAAGCATAATAACTAAATCAAGAAATTAAGGGCAAAACTAGAAAAAATATAGTTAAGAAAAGAATAATTGAAGGTGGCTTCATTTATGGTTTTCATGATATACATGTTTGATTTTATTGTTTTGATTTTGTTTGATTATATTGCTTGGGTTAAGAATCTTATTTTATTATTATCTTTTAATATTTATTTCATTTAATTAACATTTTTCATTTATTTCACAATATTCCCTTCATCCTTTATATTCCCATTCTCCACCCCAATTCCCACCCCCTGCCTCCCCAACTACCAGAAAGCGGCAAGTCTCCCATTGACTTGAACAAAGCATGATACATCAAGTTGAGTTAGAATTATGCTTCTCCCCTGTATCAAGGCTAGGCCAGGTAGTTCAGCATGGGGAACATGTTCCCAATCAAGATAAGTGCCAGGGACAGGTCGTGATCTTCCCAAAAGAAACCTTACAAACAGACCAAACTATGTAACTGTCACACACTTGCAAAGTGCCTGGGTCAGTCTCATGCAGGCTCCCTAACTGTTGGTCCAGAATCCATTTGCTCCTGTGAGCTCAGGTCAGGTATCTCTGTGAGTTTCTCTTTTATGACCTTGAACAATCCTTCCTCACTTTCTTCAGGAGAACTCCTGGAGTTCATGCCCAGTGCTTGGCTGTGGATCACTGCATCTGCTTCCATCAGTTACCGGGCAAAAGGTCTCTGATGACAATTAGAGATTACCTTATTACAGTATATGGCCAGTTCATGAAAGATGCTGATCTTTGCTTTAGCATTGTGACAGCAAAACTCATTCATTTGCCACTTGACTGTAGTTATTAAAGTCTGTCTTGACTTTAGTTATTAATATTTATTTCATCTATTTTTACCTTAATTTAATCTCTGGGTAAGAAATTCTCATGGTTTTTACTTCTTTGCATTGTCATTGCATTAGGAATAAAATCACCCCAAGAATCAATCAGTGGGAATATATATAGAAAAAGGTAAATACAGTGATCGTAACTTTAACAAAAGTAGGAAACATTTATGAAATCCAGTGTTTAAAGCCCTAGTTATTTGCTAGTACCACTCCTAGGAAAGGTTATATGTAACAGCCTATATCTAGGAAATAAATGGCAGTGTCCAAAAGTTCATAACAACACTAGCAAATTTACAAATAAAAATAAGTGAAACTCATTGTCATATAAACCCCAAATTGCCTAGGTAAGAGTCAACCAATGTAAGATAAGTTTCTCTTTTCAGACACTTATATTTTTTAATCATTAATTTGAATTAAAGGCTGCTTGAGAATATTCTTCTCTGGCAATGTGACATATTCTGAAATCTGAAACTTCTTAAGTGATGGTATTCCAGTACCTCTTCCCACTTGACATTTAATAGGTTGTGATCAAAATGCATTTGCACTTACAGTGTTGTATAAAAATGCCTTTGGGCTGTTTGACAAGGTGCATATAAAATGGGTGACACTGATGTTAAGACACTGATCCTTTCTCAATGCTATCTAACTATTTATGTGCAAATATTGCAAAGGCTGGGACACACCTGACATCTGAAACACAGTCCCAAGCATTTCAGATGACGGATAATTTATCCATGTTACTAAGGTAATCATCCATGTGCACTAAACTACAGAAAGCAAAAACTAACTTTATATTTTACTTCTGAATGCCCTTTCTTATAGAAATTTAATGGATTTAATCATTCAAATGCAAAACCAGGAGTCATGTACACTATGATAAGTACTGTGCATGGCACACTGATTGGTTACCCCTGGAGTCACATGTGAGAAGAGGTCTCTCAGCCATCCTTCTGACTGTTGAAGGCACATAGTTGTTTTAGATTCACATTAAATCTAGATTCTGGTTCCATGTGTGAATAACTGTAATTAGTAAATAAATCACTAAGCTCTATGTTTGTGATTTGTTTAATTTTATACGGGATATCAAAAATTTAATAAAACTTTGAAGAATAACTTTTTATGTGGTTTTACTTAACCTTTAGTGAGACTACAGTGACATGAAATTTCACTTTAAGCTTGTTTTTGTATTTTTTTTGGGGGGTTGGGTTCTTTTTTGATAATAAATGGAAGTGTAAAGTACATTCTCTTCAGTGGGCACTTTACATCTACTGTGATTCCAAGCCCAGTACTGTAAAACACCAACAAAATGTGGTTCCAGTTATTGTTCTAAGCTATACACACTAATAAGCTGTACACCAAGTTGTAAAACACTCCCAGGACTTGGAACAATTTCTTGTGCCCTATTTCATTTTTATCATAGTTCTAACTAGTGGCTTCAAAAAATTATTTGTTTTGAACATATATATACATATGTATGTATATATATATATATATATATATATATAAAACATTCTTATATTTCTTTGGTATATATCACATTAGGGCTATTCATCATCTATTGTATAATGATGCTTAATTTGTCACAATTGTATAATATTCTGTTGCATCAATTGGAAATAGTTTGTTAATCAGTTTCAGTGTTGGTAGGTACTCAGACTAGACTGAAATGGTGCTAACACTAAAATGTGTAGAGTGAAAAAATATTACAAGTCTATAACATTCAGCCATAAAACCAAAAATTGCATTAAGTTTAGAAATAACAGAACTGAGAGCATGTTTAGAAATAGAGAGATATTATTAGATGATTATGAGATGCAGAATGATCTCCTCACAGAGTGCCCTTCCTCAAGCACGTAGCTTAAACCAGGTGGTAAATATCTCAGCAGCTTGTTGTAGCATTACTTTACCTTGCAGAAATATTTACACACCTCCCTGGGCATGGCTGCCTCTATTTAAATAGGCTCCGAGGAACCTCTTGGGCTCCTGAGGCAAATTAAATATGAAATACAGAAAGAATTGAGAGAATGGCTGTTCCCTAAACTCTGAAGCACTCTAATTATGCTGTTATGCATTTAGGCGCTCAACACAGAATAGTCTGCCTGTATTAGAAGATCAGATGCCATGGCTAACTTTCCCGGAAGTGTTTCTGTGCTCCCGGAAGCTTCATCATAACATATTACTGCCTGTTACAGCCGTGGAGGTCAATGATGTGGCGTTAAACTGTGCTGATATCAAATTATGTCTTCACATGAAGTAGGGTAGACTGAGACAGCTAGCGTCAGGTGACTCAGCGGCTTGCAGGAAGTGCATCTTAGTGCACATTTTTGTCATTACTGAATCCACACTGAAAGTGGAAACCTTCTTCCCGCTGTCTTGTCTCTCACGTCTTACTATGGGCACCCTGTATGACATAATTAAGAGGAAAGGAGCACAAGTAACATGGCTCTAATGACAGTTACCTGATGCCTTTCTAGAGGTGTCTGTGGGGAGACTGGATGTCAAAGCTACTACCTAATTTGCTTGGCTTCCTTAATCATTTCCACATATCTGCAATCTAGTTAAAAGGCACCAGCTAGTTTATCCATTTCTACGTGGCAATTCATTAGAAGATAATGCTTTTCCTCACAGTGAATTATCAAAGGTTAAATTACTTTAAGACAGACCCTCCACACCACTGAAAGATCAGTCAATGTGTGTGCATCTTCTCTACTCTCAGACTTTGGTCCAGCTCTGCAGTTGGCTTTCAGGCTCTCTTAGACCAGCAAGTTCTAGCCCTCTGGCAGCAGAGATCTCTTCAGGATTCCCTTGCTATTCACATCATAAATAATAATAACAAGCAAAAAAAATTGAGACCTCATTTTTATTTGTAAGATTAGATGGAAGTTTGTAAGTTTTTATTTTGAAGAGTTGTGGGGAGTATTGATGTGGGGAATATTGATAGCTGTTATGTAATGATGCATTAGAAACTATTGAAATTAATTAAAGTGAATTTAGACATTTTGTTTCTCATGAATGTTCAATGACCACGTGCATTAATTAGTGGCTATTTTATTGGGCTAGAACAGATACAGTTTATCTCCTTAGTTAGAGTTCTATTGGATGGTACTTTTCACTGAGAAGTCCAAGCTCAGTGACCATGATGTTTTCTTCAAGTCCTTACAGTCTAGAACATGGTAAGTGCTTTTTGAAAGAATAAACCCAGCATGCTAAGCATACCCTTACCTGAATAAATAGGCCATGATTTTTGTTTTCGCTTTTTCTTCCTTGAGAAACTAATTGAAATTAAAGAGACTTTCCATAGAGGAAAATTCAACCTATAAAAATTCTTGAAGAGTTATGTAGAATTAACAAATAGTATAAAGAAGAAAATAAATGTATAACTAGGTTACTAAGCAAAGGCATCATTCTCATAGAAGGGAATGCAGAGGAGTTCACTGTATATACAGCCTGTGGACAAGGCTGGTATCATTAAACCCTAATACTGGGGACGGCCTATGACTGTTTGCAGCCTGTTCTTTGTGTCAAAACTTGATTGGCAAATCCTGTTTGCTTCTCAGAAATCCTTATATTCTGTTAACATCTTGGGATGGAGATTATCATTTTTAGATGGAGGAAGCTAGGGACCAGTGTGAGTGAAAAGAACACATCCTTTCTTTGAGCTCTCTGACCATGTCCCAAGGGCTCTGGCTTCTCCAGAATACCATACTGTAGACTTCTTGGGGATGGCCTCCTCTTGTGTGGGATGTGAGGCCCTCTGACAGAGGAAAAGGTGACATTAAGATCTGACTAGAGCCTTTACAGGAGGTAGATGTGAATGGGAGAATAGTCCTTTGGAATCTCAAGGCTCAATAAGCCCTACATCTGAAACTATCTGGAATTCATTTTATTTCCTTGTATTTTAGTACAAGAGGGCATACTGGAGAACTCTGTCAAAGAGGAGATGGCCCATGGAGAAGAAATGAAAAAGGATAAAGAGGAGTGCACAGTCTGTATTTTAGTGTACTCTTGCTGTGGAGAGACACCATGACCACTGGGACTCATAAAATGTTGAATTGGGGCTGTCTGAGAGTTTCAGAGGATTAGAACATTATCATTATGATGGGAAGCATGGTGATATGCAGGCAGACATGATTCTGGAGAAGGAGCTGAGAGTTCTATATCAGGATCCACTAGAAGAAGGAAAGAGAAAGCCTCAGGCCTGTCTTTTGAAATCCTTAAAGCGCTCCCCCAGTGACACACTTCTTCCAATAAGGCCACACCTCCCAATAGTTTCAAATCTTGTTACTCTCTGCTGTTGAAGCATTCAAATTTAGGAGCCTTGAGAGAACATTCTCATTCAAACCATCATATAATGTTTTCCCACAAATTAGTATTGAGAGCACTTTCTCCCCAATATTTTAAGAAGCAGCTGAGCAGGAAGTATCTACAATACTTCATATATTTAAGATTGCTACAATACATTATTTTCTCAGTGATATTTTAATAATGTCAATTTATTTACCAATACTGTAAGCAATTATTCTGATATGTACCTCATGCAACTTTTATGTTAAAACCCAAGTTCAGGAACATCACAAAAGGGGCGATGTGGTCGCAACCTGAGTAACATTCTGGTGAGTATTTGAGATGGCTCCAGGGGACAAAGGAACAAGAAAGGGACAGGAACTTGTCCATTGAGAAATTTACCTCCCCTTTTTTTCTTTTTAGAGTTGATTGCAAACTCAAAAGTATTATCTAACCTGGCATTTTATGTGCCATCTTGATTTATCAAAATTATGAGGAAGGAAGCAAAGGTCCTCAAAGGCTATGCCAATCAGCCTTGCAAGATCCTGGCAACCTGAATGTTGCTTCAAGATGTCATGGCTGCAAGCCAATCAGCTTCTGTCACAGAGCAAGGGATCTTGATGAGCTAGTAACCTTGTGAACTGTTCTCTGAAGCAAGGAGGTGAAGTTATTTGAAAATAATTCATCCAGGCAACAAATTGGCTCATCACTCAGCTCACGAATCTCTGTTGACCAGGATGCCAGCACAGGAAGACTGCTTCCTTTTGCAAAACTTCCTGTAAACCATGCTAATTGCGAGGAAAGCCAAGTCCCCCAAGAGAGTAAAATAATGAAGATAATAAATGTATAAGGAGGATTTCCAAACACAGGGCATTTTTCATGCATTATTTGTCTTTTAATAATTGGGCTTGTTAGGGGAAGCTACTCCCATTTTTTATGAATTAGAATGGACTTCTGAGACATTAATTAAGTTTACTAGTTACACTAGTGATCAATTAAGAAAGCTATATTCAATTTAAAAGGGGTGAGGAAGGACCAAAGAGAATAATTGTGAATTTCACAATGAAACACACCATTTTTGTGTGCTAATAAATAAGTAGTTAATGTTGTGTTCAGGTTTATGTGAGACTTTTTGATTGTTTGTTTGTTGTATAAAAATCCTAGCTTCTCTCCGAGGTATGTGGTCCTTTATCCTTTTGCTGTGAGAGTAAAATTATAAAAACTATGAAGTCCAAGAAAACCCTGCGGCTAGATTCTACATTAGGAAGACTTGTTTTCAATGGTTTATTTTATTTTTGTTTTTATGAACATGAGTTAATTGATCACTTAATACTATAACATTTAACACTGTAAGACATGAGGAAAACATGTCTTACATGCCAAGCTAAAAATTTCCAGCAAATTCTTATTGTTCCTAAGTTTCAGCATAGGTTTATCTGAATTAACCTTTCAGTTCTTCAACAAACAGAGAATCTTCCTGGGCAGAGATGGGAGTGGGGAGGGGTGTGACTTTGAGTAGGATAGCAGGGTAGAGCCAGAAAGAGAGAGAGCAAGCAATAGAGAGCCAAGAGTCCACAGTATGCAGTCATAGGAATAGGAAACTGCTGGAGAGGAGGGCACTTCTTTACTTCCTTGAATTGTAAAAGATATAGAAGTTTTTGTTTCCCTAGTTCTCATTTCTGTAAGCATTTTCTGTGGGGTTTGAGTGCAGATGAGGTGAAGAGTAAGAGACTGGGAGCAAGTGACCCAAGAACAGTGAGATTTGGAAGGGTTTGGAAGAAATCTACAAGGAAGAGTACCCTCAGGAGAAGACAGTTCATTTTCTTCAAAGACTGAGGTATAACCTTTATTGGACATGAGGGATATGACACAAGACAGAGGTATGGCCTACACTGGAGATGAAGAAGAATTTGCTTAAGGAGAACAAAATGACCCACTGAATTAATCTATACTTCTTCAGCAGTTCATAGTTCTCTCTTCTCTCTCTCTCTCTCTCTCTCTCTCTCTCTCTCTCTCTCTCTCTCTCTCTCTCTCTCTCTGCTCTTCTGGTTTTCTACTCTAGTGTCACCATTAAATAAGTATTGATACTACTATAGGGTTGCAGGGTACAAGGAGGCACCTGCTCTGATTGATCTGAATAAGTTACCATTCCCATAGAAATCAGGTAAATGTTCAGTCTATCATCCTGCTCGAAGGGTGATTAAAAGTTTAACACAAAACTTTTTTGTTAATCTCAGATTTTTTTTATCTCTTTTGCTTTTATCTTGACAATCTAAAGGAGAAATATATTCATTTGATCTTCCTGCATACTAATTTAAATTTACATATTTTAATATGTAATTCACAAATACTCTGCTCTTTGTTTCTTTGATTTAGTTTAGTTTTGCAACCATGATTTCTAAAACTTCTCTTGGTGCTCTTTCCCTCATCTCTATCCTTACTTTCTTTCTCATGCTCTCCCTTTCTTTTCACTTTCTGCTCATCATCTTCCCTCCAATTACAGTAGCTGTGCTAAGAGCTACAGTTACCTTTAGATGAAGCATGTTTCTGGTACTAACCCTGTCTTCATAGTGACCTCTGTGTGTTGACTTCTAAGTTTCCTTTTCAGATGTTCTGAGCTCTTCTGCAAGGATCTACAACTTGCTCAGATTTTTAAGCCTGGATTCTTCCTAAGCTTTCAGGAAAGCTCTGTTTACCGAAGATTTCAATTTGTCCTCCGACAAAGCAAGGGGAAGTGTTAGGAGGTCTTTAAACAGGCAGGCTATCATGCAAAAATTTTCAAAACTGCCTTCCCTTTAAAGGGCAAGTAGATGAAGTAAATATTTGAGGCTTGTGTTTAAAATGGAAAGGACTGTTGGCCACTACAAAACCAGAGGTTAAACCTGGTGTTTTTTCTTTTTCCTTTCTTTTTTTTTTAATACTCTGTCTTAATGAGGCATAATGCTGCCTCTACTTGTTCAATTAATGAATGTTCTTTCATGGTGTGTGTGTGTGTGTGTGTGTGTGTGTGTGTGTGTTATCTTGATGTTAGTAATTTCCCATTGGCTAAAACACTTTATTTAGAACACTGCCCTGCATCTGCAGCAATAGGACCTACTTTGAATGTCTCTGGACAATGTCAGAATTCCTAATTATTTTTTGAGAAGTAAACTTGATTTGCAGGTTTGTCCTGAGGGAAAATACCCATGCCAACTGTTATGAGCATGCAGGAGACACCATTTTTCAGGAGCAATTATTAATTACTATCTTGTCATGGCAAGTTGCATTATTATTTATCATAGAGTCATTCCTGCTCTACCCATGTCTGTGTGAGTATTATTACTACCCTAACAATGCTGCACTTGGTGGAAAATCTTAGGCATTGTGGAGACACATGGTATGTGTAGAAAGAGGCCTTGGAAATGTACTTTGGCAACTTGCTTATCTTCATTTGCTTATAATAGCCTGCCCCAGATAATGGCCTCATGCTGGCTTATACTCTAGAATTAAGTATTTTTAACAGACCAGAATAGAGCAGCTTCAAATAGGGAAATATTATGTAAATGTGCCTTCTTGGAAGCACTGAGGCTTTGACATTATTTGTTATTGGAGCAAAGTTGAACAGTACAAAATGTGGAGCTAGATATGTAGCAATAATGCTTACAATGCAATGAAACAACACCCTAACCAAAGGCATAGGTCATCCCCTTTAGGGTATGACAATAGATATGAAGTGAACTGTTGGGTAAATTGAATCCAATAATAATTAAGGATTTTGGCAGTGTTTAATAACCCACACTTTTGGCTACCACAATGGAAAAAAAAGGAATGGTAGCCAAATTATTTTTTATGAGTATATGAGAGAATGTTTTCGAAGGATAAAATAGCAACCTAGGGAAGAAAAAAAAATAATATTATTTCATGTCCAAAATAAGGAGTGAAGGGAGGGACAATAATAAATGCTGACAATCACAGGGTTTAATAATTCATTCCTGCTTCTTTGCCAACCAAAGATAAATTGTTTTGAGTAAGAAAGGCTGAGTAACATTGGCATAAAGGTAACCTCAGCCAAGGACCTAACCAGGATAAAATCATGAATGGTACCTTCTGTTCTGACTGAATTAATCTGATGTTTGATTTCATCTGACTAAGATGACTCTTAAAATGAAAGTATGTTCCCTTATCAGCCCAAGAAGCTCCTACATATTAAACAAATGGCTACAAGGAGTTTTGCTAATTATCTGTGGAAACATACTGTTTGTGTGATGGTGTTTAATTATTTCTATAGTGGTATATCCATTGGGGCAGGGGCAGGTAACATTGAAATATAAACCTCACAGTAGAATACACACATTATTCAGGGAATGCATGAGCCTACTAATAACCTCAACTTCACAGGATGCCAGTAAAGATGTTTTTCACTGAGATACTCCAAGCCCAAGTGATTTGGTGCAGTTGACGTGACCAATTCTAGCCCAACATAATGTGTAATACCTCCCTGTGAGCACACTGGTATGCTTCTGTTTCCTTTGCAAAATGGTGAGATAATTTAAGATATAAATGATATACCCTTGGAAAATTGATTCTGAGAAAATGGAGGTAAAAATATGCCAGGAGGAGCAGGAGCCAGATAGACAGTCTCCAGGGAGCCCTGCGGTTTAGAGGAGCAGAATTTCTTTTTTGGCTTTAAACTCCATGCCATTAAGAAACCTATAAATACACTGCTTTTTCCCAAAAGCAAATACATCTGGGACCTCTTTCTTCACATTATAGATATTCATATTATTCTGACAGCTTCTTCTCAGATTAGGAAATTGTCCACCAGAAATTTTTCCTAGGTGTTATGGCTCAGAGCTAATAAAATCATAAGCTAGCAGTGGACATCTGCCAAGCCACAAAGCAAGCATCCTTTATACACACAATTCTGCTACATTATCTTAGACATCCCTGTCTCCATGGTAGAAGAAGAGCCATTTGTAATCATATGTTAGCACTGCACATTTGGTGAGACATCATGGACTTCATCTCTGGATTCTGTGTACATGGACACCAGCATGGTGTGAATTACTTCATGGGAACTATGGGTAGTGTTACATACTTTTTATAAACTATTGCCACCTTATATAAACAAATAAGCAAAAAGTAGAGGTAAAAGGACAATAGGAGTCAAATGACACAAAATATTTTATCTTTCTATGATGAATTCTCAACTGTCTAAATGAGGGACTCAATGCATAAGTAAGTGTGCATGTGTATCTATCTGCCTTTCTGTGATCAGGGCAGTTGGGTTAGCTCATGACAAACCTAGCTGTATGGCTGTAGAAGAAAGCCACAAGTTCCTTCCAAACACAGGCCTTTCTATGGCACTGTGACACTGTGCACACTGGAGATTCCTCTAGATTCAGTGATGAGATAACATAAAAAGAGAACCTGCACATGGTGTCATTTATAACCACAGAAGTGGCATTCTATCACTTTCTCCATATTGTATTGATTATACGATCCAAACCTATAGAATGTCGGGGAAGGAGAGAGGGACAAGCAGGGGCATGGCAGGAAGCAGATGTCTGGGCTTCTTGGAGGCAACAGTATAGTTGCTACACCACAGTTGGTGACACACTGAGTTAGAGCTGTCATTACTGCTGAGATTCAGGCAGAGGAAACTGACCCCCATTCCTTGCACCAAATGATAAAGATATTAAAGATTGCAGAGTTTTACATCTCTTCTTGAGGTTTAGAGCCCTTTTTGGAATAGGATTCCCTGGACATAGAATAAAAAGAGAGATCTTTTCAATAAAAATCTAAAGATAACCAGTATAGGAGTTGAAATGGAGTATCTTATTCATTGAGATAATGCTATGCTGTCTGCCTATTCTGTAAGGAGGGATTTCTTATTGCTTTATTTTGGTTTGCCAATATCTTCTAGGTCAGATAGGGTCCCCGATGCTCAGGAATTAAGCAGCTCACTCAGTAACACAGAGGTCAAATAAGATTTTTATTCCATTTTTTTCTTTCTCCAGTATCATATTCATTATAGCATGCAGTGCCACTTCTCAATAATAATACTGATTTTAGTGTAGCTTTTGGTCTGTTTCTACTAAAGCATTATCAGTTTGAGAGAAAATCATATTTGTGTACAGCCTGGAAATGGAGAAGGATCAGGTATCTGAGAGGACCATGATTATCAACTACCTTGATTATTAAGGTAGTTCTCTCACATCTAGTGCTCTCATACACTTTGCTCCTTATCCTATAAATACCACCCCAACCCTGGCTTTAGAAAACTCAGCCAAAGGAAACACGATAAAATGATTGTTGTGAGGACAACACATGGTGTTTCTGAGAAGTAATCATTTTTATCCAAATAAGCTCTAAAAATCAGCCTGAAAAAAAAATGGAGGATGTCTTTGAGCCTCGGTTTCTTTGAGTGACTTATAAATGCAAACCTGTTCACTATGACAGCTGGAAAGAGACAACACATACAAATAAGGGGGTTCTAGATGCACATGCATTTGCCTGTAGAAACACATGTGCAGTGACAGAATTCTAACTGCTTTGTTCATTCCCAGGATCTCTCATCAGTCACTGACATAAACATGTTTTTAATTAGAGGGACTCTCTACAGGGGGACTTGTGTGATTTAAATAAGGACAATATTCCACAGAGGTATTTTAGCCATTCAGGGTAATTTTCTGGCTGTAATGTTTCTGCTAATTTCTCCAGTCTTCCAAATGCAGCATAGGCCCTTTGTAATGTTGCTGTTAGTTCTGAAATGTTACAGTGATTTCTCATCCTGTGAATAAAACCACATTTAATAGTAAGTATTATCTGAAAACTCCATATTGCCTTCATTATCTAAAAACACTTGGGCTGGAGAGAGTGTTTAGTATTTTAGAGTACATATTGCTCTTGCAGAGGACCAACATTTACTTCCCAGCATCTATATGATGGCTCATAATCACCTATTAGTTCAAGGGAATCTGATGCCCTATTCTGGCCTTCAGAGGCAATTGCATAAACATGGTGCTCAGACAAGCATGCAAGCAAAACACTCATACACATAAAATTAAGAAAAGAAAACTTAAAACACTTGTTATTTATATTCCCCTCAAAGAAAATACCATACAATGAAATGTTATTTTAATAGTTAATGACCAACTTTTAAAAAGTCAGATCAATTATAATTTGTTTGAATTTTTTTACAAACTATCTTGACCAATGTCTTTTCCTGTTGAGGAAATTGTGGCTCAGAGAGTCTAAGTGACTTGTTATTTAATATTATATATTATTATTGTTGGCTGCTGCATATTCCACTGACAAGTCTTAGGTGATTTGCTTTGTTACATAGCTTTCACTATAAAATATGGAACTCATAGCCCATGTCTGCTCACTGAATTCCATACTCAACTACCCACTTTACTTCCTAGCATTTTTGTTATATAATAAGTATGTTAGTTGCTTATATCTAATCATAAGATGGCATATGTCAATGGATTTTACTAGCTCCTTGGACCAAAGACTTCACATCATCTTTGATGGCTTACAATTAATCTCTGTCTCTCTCTAATACTGTCAGCACCACTTTAAGAATAATACATAAAATTGTAACTTCTTTCACCTTCTCTGATCCTATTTTTTTTTTGTTCCATGTCAACATCATCTGTCAGCTATGCATATAGCCTTAGAAAAACTATTCCTAACCTCTAAAGTCTCCTATGTCTTATTTTGTCTTTCCTAAATTTTTATGATCCAGGAGCTTGAGGGATTATTTCAAATATAACTTGTTTCACCCTTTAATGCAGATGTCCTGGGTTACATCCAGAGCAAGAGCCCATAGGCTTTAGAACTCATGAATACCCTTTCTCTTTGGAGCTTTACTCTTCCCATCCAGCCACACTGACTTTTTGATTATGTCTTCTAAACTCCTCTTGATCTTAGTTTTGGATACTTTCCTCTGGTCTCAGTGCTCCCTAAGTGAGCCAGGTAGGTTTCCCTTTTAAAGAAATCTCTACCCTTTGAGCACTGTTCTGTTGACTGTCCATAAGACTGGCTACCATACTGTCTCCAAATCAATGTTTAGGTGCCTCTTTCTCAGTGAACACATCCCTATACTCTGATAACAGCACTAGGGAAATTATGTGGCACTTTATCTAGTCCAATAAAAATATGTAAATATTGAATGAGTGAATAAATGTTTTTTGTTAATTTCTAGAAATATGACAGCATATTAAAGTATTGTGGAAATACACAAGTAAAATGTCTTCTTGTAACTTATATATGGATACATATGTATATGCATATATCACCACAATCATCATATTGCAAAAAGAAATTCCTGTTCTGGGATATAAATTATTAGTGACAAGCTTTCTGGTTGTGTTATGACTAAAATTCTTTAAAATTAACTTTTTAATGCATCAAGTGTCAAAGACCTTCTAGATAGCCAATAGCAATTTATTTTCTGTTTTGAAAAAAATGATAAACTATTTTATTTGACAGTTGTAGCTTAAGATGGTGCTATTTATGGGGGCGGGGACAAGGTGACAGGGATTTCATTAACCTCAGCTACAGATAATACAAATTATCTTTTAAAATATGCTTAGCAACTTGTGGTTCTGTTCACCATTTGCTTGGGACCATTCAGAACCTAACCCCACTTAAACTATTCCTTTGCGTGCTTTTGATTATCCCTGTAAGAATTAGCTTATTTGTAAAATTAAGAACTAATGCACACATAGTTTGAGATGTCTCTTATATAAGGGCTGTTCTATGGATCCCTCAAACTCTTTGTAAGGCTGGAGATAGCTTCAGGAATAACACCTAGTATGGATGAAATTCAATAAATAATATGAATAATAATTCAGGAACACTGTGTAAAATCTCTGCACACAGTATAAAGTGTTTCATCAATTTTGTTACCTTGCCACCATGCTACAGCAATGCCCTGTGTTTTTTTATGTCCACTTCTTACAAGCAAGACATGGACTCTCAAACTTTTCTTTGAATAGCAGTAAATGCAAGAAGATGCTTAATAAATGCCATTTGACAATGATCACCTGTATTTAATATTTATCCAGTGCCTATAGGGCCCTTGAGACTTTAGTCCAGCATGAAACAATTTTACAAAGCTTGTTCCTAATTAAGAAAAGCATAGCTCAAGCTCCCAAGGAGCTTATCTGCTAGAACAGACAGCCCTGACATGGGTGCAGAGAGAAAATTAATTTTGTTTTAGCTAACTGTGGAAAACAAGTACCTTTATGAAATGACAGGATTTATCTTCTTCTTCTCTGAACTTGTTTTCTTTGTGAGGGTCTCACGTTACATGTCTGGCAAAGAATGAAGGCACAAAAACCTGGAAAAAAGACAAGGCGATGAGGCAACAGAGAAACAGCAATGATAACAGATGGGGTGGTGGTTGCTATAGAGCTGGAGGGAAGGAGTGCTTGTGGGAGAAAATGAATTTCTTTAAGTGGTCTCTATGTTTCTAAGTTTTGTAATAATTATAAGGTACCTTCTTCATCGTGATTAATTAATATTTAATTTCAAGTAGTGAAGGAGGCCACATAGGAATGCGTCAGACATTGATTTCTTTTCACTTGGACATGCTACAAAACACAGCTGTGATAGAGGACTGGCTTGGCATGAATTTCAAACCCTATCATAGTTTATTAGGAAGTGATTCCTGAGGCATCCATATTTATACTGCCAGACATTGGGGTACTGGGAATAAACTGGGAAATAATTATGATGTGTAGTTCTCCTTATTTTTATAATGCCAAATGAATGTTTTTTGTTTTTGTTCATTTTCTTCCCTGATCTTGACTATAAGAGGCTTAAATAGGAAGATTTGGTTATGTGTGGAAGTCACATCCACTTTTGTAAAAATAAATGTTTACTTATTTAAATAAAAAAAGGAATTGTGGTCCTCAACATACCCCCCCCACACACACAAAGGCTATCTTTTCTTGTAAATATTTATATATAAAGCACAGTCATGTGGTCATCATATTCAGGAATAACAAAATAAGGTAGAGAACTGCTGAGGTCTTCTGCCCAGAGTGCTGGAATCTGCAATCAGATCCTCAGCTATTACCCGAGAGAGAGAGAGAGAGAGAGAGAGAGAGAGAGAGAGAGAGAGAGAGAGAGAGAGAGACAGAGACAGAGACAGAGACGACAGAGAGAAAGAGAGAGCTTCTCGTAGTCCACAATTAGCATCTAAGATCCGGCCCAGAAGGGGGCCAGTACCAGTACCATCAGACTATTGGCTGAATAACTTCCCACAACAGTTTTCCTTTTTGTGTAAATAAGAGGTTTCTAAACCTAATACAAAACTGTAAAAAAAATGCACAAAATTAGAACTATAACCAACAAGAATATCTTCAAAATGAAACACATACTATATGTCCAGGCTATAGGTAACTGGCAAATAATAGAGATTATGCCAACATCTGTCCTATACTTGTAGAGAGCCGCATAGTGCCACACCTTAAAGTGTTGCTGGCTTCTGCCTTACACCTTCCCGCTGGTAAATACTCTCTGGGTAAACAAGCGGTTAAGTCTGTTCAGCCTCTCTGCTTCCGCATTAGAGTAGCCTATCTGCAGAGTCCACATAGCTCACTGGGGTTGGTTAGCTCAAGGGTATTTAAGCCTGTGCAGGGGTCCTCTCTCTCTTGCTCTCTCTCTCTCCCTGTGGGCCAGAAGCAACATGTTTAAAGGATCCTGATTAAAACTGCATGAAGAAGATCTACCTGCAGTCGCGTCTTCCTTGCTGGCGAGGGCAGGCGTGTACAATACTGAGGCATCTCAGTATTGTACCTAAAATGTCTTAGCTCAAATATGATATTAGCTGATACTATCTAGTCTTCAACCCCATCAAAGACTTGAGAAGAAAAATAGTATACCCGAGTAAGCAGAAAGTGCAAGAGGGCAATGTCTAAAAGGCTCAAGAAATGACAGGGACAGCTGGCTACCTGGGCAGTCATCCAAAGCCTCACAATAACGTTGAGGCAACTAACTTTGGCTAAGGCCCAGAATATCTGATAGACCATTTTCAGAAGTAGGAAGATTTGAAAGGCCATCCTACCCTGTCTTGGAAAGGTTTAGCAGCCTCTTTTTGCTTGTATTCTGCTTGTCCAGTTTAGACAGCATGTCTGCTGTGATCAGTCAAGGCAAGGGCAGTTCTTTGCCCAATAGACCAGTTTTGCCAAGAAGAAAACAAACTCCAAATGAAGTATTTCTAATACCCATCATACTCTCGGAAATAGCTCATTGCTATCAGGAGCAATTGTGTCTCATGTCATTAGAGTTCTAAATAATTAAATGCCACATTTTGTAGGTCTTCGAAGATCATAACTTTGTAGAGTACATCTCTGAAACTAGAGAACCTGAATAACATAAGAAAAGCATGGGTTACTATAATGTATACTTTTTTATACCTGTATACCTTAAAGGTTAAAGCCTCATATATAAAAATAAACAATCCTTAAACAGATGTTCAGCCATGAGGACAATGACTTCAGATTTTAACTACATATAAATATGTATATATTTAATATATAAATGCATATTATATATGTTATGTTTAATATAATATATAAAATATATTAATAATTATATATATAATCTTTATCAGATGTAGAAATCTATAGTGTAGTATGTAAAAATGATCCAAAACTACATCAATTTTCAAAATATCTGAAGCATATGGAGGAATATACATATATACATACATATAATAATGCAAAATAATCTTAGGTTAGTATACAGAAACATTGCAAACAGAAGGCATAACATACACAAATGACAAAAATAATTTCAAATTTGTATTAATATACAAATTATCTTAGACAGGAATACAAAAATAATTTTATATATGTATCAATATACAAGAATCTGCAATCAATGAAAATTATCTATAACTAATAGTTGGTAGAACTCATTACCTATAATCCTATCCAATCAATCCCCTGCTTCTACTTTTCCAAAAGAGGTTGCTGAATTTAAAAGGCCCAACCCTATTATAACTATAAGTAATTCTTAACGGGTGACGATTATCCATATCCCTGCAGAAAACACCAAAACAAACAACCAATCCAACAGTTTGGAGAGGGGGCATAGTTTTCTTATAATTACTTCCAGCTATCATGGGACCCTCTGTGTCTCTATGGGAATCCTGTAAACACTAAATCAATGGTTAAGTCTCAGTAGGACTAGCTGTAACATTTGTAGCTAGTCTTTGAGTAGGGTTTATC
The DNA here is from genome assembly GCA_030556225.1 of Cricetiscus sungorus. Taxonomy (NCBI): domain Eukaryota; kingdom Metazoa; phylum Chordata; class Mammalia; order Rodentia; family Cricetidae; genus Cricetiscus; species Cricetiscus sungorus. The sequence goes on along the minus strand of JANBXA010000180.1, from coordinate 21,387,078 downwards.
TGAAGTTTTTAATCTGAAGCTCTGGCTAGAGTGTTGTAAGAAAGTGGACAATCTCAGCTAACTAATTTGAAGTTGTCTTGAGCAGTTTTCATCCAAAGTTGATCCTTGAATTGTGTTTGCTCTAAGGCATCATAATGAAATAGGTGGAATCATTGAAGTTGTTGGAGTTGGGGCTCCAACTTCTTTTTGTAAACTTCAGAAATTGCGGGTAGGAAAATGTATTGTTCACTGTGGGAAACATAAACATTAGTAATATCAAAACAGAAAGTTTAAATTTTGATAGTCACATATCTAAGAAAAGGTACCAAAAGAGACAAAATTTAGCATGGGGATTAGAATTTTGGGTGGAGTAACAGAGTTTTGACAAAATTAGTCCTTAGATTTATTTTCCCTCTGTCTCATACCAGGTGGCTCTTCTGATATGAAACAGAAACTCTGTGAGTTTCTTTTAACAACATGTATGGATTTAGAGAAGGAGAGAGCCACAGTCCAACTACAAGCCAGCTTTGCTCGTTAAGTGAGTCAGGATTAGCACTATACTGAGAAGTAAGGAGATATAGATGTTTAGGTAGTGAGACTTTTACCCAGCAGAGAATATTGGTACCATAAGTGACGCTTTTATTAGATTGGTGTTTTGTTTTGTTGGGATAGCTATTGTTTTCTTCTTTAGATGTCTATATGTCCAAGGTCTTTTGATTTCTTGAAGATGCATATTTCTATTTCCTGCAAGGACAAGAACAGAACCCTGTCCTGACCCTTGTAAGTTTGCACAACACTAAGTAAATAATATCTGAATAAGAGCAAGGATTGATGTGATGTGATGTGACGTCCCAGTAAATGTAACAACATGATAAAAAATTAGTTTTTGTTTTATCAAAACCTTTTTAAATGGTGACTGGCTGGTGGTACAGGCTTGTAATCCCAGGTATTCTGAGGCAAGAGGATTGTGTATTCAAGAAAAGCATGGACTTCAGACTGGGTTCACATCAATTTCAGAAAAAAAATGTTTTTAAAAGGGTTGAACATTCTTCTCAAAAGTAGAGTATTTTCTAGCATGCACAAGTTCCTTGGTTCAGTGACAAAATCTAATATGTCAGTAAAACAAACAAAACTTCTCTTGGATGAAAGAAATCCTTGTTCCCTCCACTTGCATCTTTGCTATCTCTGCCTTGGATAACCATTCCCCACTTTGCATACCTCCAATTTGCAGCCTCTTTACCTTTTTCCAAAGTATCTGCAATATTGTATTTTATCTGGTTCATTCAAATTAGGATGCATGCAATTATTTTCTCGGGTGAGAATTCTTAGTCATTTTAGCGTATTTATTAAGCAGTTAACTTTGTTGCTCCGAAAAGGTGAATACAATAGTGAGATGACCACAGATTTTGCTCTCGAGACTTCCCTAATGCTATTATGGAGTTGAAATCTATTAAGGAAATAGGAAAATATCATACAATTTGCAGGAGTTTCAAAGGTTGGAGGAGGCTACCGTCTTGGTACATGAAACAGAGTTAAAATTGTAGAGAATATGAGAGAGAAGAAAGCATGGAAGACATTGCTAATGTAATAGTAATTGGGTCATCAAAGTTATCTTCTAGAAGCACACCACAACTACCCAAAGGATGGCTGCTTTCCCAAATCCTTTTCCTATTGAAAGGAGGGTTATTAACCATCTTTCTTACTCATTTCTTTCTCCAATCAAATGAATGAACTTGGAGTGTTAGCAAATCCTTGGCTATGGAACAAGTAACACACTCACACACACACACACACACACACACACACACACACACACACACACACACACACACTTCTAAAATGATCTTCCTTTCCTTTCCTCATGCTTATCTTGTCTAACCTTACCAGCCTTTGAAAAAGGCTGTAAAAGTGAATTTTGGTATGTTTCTCGGTGAAGTACCAGGGGTTGTTGAAAGCAATAAACCATAAGAACACATTCTATGTTGCTTTGGGAGCTCCCTGCTTCAGTAGTTAGAATCACATGGCTGACACTTGAGATTGGGGGTTTTTGAGTTAACTAGTGTGCATTAAAGCTTACAAAAAAGGTTCCCTTGGGGAATTAGTCATTCTAGTGGACAATGAAATTTCATTGACTGAGAGGGCTAAATAAAAAACTTTAGCAAAGGTCCTATGGAGTTGAAAGAGAACTGAAGAATTAAGACACAGGATAATTAGACTTTCATCAGTCAATTGCTAATTATAGTTTCCTTATCAGATTGACTGTCTTTTTCTTGCACTCGTGGGCCAAAGTCTACCTTAACATTCTATATCCAGAACTGGGTCACCTGAGGAACAATATGCATGTTGTTGTCCCAGCATCTTTCATGTCATAGCAGGGAGAGATGATACTTTTAACCCAAAGAGGGGTCTCCTCTGTGTTCCTGGTTGAGGATAAAATGAGTGGATGAGCAATATCAAATCATACACTGGTTGAAGACTTCATCATGACATTCACAGGAATACTTTCTTCATGAAACAAAGCATTCTGAGTAACCATTATAAATATGTCCTCCATGATAAACATTGGCTATAATACTGAGGATGATATGCTAATATTCATAAGACATAATAATGAAAACCAGAAAATGCTTGTTTCACTTACTCTCTCCAGGCATTACACAAATTAGGCTAGATAACTTGACAGGAAGAAATAGCATGTTTGACAAAATCATTCAATTCTCATCTCCAGTATCTATGTTAGAACTTGGATAGTCTCAAAAAATTTCTCCTTCCTGAGCACATAGGGAGTTTGTATTTTCTGGTCTTCTTGAAAGCAGATGGGAGCTTTCTAATTAATGGATACAACATGAAGAATTTCACCCCATTTCCAGGTTGGAAGGAAAGATACAGAAGATGTTAGGAAGCTTCAAGGAGATTCCCATACATTCTTTCCAAAAATTGACACATGGGATATCTCCTCAGCTCTTCCAAGAACAGCTTTTTTTTTTTTTTTACAGCAAGCAAGAGTACAGCAAGCAGAAGGATGCAGAAGGATGCAGATTCCTTCCAATCACATAGGCTTTTCTTTCTGCTGCACTCCTACATGACCAGTCTTGGGAAACACTCTTCTTATAACAGAAGTTATCACAGGGTTGAGAGTCTCCAATTTGACCACTTTATGAGTTTATTTGTTACTGCATTTTAGCCTAGGCTATCCTAATTAGTCCCACCAGCATTGTTTAAATGGCTGCCACCTGAAAATCAGCATACAGTGAAATAAAATGCTGTTCAGCTGTCTTTTTTTTTTTTTTTTTTTTTTTTGTATCACAGTAAGACACACTTTCTTTTTCTCTGCTCCTTTTCTTTTCTGGCTTATCAACCATAGGGGAACAGGGTTTTCCAATTTGACTTGAAGGAGGCTGTATCTACATAGACAGTAAGAGAGGAAATTATTTCCAGGTAGTGAATAGTATGCCAAACACACCAAGCTAAAGGCCTGGAAAGGAAACCCAGTGAAGAATTCCTGAACTCATCCCAGAGAAGTGGGGTTCTGAAGTCTGCTATTCCAAGAGATTGTAAATCTTCACCATTGTTTTAATGTTGACAGGAAACAAGGTGAGATTTCTGTAACTAGGGAACACAGAGAACATAAACTACGGTTAAACCTCGTACTAATGGAGATGGCATTGTTTGGATAATGAAAGCCCTGGTTAAAACTTTGAAGACAAGAGTTAGAAAAGACACCAACTAGCTTTAGCTGTGAGGCATCTGAGCTTTATATCCTCCCTCCTAGCCAGCTTTCCTTAGGTTTACTGAGTCAGCTTTTACAGAGTTGAGGACAGAGCCCAGGTAAACAAAGGGACATTCTCTCTCATCTCATTGCTGCATGTGTTTTCAGCTACACTGTGTATTCTTGTGTAGAGCTCAATGACACTCATTTTTAATACCTTCCATTCCCCACCCACCAGTTGTACCCAGTATGTTTTTCAGCATTTAAAGGACTCTGAGATCGATTCCCTAATCTCCATTATGAGACACATGACAATCTCCCATTATTCACAACTCCTAATTATGAATTGTTAGGAAAATAATGACTAATTGTATCTTTTAGGAATATTATAAAAGCTGGCACTCTTGATCTAAAGATATTTCTACAGAATTTTATTATGGAGACAGCCTTTCCTGTGTGAGCAGTCACTCACTACTAAAAGCCTCCGAGTCACAATAGCAGGAATATTAAGCTTACAGTAAGGGTATTAAAATATTTGAATTTTTTAATAAAGCAAAGTAGTCAACACTTTTTGAGCTTAATTCTTTTTCTTCTCCATCTCCTTACCTTGCCTGAATTAGATATCACTTTGTCTATATAGGGGAGACAAAATTCATCTGTGTCCTCTTAAGATTCTGCAGGATTTGAGAATTAAATTAGTAAAGCAAAGGTTGAAAGATGAAACACATGAGAATGTATTCAATACAAACTTTGCATGGCATATGATTCTAGACAAGGAAATGAACACCAAAAGAGTCGACTATTTAAATACTATGTTGAATAACATGTACGAAACTAAATGTGCAGTAAGGTAAAGGGGCTTGGGCTAGGCAGTTAACTGGCAGAAATGGCCTATAAAGATGTAGGTTAGCCAATTAAGACTGGTGCAAAATCCTTTCTCAGCTTTATGTCCTTGACAGTAACAATGTGGCATCCTTCATGTGGGAATGTTATCTTCTGCTTTTAGGAAATGGCATGAAGGGCAGATGGATCTTTTTGCGCATGTTATTTTTTTTTTTAATGCTTTTAACTTAATCAATATGCCAAAGTGGGGGTATTTTTAACTTCTTTGTCTGTAACATTTTTCCTCTAATCCAACCTCCTGATGGGTGTCACATTGTTGTTTCTGATTCATGTAGTTTCCATTTGATATTGTTCATACCTGAAGATAAAAAACAGGAAGCATTTGCTGTAATAGACATAAATAGCCAATCACGAGCAAACAAAAGGAAGCAATTGCTAAAATAGATGTAAATATCCTATCACAAGCATATATAAGTTTAATTAGTCTTCTGTGTGGTTGCTTGTTTTTGTTTGTTTGTTTGTTTGTTTGTTTGTTTTGGGTTTTTTGTTGTTTTTATTTTTTTATTTTTCAAGAAATGTGTCAGAATCTTAAAGGCACAACAAAAACAATAAAAGGTCATTTGGATTGTTTCATGCTAGTTAAAAACAAGTAATTAGAGGGAAAAAACAGTGGGGGGAAGGAAGATATTAAGTTGTTTTAGAAAACAAAGTTTTACAAAATCAGATTTGTGAATTGATGCAAAATCCATTTATCATATCTTGGCATAGCATAAAGCCAGATTAGATTGCTTAAGCTTCTGTATATTGAATGTACTAATTAGGATGTTAACTCAATTGGTCAAGGTCATGACTCCAGAATGAACCTTGTGATAGAGCTGGGGCTACACTGGTTAATGGGTATGGACCTAGAACTGTGTAATCCAAAATATGACTCTGGGTTCACTGCTGACTAACCATACACAGAGGAAGTGAGGCAAAGCATTTAGAAACCTTGTGAAGATTTGTAGGCCAATATTCTCTATATTGGGTCCAATAATTTAATGATTGGAGTTGTATGCTGGATATATTTTTAATTTCTATGTTCTCCTGACTTCCAGAATATTTTACAGAAGTATTATCTGACAACATATAAATTAATACAAAACACAACAACTTTGGGCAAAAAATGACTTGAAAGTAATTGGCAAGGAAGATAATACTCTGGGTACAAGGCTGTGCATAGGAACTGTTGGCTGGGTGAGTTCAAGTATGAGATCCATGCATCCCCATCTGTAGGATGCTGGGCAAACAGATCAAATGTTCTAGGTTTTACTGTCCAGGATGGGCAACACTAATATCAGTTTCTGAGATGGCTGAGTATAAACAGAGAGTACAATGTCTGGGATGAGAGCTTTTGTTATTCTTGGCCATAGAATAACGGAATCTACAACGGAATCTAATCTACAATGGAAGAGACAAAACAACAGTGAAGAGAGGCAAAATCCAAGAAGCAGTTTCCCTTGGCCCACAGTGAACCTCCCTAGAAATTCTTGTATGCTGAAAGAGGCAGATTCTCCAGAAAGCATCAATCAGGGTCTCATAGTCATATTATGGTCTGTTGTATGAGCTTGTCAATGATGACTTAAAAACAAACAAACAAACAAACAAACCAGCAAGAAAACCCTGTAAGCTAACCTGGCCCAAGGGGCAGATACATACTATTTCAAATCTTCTCTGCCTGATTCCTCTTTTCTCCTGCTGGTAGATATAAGTGAACTTCACACCATGCCCCTTTGTCTTCATTATCAGATATGCTTGTTCTCTTTATACTTTATCACCATTCTAGCTGATAATTGTCTCTTCATTTGTCTGTGCCTCATGCTATAAAGTAATCTAAGTGAATGCAGGACATATGGTGGTGCCCAGGCCTCTCCACCTCTGGACTACCTTCTCCACCCTTACACTTGATTGTCTGACATTTTTCCACAGTTTTAAGCATACATAAACTAGAGCAGAAACTGATGCAATTCAGAGGGAAAAAAAGCCAGCAAAGGTGACAAGACTTTTAAGTTTTGGTTATTTGTCTACAATGAAAAGAAAAAATGTTTTTAGGTTGGCATGACTTTCAAGGATATTGGCTTTTATTTCAGTCCTGTGACCTTGGGTAAGTCAATGAACTCTGTGCCTCAGTTTCTTTCCTGATACAATATTGACTAGTTTAAGTTATATTGCTACCAAGAGTTGTCATGATAGCCAACAATTAATAAGTAATGCTATATATTCTGAAAATGTGTATGTGTATGTTTATATGACCTTTAAACCCTAGTATATATTATAACCTAAGTTATGATGAAAGGAGTTGTGCATGTTTATTCCAAAATTCATAAAGAACCTTGATTTACACTTTGTGCTATATCACAATATTACCAAAGAACAGAAAAATGGTGTTGGGGGATGCCCTTCTGTATGTTGTGAATATATGTTTCTCTTATTAGTTGATATGTAAAGCTGTTTCAGCCAATGGATAATCAGGATGTAGCCAGGCATGGAGTATAGGTGGGGCTACCAGAATAGGAGAATACTGGGAAGAAGAAGGCAGAGAGATTCAGTTCACAGGGAGATGCCATGTAGCTACCAGGACGATAGGATGCCTGGGAATTCTCTAGTAAGCCAAGACCATGTGGAGATACACAAATTAATGGAAAAGAGGATAATATTTAAGCGAGAGCTAGCAAAAAAGAAGCCTAAGCCATCAGCTATAGGAGAAAATGAGGCCAGCCTACCCAAGCTGCAGTTGCCCTGCCCAGGTACCCACTCCAGCCCACATGAACATGCATGGCAGGCACTTCCTCCCTGAGCGAAGTCTGCCTCTATGACCCAGAAACACCACTGAAGAAAGCACAATGCAGCAGAGTCAGCTGCCTGAGACAATGGGACTTTGAGAGGGGGTATAAAGGCAGGACTAGTTAGTCCTTAATAAATGAGTCTTCAGCATGCTCTGCTACTCACAGACTCCACTGTCTGAATCGTTGGTGCTTCATTTTTTCACCTTCTCCCACAAGAGTTGTGTGAGCAGGGAAATCTGCAACAATTGACAAACCAGTTTATAATTAATATAAGGCTCTCTGTGTTTATTTTTGTCTCAAAGGCTGTGGGACTGGGCAGGACAGAAACTTCTATCTACAGAGTGGCTTGAACCAGGGCTTCTAGCTAGTTCTCAGTATCCTATTTTGTGTTAACAGAGGTGAGGGTTATTTATAATAAACAGGAGATACTCTTATCATCCATTTCTACTTCCAGAAAACTCTGATACAAGTAGAGCCATTGACCTCCAAAGCCTAGTAACAAACAATTGTGATTACTTTGCTAAGCCATGGGAGACAACATTAAAGTACTATATTATGGGGCATCCAAAACACTCTGCCATTTCTAGTCCCTGATGCAATAGCTTTCCCTACAGGAATCTTTCTTGGTGGACTAGTTGCCAAAGCAGATCTATCTTTTTGGGGGGGATTGCTTTTGTTGCGACTTCGTGGACTCATTTGATAAGGTGGATAATTTCAAGCCATGGTTCATCTTTTCCTCTGCAGACTATGATTGGGAGTTGTCTCACAACCGGCCCCTCCCAGGGAAAAAAGAAAGTGACAATAAAGGAAGAATTATAGACTGGAAAAAACTGGTTGACAGGCATTTTTCCTGGAATTAGCTAGAAAAGCAAAATTAAATGTTATTAGAAGGCAAATGTCTGGCTCTCTTTTCACTTCACCATGAGTAAGACCCCTTAGTGACTGGGCTTGGAAGGGACTGCACAACAGCTGTGCCTGGAGATAGCACACATTGAGCATGATTAAGGTAATGTTTCTTCACTGCTTAAGCAATAGAAAGGGAGAGCTAAGCGAATGTAGTCTGCTTTCATCTAAGGCATGGCATGGTGAGACAGGATGAGGCTAGAAAGCTACAAAATGGCAGCTTCTCCTCACCAGATATGAGTTATTTAACTCAGGGAAGAGAAAGGGAAACAAGCATTGACATCATCTACCCTATAAAATACTTTGATGCATGCTGAAATAATAAGAAAAGCATAGGAGATATTTATGACACTGTGGCTTAAAGGAAGTCATGCTATTTCTGAGGTCTGACATGACACCCTTGCCCACCCACCACCCTGTGACATCAGGGAAGATTTTTGCGTTGGACTCTGCCTCTTTTTTCTATTAACAAACCAAAGAGAATCTACTCATACTATCAATGTCACAGGTATTTTTCTAAGACTCAAAACCTCCCGCAGATTTGAATATGCTTAAAATGTGACTATTGATGACCATTTTGTGTTTGCCATCTATTTCTGGGCTTGAAACCTAAACTTATGTGTGCTTAATAGTCCCAGAGAGACTCTATGGCTAAGAAGAAACTGTTTTTTCCTTAGCAAGCAGGTGTCAGTTGGAAATAGCTTCTTGGTTAGGGAGCAGAGCTCATGTCTCCTTCCCTGTCTCACCACTGAGACACCTGACTTTAGCCTGTACAGAACCTATACATGAAGCCACAGTCTCTGTGAGTATATATGTGCATCATTGTGGAAGACACAATTTTCTTTATGTTATCTACTACCTCTGGCACTTACAACATTTCTGGCTTCTCCTTTGCATAGTTTCTTAAGCCCTGCAGGAAGGATTTGATGATGAAGACATCTCATTTAGGATTATGAATTCCAAAATCTCTTCCTTGCTGCACATTGTGGATCTCTGTATTAGTCTCCATTTACTGCTAGAGGAGCCTCTCTAATGATGGTCAAGCAAGACACTAATCTATGTGTATAGCAGAATGTTGTTAGCAGTAACTTTCTGCCATGTTTCCTTAGCAGGCAATAGTATTTGTATTATTCTGAGGCCCATGGTTTATCTAGTCTCAGATTCCCTGCCATTAGAGCAGTGTCAGGCTTGGGTTCCTTAAATCCTATCAGAGAGTGGTCTTTAATTCTCACAATGGCTGTTTCATATCATGCAGGCAAACAAACCATTGTTGTGGATCACAGGTTTGTAAATTGGTTGATGGTTACCTTTTTCCTCTGGTGGCTTTGGCACTTATATCTTGGATGTAACCAATATATGTCTAATTGGACTTAAGGCCCACTCAACAGGAGGGAATTGACGCCTAGTACTATAAACCTAACCAACTACCTGTAGCTAGTGAGTTCATAGAACCTAGAAAAGAACCCACCCATTACTACCAGTTTTCCAAACCATTATGATTTCAAGCTGCATTATACTTTTATTCTTATTTTGACAGTGAAGTGTAACTTTCAGTGTTCATCAAAAATACTTCTTTTTTTCAGCAGTCAGAGACCATCATAGAATTCCACAATTGGTCAGAATGCAGAAAACAAATGAGCCTGAGATGCCTATTCCCAATAGATATATTTACAATGTAACCCTTATATGTAAGACCCTTGGAAATTCATGGAAAAGTTCGAAGAATTTAAACATCAGTGAACCAGGACATCTACTCTGGGATTATTTCCTTTGTATATAACAGGGAATTATGCCCATGAAAATTCAACACATAAGACATACACTATGACACCACCAGTTGACATCACAACATGGTCAGAAGAAATTTCACAAGATGCCATCTCTACATGAACAGGTATAGGCAATTAAAGAGAGAGAGAAATGGACTCATAAGATTGTGTGTGTGTGCTTGGGTGCATGTGAGTAAAACGACAATAGTACAGAAGACATCACAATTTTGAGGGAGATTGGGGGGCACATGGGAGGAGTTGGAGATGGAAGAGGGTGGGATGAAATGATAATGATGTAACTCTTGTACTCATATATGATATTCAAAAAAATAGTCAAAATAAAAGTTAAAAATGTTTTTATGGAACAAAAGAGTAAAAAGTCAATATGGAAAAAATCGTTAATGAAAGAAAAAAGAAAAATGAAGTCAGATGCTTGCAATAATGTGGGGAGAGAGGAAGCATTCTATATTGTTTGTAGGAGCATAACCTTGTGCAGTGACTCTTAAAAGCAATTTAGAGGGTTTTAAACAAACTTACAAATAGAGCTAACCTTGAGTCTATAACTCAAGGACTGTAAGTCCTACCAAAGAAATATTTGTTTATTTCCATAGTATTAACTATTGGTAAGAGATGGAAACTATCTATATGCCCATTAATGGACAAAATGTAGCACATGTATAGAACACAATTTCATTCATCAATAAAGGAAAATGAAGTTGTGACATTTGCAGAAAGATGCCTAGAACTGGAGATAATTATGCCAATGATGCTTATATTCATATTCATATAGAATCATGTGTTCCATCACACATAGAACATGCATCTGCACATGCGTGCACATATATGTATGTATATATTTCATATGTGTGTATGTCTGGGAGATCATTAAACCAGAAAGAGACTATGAGAGGTGAAGGAGAAATCTAAGCTGGTAAATGAAAGGGGGAAGAAAGGGTGATAGAGAATGAATGACATGAAAACAGAAAGTGCATTACTTGTAAGAAAAGGATGAGCAATAAGATGCTTGGAGGAGGGCAGTGCATTGGGCAAGGAGATGAATAAGATGAAGTATTGTGAATGTGCCATAATTAAACTCATCACTTAGTATACTATGTTTAATATTAACGAAACATAAAATAATATCTTAGAAATCACATTTTGCTAACTACTTTCAAATCCACATCACAGTTTTGTTTGTTTTGATTTCTACATATGTAGCTTCTCTTAAAATGTGTTAATTATGGACAAGATATTTCAGAAAATCAGACAGTTTGTCTACTGGTGTTTTAATATTTGGTGCCTTCTCCAAGAAAGTGGAAATTGACAAAAATATTTTAAAAGTAGATATGTTTTTTTCACCTGTTAATGAGAGAAAAATCAAAAAGAAGTTGGTTCTGATTTACACCTGTATCTCTGTGTGTACAAGTGCAGTTTTCTTGTTTTCCCCAAAATATGATAAAGAAGTTAGAAGAAGAATGATTCTGACTTGTATTTCTTTCATTCCAAACACATGGCCAGAAAAATACAATGCTAGAATGTGCAACAGAGATAGATTCTTACCTTCATTGTGAGCCCAAAGCAAAGACTGAGGCCAAAAAGATCAAGAGCAAGATACCCATAACAGTACAACTAGGCTCCACCTCTAGACTTTCCAGAACTTCCCAAAATAGTGCTCTGAGGAGTAGGGATTAACACATGATCTTTTGGGGAATATTTCCGTATAATCCATAATATTATGTTGTTTTAAAATCCTGTGTGTATATGTTAGGCCCTAGCAAATTTGGAGACTTCCTGTAGTTTCTTCTTGGTCAGAAGAACTGGATACATACATACATGTACTTGATGGTTGTCATTCAATCTTCTTGCTCAGGAGAGATGGATGCACAACTGATGGTTATTATCCTTTAACCTAGTCTTCAGTTCATATCTTAGATTATTTTTGTCCTGTGTAACATATTATTCTACACAATTAACATATTTTAAAAATACCATTGGAAATTCACATTCCTTTTCTTTTATACATCCCCCTCTGATTTCTTTCCAGTGAATATAACAGATTTTCTCCTGCTTTGGAGACACCATGTGAAATAGTTCCTTCTTTAGTCTTGGGCTTGCTGAAGTGGAATTAAGGTTGAAAAGACCAATTATTAAATACTGATTAATTTGTTGATTTACTTAAATTATTTCTCATACTGCCTACTAGCCAATCATGATTTCACTTGCTATCAGGAACAGAATGACCTGGAAGAATAACTGAAACAATGGGCTGTTGCCATTAACAACTTTCCAGCTGCTAATGAGAGACTTTCTTTCAGTAAAAGATGGGTTGCTTTGGAAGAATGACACTTGATATTGTCCTCTGCTCTTCAGCATGCAATTATACAAATGTGTATGTATATTCCAATACATATACATGCACCTCAAACCAAAACATACACACTCACATGCCCATAAACTCACACATGCATACATACACACACATTCACACACCACATTCACAAGCATCCCCCAATAATAATAACCACACAGGTAAACAATGAAAAGAAGTAATGAAAAGTGGCTCTGTGTTTGTTCACACTTACATGTGTACATAAGTGATTAATAATTTCAAAATTTTTGTCAATGTAAACAATCATGTTCAGATTAACACCATTTTTGTGCATTCCTCTGCAGTGTTTTCCATCACCTTTGGTCATTGATTCTTGCCCCAGACACCTTGCTGGTGTTTTTCACCTAAAATAGGCTACAAAATTGATAGCTTTACAACTTCAACTTTAGGTTTTCCTCTTTCCAAAATTTGGACTGAGTTTGGGTCAAATCTAGGTCAGAAAGATATTAGGGAAGTCTTTTGAAATTGTATTCCGATCCATCTATCAAGAACATACAGAAATTGAGACTGCTTTCCCTGACTACCCTCTTAAACCAGTTTACCTTTCAAAATTCTCTTTCCTGTTGTGGTTTTCTCTCTGCACTTTGTCTATGAAGTTTATGTTGAACTTGTGTCAATTTTTTTTCTTTAAAACCTCAAGGCTCTCCATACACTTCAGCTTCTTTCATTCTTTGTATAACACAGACAACTAAGTACTCTAAAAAATTTGGAGTGATGAGATAGTCTTCTGTTAATTTAGGAATAAATCAATTTCTGGGTTACTTGTGTGGAGTAGTACAACTGAATAAATCACTGAACTTCTCTGATGAAGAAAGTATTACCTATCACAGACAATACAAAGAACATATAAAACAATGTGCTGGAGATTAATTTATAAACTATCAGCTACTATAAAAATATATTGTTTCTATGTCAGTTAAATTATGATCCTACACCTTCTACTTCTTGGATTTACAATAAGATGACTCTAATATCCTTCATATTGGACAGTAACATATATTGAAATGAATGTGTATATCTTGTTTAATTATTTTCTAAAATTTGCTTTATACAACAGTGATGATGTAATTTCATTGGAATTTGTGACTCACATAGCAAATGGAATTACTCTCCATTATGGGTTATCTGTCACATTTCCAGTTTTACTGGCTTAACTTTCCATCTTGATGCACTTTGTGGTGATGGGCTGACTTGCCTGGGCCATCCTCCAAAAAACAGACTCCAAATCCTCACAGGACAGATAAAGTATACATTTTTTGGACTTTATATTAGCCTGAAGGTCAAAAAGAAATTATATAGTCGTGAAGTATAAGACATACAAAGTCTATTCATCAATTTTAAGATTATTATTTTATAATTAACAAATTTCCAATGCAAGAATAGTTGGGAGGGCAGTAAAGCTCAGCATCTGGCTGACAGGCTTTTTTCTCCATCATGAAATAATAGTGGTGTGTCAGGTATAACTTCTGACTCACAATTAAAGTTTTAATCTGTTTAAAAATATTTTTATTGAATCTTTTCAGCCCAAACCCTTGTGATTCCACTCTATAATGCATCCTATTTATTTGTAGGACACAGACATAGTAATCTAGAAAGATAATTGAAAAACATTTGTCTCCCATGTTGCAACTCTCAGGAGAGTTTGCAGGTGCATGGAAAGAATACCGTGGTAACATCTTACAATAGAATTTATCATTCAGAACAAAAATTACAGTGACTACCTTCACAAAGCTTTATTCCATTGCTGATCTTTAATGTCGCTGGGTTGTCCTGCCTCAGTAGTCCACTTGGACCTAAATTGGAGATTCCCAATATAAAAATAAATGTAATTAATATGACTAAAACTCTCAGTTGTTAAGTTCTCATTCTCTACTCTTTACATATTCATCTTGCTAAAAAAGGCATAGAAAAGGTCCAATGACCCTGAATGAAGTACAACCTTGAATTTAGCCTCATTCATATTACATGAGTGACAAGCAGCAAATGAAGATGCAGGAAACATTTTAATTATCTCAAAGACTTTCATTGAATATCTACTGGTCACATATAGTCAGCAACAACTTTTACATGAAAGTCATTGCCTTGTTTGTTATTTTTTGAACCATCTTTCATTGTTGCAAGGTTTATTCATATTTTCTTGTTTATTTTCATTATTACTTTTTTTTAATTTTGGTTTAGTAAGACAGGATTTCTCTGTGTAGTTCAGGCTGTCCTGGAACTCACTCTGTAGACCAGACTAATCTGCCGGCCTCTGCCTCCCTGAGTGCTAGGATTAAAGATGTACAGCACCACTGATTGGCTCATTATTACTTATGAAGTAAAAGCACCAAGAGTTGCACCAACCTCACAATGAGGCTGCAATGGCAATGCTGGCAAACAGATTCCTATGGGCACTTTCTAATTTTCTTTATTATATTCATTCTCCCTAGTATTCCTTGTGACAACATTGCCCTACTACATGTTGAATGACAAAAGATTGTCATCATTATTTTAAGTTATTTTAAACATTTAGAGAAGACAACTATAAGAAAAGAGCCTTAGCATATAGCATGTTTGGGTAATCCTGTGTATATAATATATTCTTAAGTTTTAATTATAAATAACAACAACAAAAATAAGCTAATGTGAAAACAGGATAGTCTTGCAGACAAATCCCAAAACATGCTTGTTAATGATTGTGGAGCTTGACATATTAAAAATGCTTTCTTTTTTTTAATTGTTCAACATTTTTTTAATATTTTTATATATTTTTCTTTTTTTCTTATTTTACATATAGATCCCATTTCCCCCCTCCCTCCCTTCCTCCTTCAGTCCCTGCCTTCTTGCCTCCCTGCCTCCCTCCCTGCCTCCCTGCTTCCCTGCCTCAGTCCCTCCTTCCCTCCTTGCCTCCCTCTCTGTTCCTCCTGTGCCCTCTGACCACCCTCCCATTCTATTCCCCCCTACTCCACAGGACGGGTGATGCCTTTCATGAAGGTTCAACAAAATCAGTCAAGTCATTTGGAGTAGGGACTAGGCCCACCCTCCTGCCTCTAGGTCAAGGGAGTGTCCCTCCATGGGAAATGTGCTCCCAAAGTCCTTTTGTGAGCAGGAATACATCTTGGTTCCACTGTCAGAGATCCCTTAGATTGCCCAGGCCTTCTAACTGAGACCCATGTTCAGGGGGTCTGAGTAGGTCCAATGCTGGTTTCCCAGCTATCAGTCTGGGGGTCCATTCACTCCTCCTTGTTCAGGTCAGCTGTCTCAGTGGGTTTCTGTAGCCTGGAGTTGTCCCAATTTTCTTATCACTCCTCCCTCTCTGCATCTGGGTTTCACTTTGGCTCAGTGTTTAGCTGTGGAGGTCTGCTTCTGTTTCTGTCGGCTACTACATGAGGGCTCTATGATGGTAGATAAGTTAGTCATATTACTCAGCTGGGGGTGGGGGTGGGGTCGAAATTCGCAGGCAAGTGGATGGAACTTGAAACACCATCCTGAATGAGGTAACCCAGTCACAAAAAGAGGGACATGGTATGTACTCACTCATAAATAAGATTTTAGACATAGAGCAAAGGATCACCAGCCTATAATTCACACTGCCAGAGAAACTAGGGTACAAGGAGGAATCTAAGAAATTCATACTATGTCCCTAACAGAAGGGGAAAGGAACAAGATCTCCTGAGTATATTGGGAGTGTGTGTGTGTGTGGGGGGGGTAACAGTGATTGGAGAGGGAGCTAAAGATGCCTCCTTAAACGACAGACAAGACAGACAAGGGCTAACCAGGCAATGGCTTCTCACACCTTTAATCCTAGCACTTTGGAAGCAGAAGAGGGCAGATCTGTGTGAATTCGAGGCCAGCATGGTCTACAGGGAGAGCTTCAGCACAGGGTCTAAAGCAATACAGAGAAACTGTCTTTAAAAAAAACAAAAACAAAAAACCCAAAAAAGACCAGGGCTTTATGAAAACTATTGCCCTGTAAAACAGCTCAGGTTAAAACAAGAGAAAATTGATACTGATAATAGTGTGGCTGAAGAAGTGGTTCATTGGTTAAGAACATTGGTTGGTCTTACAAAGGACTCAGGTTCTGCTCTTCCCAGCATCAACCCAGCAGCTTTTAGCCCAACCAACCTGTAACTCCAGTTTCAAGGGAACAGACACTCTTTTCTGGTCTTCGTGGGTACCTGCAAACACATGGTCCATACTGCAATGCTGCTGCTATTACTACTTATTAAATATTCCATTTAGTCATCTAAATTATCTTTGTTAGGCTTTCTGTCCCATCCTTACTCATAGATTTCCCCAATTCTCTTTAATGGTTGTCTGGAAGTCCTTCTTGACCAAGGATGTATTTTATTAGAAATATCTAGGTAATTTCTTGATCATTTTGTCAAGATGTATCAGTGCCATTGTCATGCTCAAAGCAGACATTCTTTGATTTTTAACTGATACATTAGCTGAAAAAAAAAAAGACTCTGTGCCTATTACGTGTGTGGTATGTGCTGTGTTTCTCAAACCTACAATGACTAAATACCCCTTCAAGATGTGTGCATGCAGCCATAGTTTGAGCTCTGTGCCATTTGGCTTATCTGCTTTAACTGCTATTTCCAATCTCCCTTTTTATTTAAATAGGTGTTTTTCAAACAGGATAGCTCATTGGTGACTCTGAGGATTTGGACCAGGCTGATAGCATTGATATCACACTAGGTGAATCTGATTCTATGTGGTGCTAATGGTGTTTGTAAAAGGCAATGAGGGTGATTTTACTGTGTCTCCAGAGTCAACAACCTTCAAAAGAGTTGACCTTGTGTATTGTGGGTAGTTATCTACTCTGAGGCTTTCCCTGGGCAAGGTTCCACTCTCAGAATCTTCACACATTAGTCAGATTTCTCTCATTATAATTTAGACTTGAGATAAGTTCTAGAGAAAACAGATTCGTTTGGCTTGTAGTTTTGAGAATCCAGGACATGATTGATTGCACCTGCTGCTTTGTGCCTGTGGACTGGCAGCCCATCACCAAGGAACTGTGTGGTGTAGTAAACTACCCCCCCTAGATCTAAGGTATGCTGTGTGATATTTCAATTGCTTTCTGACAATGAAGTTCTTTTTGACTCAGAGGGCAGAGATAGCTGATATCTGACCAAAATTAAGCATAGATGTTTTGAAGGATTGAGGAAATAATAAGGTGGGACTTTGGGAAGATCTTGGCCCTTTTGGATGGAGAAATGGAAGAGGTAGGAAGTTATGAGTGGCTGCTCTGCTGAGTCTTTGATCTTTCAGTTTCTTACCCCAATATCTGACTCAAGATTTTTTATTGCTAAAGAATAATTAGATAAACACATCAAAGGTACATAAAGATAAATGCAAGGTGCTTCATAGACATACCACACATGATTTAAAAACCTGTTGTTTGGCTCCATGTGTGAAAACTTCTACTTTAATCCAACAGTTCTTTACTGCTGATCAAGGGGGTTATTTCTGAAAGTCGAAGCTCTTGAATCCCATTCATGTTGCCTGTTGCGTTTCCTGATACTGTTCCATGGGCAGCTGCAGTTCTGTTTTGCCTAACTCCAATGTTAATGAAGATTGAACAAGGGGTCTTCCATACAGCAATAGGGTTACTAATATCATCACAAGTATCATGGACTTCGTATTTTTTTTTATGTTTATCTCTCTCTTGGTATTGTTATTTCATTATTTAATGTGGCCTGTTTCATCTGTTTATATTACAGATGACACGTTTTCCTGTCAGGATGAGGTCACATAATTTTTTGTTAGTAACATGTAACTCCCTTCTCCAATCTACTCTCATATTGACACCCAATGAATGTTTTGTAGCAACACACACATGAATTTTATTTTTTACTGTAAGTTTATTCACTAATATATTTCTCACACATTGAAGAAACAAACCATTGCTATCTTTATTGTTTCTGATTCAATAGTTCCCAGGATGCCATTATGTATGTACCACAGGACATTACAATGCTGCCTTTTTATTAGATATACAAAGAGACTTTCAGAAAACTTCTTTGGCTTCCTCACTTGCAGTAGAATGGTGATATTTCTCTTTTTTAGAGGATTTACAGGGAAAAAACATGGATACGTTTATTTAGTTAAGTTTTCATGTTCTTATGGACAAGCTATAAAAGACAATAGTCAGACCTTCATAAATACCAATGAATTTTTCATGAATCAATGAAATTCCTAACATAAACCAATGAAAGGATAAGAACAATATCCATATCCCCTAGCTCTCTCTCCAAGTTCACTCTATATGATAGTGCTAATTACATAAGGTGAAAAACTGCCAGTCAGGATGTCTCACCATGCTGAGATGTCTGATGACCAAATGAGGAGGAGTTGGAGCATATATCTGCTGCAAGGCCCCACCCGGTTTGCAGGCTAACTGCAATAATCAGTGTTGCTGCGACACACGAACAGCAATGGCATCAATGTCATAGCTCAGTGAACTGAAGATATTCACCCCGATTTAACTGTAATATCTGACTGCCTTAGGTAGTGTTAAAACCCTAACAAGTTAAAAAGCTGCTTGCCAGGTAAGCCTGTACCTCTTTTGGGAGATGACAGGGGCACTGTTTGGGGGATAAGAACTCCTAGAGGAGAAGCTGAATCCTATGGAGTCACTTTTGCAAGCTATTTATTAAACCTCTACTCTCTGAGTATGCTTAGCTGACTGGCACATCCTCATGTGTACTCATCATCTGAGGATTTCCCATCCCCGGTATTCAGTATCTCCCACCTCCCCTGTCCCATGTCTCTGATGGGAAATAACCGTCTATCTTCCCAAGGACCTGTTAAAATTCAGTAATGCAAGGGATCGTCCGGGCCAGCATGTCAGATACTCATCCCTATGAATCATCTGGCCATTTTTTAAGTTTGACAATTGCAGCTGATATATTTTAATATTGGTTTTGAAAGAAGAAATTGAGGAACTTCCATTTCTTTACAGCTCCCTGTAATTTCAACTTACTCTTTACTTATGTATGAAGTCGACTTGGGTGGAAAGGTTAGAGGAAGATGAATTTCTAGTATCAGAGCCTAGGAAAGGCCAATAAAATGTGCAATAATCTTAATGCTAAGGCTCCATGAAGCTGAAAGTGTGTTTTAAATTCCTGGATGACATTCCTTGAATGTGGAGACTGAGACTTTACACTAAAGATTTTTTATGTTGTTCCTTTTATTTTTCTTCTTATGTCATAAACATTATTTGACTGTGATTAGACAACTGTAAAAAAATAAATTTGAAATAAAGGAAAATAGCAAAAGAAAATGATAAAATCAAGAAGCTTTGATAACTGAAAAACATCTTTAGGTGAACAAGAAACAAATATGGGCTTATTTGATTTCTACTTTTGTTTGGCCAACTGGAAAATGCTAAATAGAGCTCAATTACAAAATATTTACCAGTTTTTCTCTCATGATCTCCATTTTACTAAATTATATTTTTCATGAATGAGTTTACTTGTTGTTTACTGACATGCATGTTTAAAATGATAGGTAGTATAATGTTACTATAGTTGTAAATGCAGCAGTACTCCTTTAAATGTTTGGATCTATGGTGAAGATATGAAAAGCCTTCAATTACCTCTACTTTTATTCTTTAAACAATTCCATTTATTAATTTAATATCCCAACATAGATTCCTTTCCCTCCTCTTCTCCTATTCATCCTCCATCTCCCCTCTGTCCCCTCCTCTATCCAGTCCTCCTCTGTTTCTCTTAAGAAAGGGGCAGATTCCCATGGATATCAGCAAAGCATGGCATATCAAGTTGCCAAACACTAAGCTCCTCCCCTTTAATTTAGGCTGGGCCAGGCAAGCTAGTATGAGGAATAGGTTCCCAAGACACAGGAAAATCATTAGGAACAACCCATGATCCCACAAATAGACCAAGCTATGCAACTGTCACATGTATGTAGAGGGCCTAGGTTGGTCCCATGAAGGCTCTCCAGTTGCTGGATTAGGCTCTGTGAGTACATATGAGCCCTACTAGTGGTTTCTGTGGATTCACATGTGGTGTCCTTGACCATTCTGGCCCCTCAACTGAAGAATGGATAAAGAAAATTTGTTACATTTGTACAATGGAGTATCACTCAGCTGTTAAAACAACGACATCATGAAATTTGAAGGCAAATGGATAGAACTACAAAGAAATCATCCTGAATGAGGTAACCCAGATTCAGAAAAACAAACATGGTACATGCTCACTTGGAAGTGGATATTAACTGTAAAGTAAAGAATAATAATGCTATAATCCACAGACCGATAGATGCTAGGGAACAAGGAGAGCCCATGGCAGGACACATGGATCTTTCTAGTAAGGAAAAATAGATCTCCTGGGTGACTGGGGAGAGTGTGAATTGGAACTTGAGGGGTCTGATTGGGTGTGGGGGAGGGGAGAGTACTGAAAGAGATGACTGGAAAGGGGAGCTTTTGGGGGTGAGGTCGAAATTTGGTTCAAGGGAAATTCCCATGATCTACAAGAATAATCCCAGCAAAGACTCCTAGCAATAGTGTATATGTAGCCTGAACTGACCATCCCCTGTGATCAATATGTTTGGGAATTTGAGCTGCTAGACATTTTTTCAAATATCCTGAAGACTGCTGCATCCCATTTGAGAAGTTTACATTCTGTTCAGTGGCAGCAACCTTCAAAATGACAGCATATTCTTATGGAATATTCTTATGGAAATCTGCACACTCCTAAGTCTTCTCTTCAGTGTGTCATATTTTATCTTAGCAATTTTGAATTATAACATTCTGTACTTGGAAGTTCTCTCTTCTCTCACTTCTTTTTTCTTTCTCCACCCCCTTCCTGACTTATTCACTCCCTTTTAGAGTATGGGATGATACAAAAGAAGAAAACCATTCTCTCCTTTCCAGCTTCCTATTTCTTCCCATTAGAGATTCCTTGAGAATCTGTCCTCTTGAAAGAAAGAGGACAGATTCTCTACCTTCTTCTTCATGGCCTGACAGATAGTATGATAAGAGTTAGTTAAGACTGGTAATGATAGATTAGTTTTAAAAAAGATGCAGTATTCCACAGACATCGAAATCTGCTTTATTGCCTGGTCTAAGGGTATTAGTCTGAGGTGAGGATGAGGAAAAGCAATGGAAATTGGGAATTATTCAGAAAATGTCATGGATAGCTTCAAAATCCCATAACGTTTGGGGCAGATTTCAGGAAGGACCCTTCCAGCTTCTGTGACCCCAGGACTCACAGAAAAAATAATGTGTGTGTGTGTGTAACCCTGAAAACACAGGAAGTAGATGGATAGAAGAAAGGATCTCTTCCTGGTCAGCTGATTGGCAATTTGCTATAAAGCTTAGGTTACAGTAGCGGACTGAATTTACCACGGAATTTTATGCAAGCAAAAAAAAAAAAGGATTAGAGTCCCAGTAAATGTACATGTTTGGTTCACTGATAAAGGATATTCCTTACTGCTGTACAGTTCTGTACAGGTTTAGGAATTTTGAAAACTGCAGAATCAAGGTAGAAGTAGGGTAATCTGGAAGTGTTGTGGGTTAGCATCTATCTGACCTGGTTGGTTTAGGTTGGATTTCCTGATGGAACTTTGCTCTCTGTTGCTGTGAATTCTTGTGTGACAGCCTCTGAGGTGAAACATTGCCAAATATTGCACCAAAAGGCCTTTCAATGGGTCATAAAAATGCTATAAAAACATGAAAATTGCTGCCGTAAAGAAGACATAACAAAACAGGGAACCTCCTAAATTCAGAAGCCAAGAAAGATGGAGAAATGAAAAGCATTCCACATATTCCAAGAAGGTTGTAGGCACAGTGCCTTCACAGCTGTTTACAGAGGAGAGAGGTATTATTTGCATTCATAACATACCTCAGACAATATCTGAGCACACTGCATTAAGTATATAATCTTCTGGCTTTCTCTAAAATTCATTCTCATTTATGTCTTTGTTGTCTACATTGAACAGAATGAATCCATGATTTCTATATGTCCTTTAAAAGGACCTACAATGCCCCATGACATCAGGGATAACAAATACACCTCTTTGACACTTGGAGAAAATGATGTTATGAGAAAAGCATAGTTCATAATGAAGCCAGCATTTTACAATTGATAAGAAGCTCACTTAAGATAGTCCTCACTAATAAATCTGACAGCTGTACTTCCTTCATCACAAGTGCACCATGGCTTTCATTTTGGCATTTGTTTTTTAATAAAATTTCTGGATAGCCATTAACGCTGGCACTTTGGGGTGAAGTATGCAGGAGAATTCATTTTCTATATGCCTCATATGGAGATGTGACTGCACTGAGATACAGTAGCTATTTATGCTACTGTTATAAAAATTCTGAGCATGTTTAAGCAATAGTCATAAACATATTAAATAACAGCATCCCAAGCATTCAGAGTCTGTCTGCAGGCTGGGTGAGCCCCTTTATATGTCATTTTGATAGAATGTGCTTCCATTCCTGCTGTTATTAGATGCAAAGTATTTGAAAAGATGCTTGATTGAATTGAAATATGATTACATCTGCATTTAGGGTTTTGAGATATTGCCTACTTTCTTAAGACACACATTTTTGTTTTCTTTTTAATCTCACAGATATGTGCATGCATCCACACCCCCTTTTATTCCCATCTTCTCTTTCTTAGCATGTCTGGGTATATTACAGACATAACTCTTACTTTAAAATGTAGGTAAGATGTAGCAATGATGAATCAGTATTCTGTGGATTCTGATGGAAAGGAAGTAAGAAACAAAATAAAAGAAAAATTTGGAAGAAAAGAAAGGGAGACAGGAAGAAATGAAAAGGAAGAGAGAGTGTCTTTGATGTGCATGTAGAATGAGGACTGGTTGCACAGAGGATGAAAGTTCACAGCTTGCCCATTTGCTTTTTGTAGTAATTTCGTTTGTTCTGAACTTTTCTCTTTTCATATTTTTAGTCTCTTGCTTAACCAAGATGAAGGATTAGTGCATCAGAAAATTTAAAAACACAACTTACAAAATTTTAAAAATACGTTCTTTGTGAGGGGCTGGGTGGGCTGTATTGATGTGTTTTCCTTGCTAACCTTTTATTGTATAATTACTTTTTGTTAATTTAGTATGATATTTCAGACATAAAATGAATTTTACCATAACTTTGCATATATAAAAATGCATATTGGATTTGGTGTAATTTGAGGTTTTACACTTATGCTTTGGATTTTGTATTGTATATCCCATAGATAGGTAGGGGAGGTACTGTAATATGTCAACTGACAGGCCACTCAACTACTTCTCTAAATATACATGATACTTTATGTGAGTTTGTGTTTGTGGTATATGTGCCTACATATGTGTGTTTGTGTGTAGCTGCTCACGTGGAAGGTAGAACTTGACATCAGCTGTCTTCTTTGATTGTACCTCACTTTATTTAGTGAGGCCAGGTTTCTTGATGAAGCTAACACTCACAGATTTGTCAGGAGTAACTAGCTAGCTTTCACTGGGGTTCTTCTCATGAGCTGGGATCACTGGTGGGCTACCACATTCTGGTGGCTTCTAATGTGGATACTGAAGATCCAAGCTCTCCCACTCACATTTGTCTGGCAAGAACTTTATCCATCAATCATCTGCCCACCCTGTCATATGCTGCTATTTATAGTACTGACTTTCATGGTTGAAACACTTTTCACAAGGGAAGCAGATCTGGAGCATATTTGATTGGTTCTCATCACTGTTTTATATTGGTGAAGATGAAGGCAACACACTGCCTTCATGTGTCTAACACAGATGATTTGAGACATTTTCACAGTTACTTTCTTAAGAGAGGTCATGAATCTAGTGTCATAATTGAAGTATGACTATACATCAGTGTAATACTTTTATATCTCCTAAAATGATTGAGTCACTGTTATATCTGAGCCGTCAAAGATGAAACAGTAAAGTTACATCTTAGCACAGAGATAGTGCCTCTCTGCAGAGTGCCACTGTTTGAATGGGCCGATGCTATAAAGTATATAGCTCACACAGGACTGCACAGCCAGCATAATCAGCACCCAGACAGTGCCCAGCAAGCACATTAACTTGGTTAACTGGCTGCAGTGCAGATATGGTCTCAAAGCTTCTACCACATCCAAGCCCCAGAGTTAATTGGACCCAGTGAGACACAGTGAGCTCATCAAATTTACAGAGAGCATATGTGTTACTAAGAATGCCAAGTACTCATATACAAAAGGGAAAATACTTTCTGGAGCTAATACCATCTATGATCTTTAGCTAATAACTTTCCTAAGATTACATACATTATATAGATGAAATATCACATGCACAAATATTAATTCTGAATCTAAGTGAAGCAAAATTCTTAGAAATTTGATTAGTGAAGTTTGAAACAAAGAATGGAGAGGTAACGTTTTGCAGAAATGAAAATCGCAAAACATGTAGTCTGAATAATTCACACAGCTGTATTCTCCTTGTTTGTTTGTTTGTTTGTTTGTTTATGTGAAGGTCAGTTTCTTCTTTGAACCTGAAACTTACCACATTGCGTCTAAGGGATTATCTATAGCTGCATCTCCCTTCTTCAGTGTAAGTGTGCCCTTCTCTCACATCTGTTTGCTGCATCTCATTTGGCAGAATCTACTCGGTCTACTAAGTTGACTTCACACATCTTTAGGCAATGAAAGTGACACAGTCACTGAGTTTTATATCTTTTTTTCTTTTCTTTCCTTTTCTTTTTTTTTTTTTTTTTTTTTGCACAATATGACTCCAGTAGTTATAATCTAGCTCCTAGCTCCTTGCTGAGTCTTAATGCCTTCTTCTTCACATGTGTAATTTTTAATAATACCCTAAAGCATTTTCCTGACTTTAATCTCTCCTATGAATCCTCAGCACCTTTCAAGTGACTCCACATTATCAATACCTGATCAATCCTCCTGAAACAATAGATTTACCTTGTTGTTGATATCTTTAAATTTTAAAAGCTTTTCAGATTTTACTGTCCAGACTTTTCACCCAGCCCTGTAAGATCTATAAGTAGCCCATCTATTGAAAATAAAGCCCAGTTTCTCCACTTCAAATTCAGCTCCATCAATTCAGCCTGCTTTCTTACCAGTCTGCTTCCTATTTCTCTCCATCTATAGGATGAGCCTTCCATTAGCTTGATTTTCTTATCTCTTATACAGTGTTCTGGGCCTTGAGCTTAGTCTTAATTTGCATTTAAGGATATCTGCTGTTAGCTAGAATAGAGTTCCTAATCTTATATCTCGATAGGAACACCCCTCTTTATAAATGAGAATGTGTTCCAGGACCACAAGTTTCAGATTAAAATATATGAACACATATGAAACAAAGTATCTAGAAATTTGATTGGTGACTATGATTCAGAAAAAGAAAGAAATTGATGGTTAAGAGAGCCCAAAATACAGAGAAAATTAGGATACATAATTTATACAGCCACAGTCTTTTATGCCCCCCCACACCATGAACTAGGACAATTGTTTGCTTCTTGGTCAGTGCAGAAAATGAAGTGTTGTTTCGCCAATATAATATACACACACCGAGGGTACAGTTTTAAAATTTTCTTTTCTTTGTATAGGTGTTTTGACTGTATAGAGTTTGTGTATCATGTAAGTACTTGGTGCCTACAGAGGCTAGAAGAAGGTGTCAGATCACCTGAAACTGGAGTTACAAAATATTTTTGCTCACTGTATACATGCTGGCGATCAAATTTGGGTCCTCTAGAAGAGCAGCAAATACTCTTAATTACTGAGCCATGTCTCCAGTCTCACACAGTAAAACTCTTATAAACGAGACAGAAAAAGTTACTCACAGTAACAACACATTGAAAACAAAACAGTCATCACCCTATACTACAACAAATGTAATATGACTCTGTATTGCATGGGAAATAAGATTCACTTGGACACAGTATAGGTTGAATGATGTCTGTTTGGGGAGAAATCACTTACACCTGAAACAGATGACCATCGGGGGTTCCCTTTCCAAGGATTCCACCTGGATGCTCTATGCAAACCGAACAGGAAGTAAGAGAGTTATCTGGGGTCCAGGACCCAAGACCTAGCTTGCCATGACATGTACCCACCTGTATCCATGCCCCAATGGGTGTGATCAGTGCAACAGGTGCAGGTGGGGTGGATATGTCACTACATATCTGTACTGATTGGCTCTAAAAACATAATGTTGTACTCTCACCTTTATTTACACTTACAAACATCTCATGGTTTTATCTGACATATCTAAGTCCCCAGGCTAATATGGTACAATTGTTAGTAAAATTCCAATTTCTTGAGCACAAACATGGTCACATTGCAGCAGGTGATTTGATAACTCAGACTACTTCCAAATGAGTTCTGAGTGGTTAATGCATACACTGTGGGTGTGATAGGCAAAATGAAGATCCTTGTGCTAGGAAGGACATAAGCAGGACATTGTAAGACTTTATCCCACTGTTCAGGGTGGTATGCAACTTAAAATTCATGAGTTGTTTATTTCTGTACTTTTTCCTTTAATCTTTTCAGTGTTTTTAATAATAGGTAAGTGAAATATAGAGATCAAACTCTGAAATCACTGAAAAGATTTTAATGTCTTTCTCCCTTTTCTTTATCTACCTGTTTGATGTGATACAATCACATTTGATGAACCAGGAGTGACTTTGCATTTTATGTCATGTCACATGTACTTAACGATTTTCAAGGTGATTCATGAGACAACCATAGTGAAAAGGACCATGTTGAATAACAACAACAAACCAAATTGATTTTGAGCAGAAAAGAGGCGAGAACATTTCCTTTCTGTTTTCTGACAGTTGAAGCACTGCAGTATTTTGGACAGCACAGGAGCATGAAGCTATGGCCTGCAGTGTGTCCTTGGAGAGTTCCATCTTCACTAACTTTCCAAGAGCATACACATGCTGGGCAGACTCCAAGTGCACTGAGATTCTCTGCATATCTACAACTGAAGTCAAGGACTGTATGATAGACAAGAAAAGGGCTTCATTTATCTATGCTGTGAAACTGTCAAATGGTAACTTCCATTTCTATATGAGTTTTCTAATGAGACCAAGACAAACTGGTGGTTTGACACAGCAGAAAGGCATGGGTTTTTAAGGTTACCAAAGCTTCAAATTTCAGCTTTCAGTGAAAGTATTTAGATCTTCAAGACATCATATACGTGGTTAAATATCGTATAGTCAGCAGGAAATAGATGTACCAGCGATGCCAAGAGGCACAGGTATACTACCAATTATGGATAAACTTACACATCTGTGTGAATCATGGCTCTATTAGCTAATTAAATGTCTGCCAATGTTCCCCTTCAGTAAAGTAGGAAATGTTGCTAGTATTTATAGGGTTGTTAGAGGATTTAATAAATTAAAATATATAAAATATTTGGAAGAGTCACTAGCCATGTGGTAAGACAGTAAATGCTAAAAATTCAGGTCAAATAGTATTGTATGAGTGAATATATCCAGAGTACTGCCATGTTTTGTGGGTTACTATTATGATCTCTAAGTATTAATTTCTCTGCCTTCACTGCAACATACAAGGTCTTCCTTCCCATTTAGGTTATTCCAAGTAGGAACATTCACTGAGTTAGGTTTGTATTTTCTGTATGCAGGATACAGGTTTCCTGTCATTCATCACTCCATTTATCAAATTTGAAGTATACAAAATCATTCTAAAAACTTACCTGCATACTACATTAGCCATATGTTTGGTGAACATTTCCTGGTAAAACAAAATATCTATTCACCCTAAATATGGTTTACCTCACAGAGAAAAGAAAGTATTTTACCCAATTCAAATCTAAGGAGCCAGCGATTTTATTTGGCTCTACTTACAGAAGCATGGTTGAGGGGCTAACTTCAGGAGTGTGGAGAATTTATAGATGGCTAAACCAAAGAAGAGTAGTTGCTTCACAAAATCATTAATTACTTAATTATCTTAGGGGGTAGTGGGATCTCATAGCCTCCCCATCCTAACTGATGTCTATATATTCTCTATTGGGGGTTGGGGAATCATTGTTCCCCATGAAAAAATACTAATTAACTCAATCTTGTGCAGGTATCTTGTTGGGAATCGTAGTTGCTGAGAATCTAAAACAACAATGGGTATGTTATGCCTACAGGTCGGCATTCTACATCCCAAGTTATGTGGGATCTAATATACAATATCTAGAAAGCATGTTTCGATATAAAATCACCATTCAGTATGAAAGATGTTCATAAAGTCAAAAGAACTACAATACATCAGACATTTTAAATGTAATAAATAGCACAGCCACTAGATATTTCAAGAAGGCAGCATAATTTCCATCATCCGTCAGACACCTCTTAGCCTCTTTTTATCCTAGAATTTTTTTATTACAAATGATCTTAAGGACTCTAGATATGATTTTCTATAGAAAGACATAACTGAACTGGTTATGATGAAATAAGGTTTTGTAACGATTGCTACTTTTAGAAGGAATCACCTAGTTTTACAATTCTGATAAAGCCATAAAAAGTTTAAAAATGTTATCAAATTATCAAATTTTGAGACCTTTCAAAAGTTTTTTTATATGAAAAGTATAATTTTAAGAATATATTTTGAGAACTGACTTTTGACTTCAGACATTTTCCACATTTTATAGCAGACATACAGATAGCTTCTAACCACTGGTCTACTTGAGGCTTGTGTTTATATACCAGATGAATAGAAAGGTGGGTGGTAAACTATTTCTATTCAGAAATGATGGTCAATTATTTATTTATTGACTAAAATCATATAATATATTACTAAAATAAATTATATGTACAAATAAATATTTATATATTCCTAAATTAACTACACTTATATTGTCCAAATTCTCATGGCCATACAAGGGGAATGTGGAGATAGTGAAACAATATATAGCAATCTATACCAACTGCTCATAAAGTATTATAGTCTTGAATTCTTTGAACATGTTATTAGGCCTCCTTTTATAACTAAGGGAGCATTGTCATGGGTCAAACTGGATGAATTTATCTTAAATTTACTGTTGGACTCAGCTAACATTTTAGTGACATGTGGTATTAGCAGCTAAATTTGATGAGGAAATTCCAAGACTTTAATACTTGGGATTCAATTTGTATATTTCAAACTTTGGCTCTCATTTACCTCCTAATTTTCTGTCCTTTCACCCCTGGTCAAAAAACTAGACTTTCCATTGCAAATAGGTGTTAAGTCCACCAATTACTATA
Source organism: Cricetiscus sungorus (assembly GCA_030556225.1). NCBI lineage: Eukaryota > Metazoa > Chordata > Mammalia > Rodentia > Cricetidae > Cricetiscus > Cricetiscus sungorus. The sequence goes on along the minus strand of JANBXA010000180.1, from coordinate 21,357,461 downwards.
TAATAAAATTATTATCTCCTCTTGCCTATTCGATTCTTTTCAGAGATATCAATGCTGCTCACTCCTTTTGACTTTGGTTCTTACTTCAACCTGGTTAAAAGGGTGTTTCCCTATACAATATACTGAAATAACTTTTTCTGGATCACTCATAAGCTACTTCATAGATTCAAAGATCCTTTATTGATTGGATGTCTAAGATATCAGCACATACTGGTTCTTTGGTATGGATTTTTTGAATTTTTATTTATAATATGTGGATCTCTTATATGTAGATGCATATACAGTACCATAGCATAGTTCTTGCTTGAGCTTATGATCCACTAAAATTGTTACTATCCAGATCATAGGATACCCTACTGTCCTTCATTCTGCTGCCTCCTGGGATCCAAGAATTGACTGTGATGCTACCCTCATCAAGTAGCTGGAAATAAGATTTTTCTTACCACATACAGGGTGATGAGAACCAAGGTTCATTAAGTGTGTGAAGTGAGGCCCATGAATGGAGTATCAAACATTAGCTTTAAGTCAAAATTAGCAAATGGGACTGGATTTCTCAGAAGAAAAAAACCTCTTTGAATCTTAAATAATACCGCTGTCAGGAATCACACTGAAAGATACATTTCTCCTCAAATATAAGCAAGATGAATTGCAAAGAGTAAACTGTCAGGATAGATGAGGGGAAGGAAATCTGTTCCTCAGCCTATGAACAAGTTTATTTGAAGTGAAACACCTTTGGAGTTTCCTTTTCAAGTGGATTCATTTTCAGTGGACTAAACCAGCACATATCAGTAACAAAGGGAATTCCAAGGCTTGAATACAGACAAATATTGTACTTGTTGCTGAATATTTATTTTACTCATTTATTTACAGGCAGGGAATATGAAATATACCTGCATCAACATTCTGAGAATACCATCATGCCCAAACTCTGATACACATTTTTATTATTCATGTTCACGAAAGAAAGCTTCAAGCTCATCCTTTAAGACAATTCTACTTTAGGCTGACTCTTTCAATGGGAATCGGTATGCAAAATTGTGGAACAGAGAACAATAGTAGATGAAATTAAGTAATTTAGAAAAATGGTTTAAAATGAACAGAGTTCTTGTCATTGTCAATAGGACCATTTGCTTATCAACAAATTAAGGGATATTGAAAGTGTTACATATACACCAACAAAAATACATAAAAATAAAAACAAAAAGTTGTCTCATAAACAGTTTCTGTCTCTCTCTCTCTCTCTCTCTCTCTCTCTCTCTCTGTGTGTGGGGGCTGTACATATACATACACATATGTTCATTGAATGTCAGTAAAAGTTAACTAGACAGGAGAGCAAGAACAAGTAGAGGTGGGTGATGAGAAAATTAGAAAGGAGAGGGGTAAGCAAGCAGACACACAGGAGATATGTGAGATGAAAAAAATCTTGGGGAGAGAATTAACTAGGAAAGATTAAGGTCAGTTTTGGTCAGGGTGATAAGAATGAAAGAAAAATCTACTAAAACATTTTGTTCTAAAATGCCATACTGATATATAGTACTGTGTACCTTAATTTAAGAAGATAATAAATGAACAAATGCCAGACACTGCTGCTATATCTGAGGCTATAGAAATTAAGTTCATTTTGAGATTTTGATAACTCATTGCTACGTCTAGGAAGATGAAACCATCTCATATAACAGTTTCTCCATTTTCTTCTTTACTACAATCCAGAGTCAAAGTCCTGTTCAGTACTCTCTCTCTCTCTCTCTCTCTCTCTCTCTCTCTCTCTCTCTCTCTGTCTCTCTCTCTCGTGTGTGTGTGTGTGAAATTTTATAATTCAAAACTGTTTTTCAGAATTTTATACATGAATATGTCTGCATTTATATCATTTCCACCCCAATCTCTTTTCCAACCAGTTTGCCATGTACCCAAACTCATCCCAAATTCATGAGCTCTTCAATGACCATGATATATATACGTATATATACTATATATGTGTGTGCGTGTGTGTGTGTGTGTGTGTGTTATATACACAAACATAAAACAACACACACACACACGCATAATCACATGAACATGCATTCTGCCTGTTAGATTATTTACTGTTCTCGGTAAGAGTATTTTTAACCCAAGTGACATAACTTCACATTAACTATATACATACATACATACATACATACATACATACATACATACATACATGCACTCAACACTTAATATCCAGGATACATGTATTTTTAAGTAAACAAATTAACATGTTTTTAATGGCCTTTTTAAATACCCTTAATGTCATTTATCACCCTTCCTCTCTTTTGCAGTGCATTGCCCTCCCTTTATACTTCCCAGTATATCCCACCTTATTTTTCCCATTTTCCCTAACACAACACCCATGTCCCCCTTTCTAGAACTCCTACTCACCCTACCACAGTCCCATTTTATTCTATTTGTTTTGTAGTGATTTATACACTCATATCTAAAGATTCAGAATAAGGCTCCAAAAATCAGAGAACATGTGGTATTTGTCATTTTTGTTAGTTTACCTCAGTACAATATTTTCTAGTTCCATTTATTTAACTACAAATTCAATTATATCATATTTTTACAGCTGAATAATGTTCCATTGTGTATATGTACTACATCTTCAACATCTCTTCATTTCTTGACTGGTACTTTGGTTCTATTCACAATATGAGTACTTGATTATTTTATACCATTGTTCTAAATTTCCTAACATTCCCTAGTATTGTACCCTATTTTGCAACTTTGCATACTGACCCTCATTGAAGCAATCAGCATAAACTAGAACAGCTTTAAGAAGTGAGCTGAATCTTTCTTTATGAATGATAAAGTAATAAAAATACTTGTCGGATTGGGCATGATGAGGTTCTTTCATCGATTCATTCATTATAACAGTGAACATGGCTGAGTAAGTATCTGTAGAGTGTCCTCTAGATAAGTATGGGAATATGCCAAGGAGTTGAATAGATCCATCATATGGTATAAATATACTTTGAGAATTCTCCACATGGATTTCCTTATGGTTGCTACCAATTTGTGATTCCCACCAATAGTGGTAGAGGGACTTCATTTTCCTGTTTCCTCAACAGAATTTGCTGGCCATCTTTTTCTTGATTTTTACAATTCTTACAGCAGTAAGACAAAAATCTCAAAGCTATTTTACACTTTCATTATTCTAATTACTAAAGATGTTGATGCTTTAAAGATATTGCTTAGCCATTTTTACTTTTTAACAATAAACCCCCATTCACAGTGCTTCTAATGTTTTAATTATAACAAACAAGATAACCTTTTATTTCCCTAATACATATTCCCTTTACAATTGTCAGTGATACTAGCAGATTTTGCAGTGTTTTGACAAATATTTTTAAAGTCACAAAAAATTACAACTTTTCCTATTGACAAAAGAAATCACTAAGCTTGGCTCTAATTTGTCTGATCATACCTATGTCCATACATTGTACAAAATGAGGACTGTTTCATGTGTACATGTGTATACATCGAGAGGGCAGGTGATACTGGAGATGCCCATTCGTGTGTGTGTGTGTGTGTGTGTGTGTGTGTGTGTGTGTGTATCTGCAAATTTGTCATCCTTCCGTCTCAGCCTTCCAAGTGATGAGATTTGAGGGTGGACCACCATATCCAGGTGTGGCTAACTCTTGAAGGAATTATAATTGATAATCAGTAGAATTGCAAGGGAGAGCCATAGTCATTACAGAAAGGAGATGACATGTGCTTCAGTGCGGCATATGATTGATGAAGAGTTCACAGAGATAGAAAAGTTCAAGTACAGCTAATGCCAAGGTTTGCACAAGGTGAAAGCAACACAATGTCATCCAGAATGAATCCTGATTTCTATTTCTCACTAGGGACTATGTAATCTTTAGTGTAAAGAGATAGTAGTCTATGAAGTTTTCAGCAGATGGGTGGCAGGATCAGACTTAGATTACAGAACAATTACTCCAAGAGGTTTGAACCTGCATCCTGGAGGCAGAATATCAGCTCTCTGTTAGGTGACTGGTGCTACCTGATGGTAAAAAGTTGGGAAAAACTGACCTAAGATCATGATGGTTGTTTAAACACCTCATTTTTCTTTCCTTATAACTCTAAACTATTGATTTTTCAAAATCCAGTTTTGGTAAGACTCTCCGTAAAACTTCACACAAAGAGCTCAAGTCTCCTCCTTAAAGACTGACAACAGCCAGATTTGCATCCACTAAACACTTCAATGACATCTACACAAATAGAATTGCTCCACTGAGTAGGCTGAAAAATAGCTTATTCCTCATGTTCAAAATTGATGACTCTCTTCTCTCCTGCATCTACACCTTGATGAATATGTCTTTATTTCTCCAGCCAGATTAGGGAAAAAAAATGTTCACGTAAAGGTGCTTCATTAACAGACAGTGCTCCCTTGTTCTTCTCATGCTCTCTCCCACTTTTCAATTCAGTGGATGAGTCTAACAAACCCAACATGAAACCTAGGACTTGTCCTTGAGTACAGGGAAAATTAGAAGACTCTCCATACAGACATGAGGCTATGAAGGCAAAGAAAACTTTCAAATCTCGGTGACACCCAGGTAGTTAATTCACCAAAAATTGAATTTTCACATACATAATTATTTTTAAATTGCAAGCAATGTTCCAGTAAATGTATGCTATATCCTTTAATACAGATGCTGATACAAATTGAAGTATGAAACTATTTTCTTCTTTACTGTAGACATTCCTTCCAGTCTTGCATGCCTGACAATATAATTCAGTGTTTTAATTAGAATTTTTATTCAATCCAAATGCTGATCCTCTTCCATAATTGTAAAAAATTCTTTGAACTGTATTTTTGGGAGCTCTAAGGATCTGGGCAGTAGTCACCATGACAGAAAGATATATATTCTAAGTAGGAATTATTATTCTGTAATCCTAGGGTACAAATTTTCCAAGCATGTCAGCCAGCCTGTGACCAATGTTTTTGCTTCTTCTACACTTACTCTTTGTTATTAGTCCTGCCCTTAGATAAGATTCTGTTCTTTACCAAAGAACATGTCCTAATTTCTTTCTTTGTTAAGATATTTTCTATTGTGGTAGATGGCACTGTGTGATTTTCCCACACACTTGGCAGATATCCTTATTCCTCATAATGATCGCATCAACAACATCAATGAATACCAATGATAACAATGCACCTCTTCAGGCTCTTTCCCAAGCTGATGCATCTGGCCTCCTTGAATGACATTCATTACAGCCATGTACCAAGATAATAATACACCAAAGCAAATGATGCCAGACATCTCTCTATTTTTACCAATTACCTCTTGGGCCTTGTTCAAATGGAAACAAAAACACCCTGAGCCCTGAAATTGTTTACCCACCATTGGCACTTTTCTATGCCTATTCAAAATCATAATATACAGACCATTCCAAAGTCAGGATGCATACATCGAGAATTCTGATGTAACATTATGATCAATAAATTAAAGTTCAAAAATATAGTTAAATGGGTTCAAAGAGCTTTGTGAATTGTTACCTTAGTCAAAATTATAAAAAAAATTAAATGTTTAAAGGACAAATGTGCCAAGACAGGGAAAGCATAAGGATGTATACTTGCCCTACAGGAAAGCTGTAGGGCACAACCTTCAGCAGAACCTATTCTTCTTCATATGAATCATGTCATTAAACATAAAATTAATAAAGGTACCAATGAAGCTCAAAAGTGTTTTCATCTTTATTATGACCCTGTCTTGGGTGCTTATCAGAACACAATTATATTACTGGCATCTCAGGAAACAAAAGATGTGCACAAATCTCCATAGGAAGGAAAATATTCTTTTACATTTTAAAGACATTCAGTGGACAAGATGACAAGTGGAAGGAAGACATGGTAACATCTGCTTACAATCACAGTATTTGGGAACTGAGAACTGGAGGATAAGGCGTACAAAAGTAGCCCAGATTACAGTAGACCATAACTCAAACAAAAAAACAAAAAGCCAAATTATAAGTAGGAAATAATCATGAGAAAGGAAACAAATTGTTCAACTAACAACAAAATGAAATTGAAGCCGAGCTGAAGTGTCATAGAGATGATACGATTTCGTGGAAGGCAGCTGGAGCTCCTGATCAAATTACAGGCTATCCACCTTGCAAAGGCCAATATTTTTTGTTGCCATAGGTACCTAATGCAGCATACGGTGCCATTTCATAGATATATTTGCATATATGTTAGTGCACATATGTAGAGTTATGAGTATAAATTCTTTCAAAAATCTTTTCTATAAGGCATAATGACTGCCAAAAATCTCTATCTAAATTACACAATAGTCTTGTAATTATAACTCTTAATGAGTATTTTATAAGTTGTAGAATGCTGTTATAGATAATGGTGGTTTAAAAAATACATTCTAATGTTTGAGGGAATAAATTTTAGAGTTATTGTTTTGAAACTATTAAAAATAATTCTGTGACAAAATATTAGTTTGTAGCTAATATATTTTATTTGAACAATATTAGACATTGTAGAGTTAATATTTTATATTGTGAATTCACTTGCCTAGCTTACACTGGCTATTCATTATCATCTGCCTTTTCACCTTATTGAATTTGTGTTGATCAAGAGTAGGATTTTTTCAAGATAAAACAGCAGCCCACACTATGGAAAAATATTTTTACTATCCCCACATCTGACCGAGGGCTTATTTCCAAAATATACAAAGAACTCAAGAAGCTAGTCACCAAAACACCTAATAATTCAATTAAAAGTGGGGTACAGAACTAAACAGAGGATTCTCAATAGAGGTGTCTAAAATGGCTGAAAGACACTTAAGAAATTGTTCAATATACTTACACTTCAGTGAAATGCAAATCAAAACAACTCTTGGGTACCATCTTATACTCCTTTGCTGGAGGGAGTGCAAACTTGGTCAGCCACATGGAAATCACCATAGTGGTTCCTCTGGAAAATGGAATCAATCTACCTCAAGATCCAGTAATTCCACTCTTAGGCATATACCTAAAGGACGCACATTCATATACCAACAACATCTGTTCAACTATGTTCATAGCAGCATTATTTATAACAACCAGAACCTGGCAGCAACTTAGATGCCCTTCAATGGAAGAATGAATACAAAAAATATGGTACATTTATTTATGCCATGGAGTACTACTTTGCAGAAAAAACAAAAAAAAAAAAAAAAAACAAAAAACATAGGAATCTTGAAACTCACAGGCAAATGGATAGAATTAGAAGAAACCATCCTAAGTGAGGTAACCCAGACACAGAAAAATAAACATGGTATGTACTCACTCATATATGGATATTAGGCATAGATCAAAGATTTACCAATCTACACCTCCATAGAAGCTAGTAAACAAGGTGGTGGTAAGAGAGATGTATATGATCCCCCAGTGAAGGGAAAAGGAACAAAAACCCCAGAACAAATTGGGAGCATGTGGGGATGTGGGAAAGAGAGGGACGAGAAAAAGGAGGGGAGAAGAGGGAGGAGAGAAAAAAAAAGAGTAGATTATTTTTTATCACATTTAATTTATATCTTATTACCAACATCTCTCTTCCCCAGGCCTTTCATTAGCTCTGAAACCTATCTTATTTTTCTTTTTGTTGTCTACTGGTTTATCCATATATATGCAAGATTATGTGGTATTTAGTTTTATGTGCTTGATAATTTCACATAGTATATTATCTTCTACACTAATCAGGTATTCATTTTTTAAAGTACTAAATACTGTGCCATTGTGTTTATAAATGCCACACTTTATTAGTTTGCCTATTGATAGGTGACTCCACATCTTGAGTGCAGAGAACAGTTCTACAGCAAAGGTATTTCTGTAAGAAACCACTTTTTTTCTATTTGAACAGAACACCCAAGAGATGTATTGCTGTGTCATATGATAATTATTCATTTAATTTATAATGTTAACAGGAGAAGTGATTTTGGCAAGATACTTTATGTGCCCGGTTATAGTATTTCCACTTGGAAAATGGATTTCTTTCAAATTATAAAGTCGACACACAATCTCTCAATAGCTATGTCAATTTAGATAGTACTACCTTTTAGTTTTTCTAACTTAAATGAACTTTATTCTCAGGGCAACAGGCAAATATCAAGTAACCATGAAGGCTTCTGTAGTTACTTATCTTTACTATTTGGAAGCCAGTGACACAGCCCTCAAATAAATACACAGAGACTCATTCTTATTTATGAATGCCCAGCCTTAGCCTGGCTTGTTTCTAACCAGCTTTTCTAACTTTAATTATCCTATTTCTATTTTTCTGTGTTTGGACACTGTGTTTTTGCACCTTTCTTTATTCTGTATTCCTTCTTACTCCATGGCTGACTGTGTGGCTGGGTGCCTGGTTCCTGGTGTCCTTCTCTCCTCCTTTTCTTGATCCCCCCTCCTTTCTCCTCTCTTCCTATTCATCCTCTCTGTCTGGCAGCCCTGCTGATTTCTCTCTTCTGCTTAGTTATTGGCCAATCAGCTCATATTAGACCAATCTGGTGTTTTATGCAGGCAAAGTAACACAACTTTACAGAGTTAAACAAATGCAACATAAAAGAATGCAACATATCTTTGCATAATTAAATGTCCCAAAGCATAAATGTATGTAATACATGTTAAACTAATATTCCACAACAGGCTTCTCATATAAGTGATGATCTTCCTCAACATGAACAAGAAGGTACCCTGTACCTTTGTAAAGACATTTTACTTTTAATCAAATGGTTGAAGTGTTTAAAAAGGAGACATGTTTGTTTCATAAAGTGAAACAACATAAAACACAGAAAATTGGAAAGAAACAAAATAGTCACAGGAATGTATAGCAGGTATATGATTCTATGGTTCATCTCTGGAATAAAAAAAGCAATGCATTTTTTCTAGGGTATCTGTTACATTGTGGGGTAAAATGGAAGAGAATGAGAATTAAGGTTCTCATGAGTATTTGAAGGATTTCTTCTCTTAGCTCCACATGGGCACACTGGCTTGAACAAAGTAACAACATTTAAAAATAAACCAAAAGCAAAAGCTTTCTTTCTCTGTCCCTTAAAATAAATAGAGAAGTCATTGGATAAATGAATGTTTGGAGAATTGGTGTAGCGTTTACCAGTGCTTTCTCTCAGATTCACATTTCTGCCATATGTGTGTCTGAGTAGCCTGCCATTTCAAATCCACTGAAAAAAAGCAGATTTATTTGAAGAAAAGTTGTAGTAAAGATGGAAATGTCCAAATCCCAAGCCAGTAATTGCCATCACTCTATTAAAATTTACTGTGTGGATTAAAATAAACACTTAGGCCTTCAGAATTTTAGAGTGAAACTACTCAAATGTTGTGTCACAAGTATTTTATTCCTGTTGTGTATGTAGGTCTTGTGAATGAAGTCTCAGGGTGTGTTTCCTTCATGGGGAGAATGAAGAAGCACAGGATGTGTTAAATCTACAAGGAGTGGAAGAACTTTATGAGAATTTTGAACTAAAGAATAAAAACACACATCTCATTAATTTTCATAGATGCTGCTCAAAATAAAATATTTTAATATGAAATATGTTTTGTAACTGAGAGCATGGATTCATTAACCAAGTCGGGGTTAGAGCATGATGTCCTATACTGAAAGGCAACAATACTTTGGATGAAAATTCCAAGTATCATCTTTGCATGTGTGTTGTGTTGAATAGATATGTTTAGTGGAATGTGGTTTAAGTAATGCATGAGAGCAATTTTGAAACATCCTTTTGGTGCAGCTGCCTCCCTGTTACATTTAATTTTACCAGCATGTATGGCTTGCTTCCTAAAAGCAACCAATTGGAAAGAATATGCCATCCTATTACACAATTACACATATGTGTAATGTAGATTTGCACCATTTTGTCAAATTGTTTCTCTTGTATGTAGCTTTCAGTGGGCAGCAGAAAAAATTTAAGATTACAGGGGATAGGTAAAACTGTATTGTTAGCCACCTAGGCATTAAGTCTTGGTTAGAGAATGTAGTGGATCCCTAATTAGCTCAAATTCTCCTAAGCAAAGGGTCATTTATATGGACCTTCGGTGCAGGAAATAGCAATCCACTTTCTACTTGTGAAGTTGAAATTAAAGAAAGCTTTATATGGCTTGCTCAAATTCACACTAGTGGGAGGTAATAGCTACAGTATATTTAGTCTTCCAGTGTATCCCCTTACAACAAGTATAAATGACCCCTGTTCTAAAATGAAGATATTTCTCAATTCTATAGTACTGGTTAGGATTTATATTAAAATCTGTGTCTAAGTCCATACTGTGATTTCTATGAGTTTCTATACTTCTATGTAAGGAGGCAATGTTGATTTTTCAAAGCACTAGTGTGAAGTAATACCACATGTAAATTTAATGTGTTTAACACCAAGTGTATGCACTTGATTAGAAGGTAACAGATAAATATTCTCGAGGTTACAGAAGAATGTCAGCCGTATTCCCATTAGTGATGGGATGTCTGTTGATGTTATCTTGCTACAGCAGATTCTATTGTTTAATACACACACACACACACACACACACACACACACACACAATATATATATATATATATATATATATATATATATATATATACAGTTTTCACCTTAGGCATTGTTTCAGAACTTATGCCCTTGTGGTTCAGTTCTATTTGGTTTAAAGTATCAATATATGTTTAATGTACGTGTACAGTATTAGTTCTGTGTGATATTAACTAAATAAATGATCAGACTGCATTATGTTAAAAATTAACAGGTTTGACTTCAAGATTTTTTTATATCCCTTATATACAGATTTGGCCGTGAATCTAAGATAGAATGAGACTGTTGTGGTTTAAATCTTAAGTATTCTCCATGGGCACACGTTTTGAATGCGTATTCTCCAGGCAGTGTCACTATGTTGGGACACTATGGAATCTTTAGTAGATGGAGACTGATTGATAGAGGTAGGAAAATATTATGGAGCATTTGAAAGCTATTCCTATGTCCTGATTCCTGTAATCCTGTGCCCATAGTCTTCTGTTCTGGGAACAGTCTTTGTCACAAGCTCCGGCTACCACAATGTAAACTGTTCTGTAAAACTGGCACCATAATGAACAAAGGCTCTATGAAATTATAAGTCAGTCTTTCCTCTATAAGTATTTTCTTTGAGGCATTGTAGTCACAGCAATGCAAAACTTAAAAAATATAGGGTGAAAAAAGCAATTGTGCAAAAATAATAGGATTTTGAAATTCACATGTGTACTCACAAACATACACATGTAATATATTAGTAACATTTATTGTAATAATTCTTATGGTGAGAATAAATATTTTAGGGTCAGAAAAGGGAAAATAGAAAAGTCATCTCTTGAGGTGATTAAAAGAGGGGGTGAAATGACGGCTGGTAAATTGAGAAGTTTTCAGAGTGACCCATAGTGACTTGATTTAAAATTGGAAAGTATCTTCTAAACTCTGGCCAATCTACGGGAAATGGCACCATATGTGAGGATTGAGGATAATGAGTATGTATACAAGAGACCAGATTCCTTGGTCTCCCTACCATCTATCCTACACAAATCCAGAGTTAAGTGTGTCTAAAAGCAGAGATGAAGCCAAATCCTTAGTTTTTTGTGGAATCAATTTAAATCACCTAAATTATTATCATGCCAATTGATAATCAAGTATCCAACAACATTTATTAGGAAAAAAAGAAAGTGAAGGGCCTGGAGGGAAAGAATGGAGTGAGTTTCTCATTCAAAGTCATTCACCTCACATACCTTCAGATACACATGACCAAGCCTCACTGTTGAGAATTCACCCTAATGGTAATGAGTCTCTGTTTCATTATTATAAAGAAGTTAATGTAAAGAATAAGTCTATATCATTGACTATGTCTGGTCAATTACAATCATTCTAGCTAAAAGTGCAAATTAATCTTCACAGGATTTTTTTTCCTAAAGAATTTTGCCATAACTATATTGGCTGCTATCCTTTCCATGAATCAGGAATCATAGTAATATATCTTCCCCACAGTTTCTAAGCAATTACAGTGCACTTGGTATAAATTAATGTAATAATTATAATCATTCCTAGAAACAGAGAGTGAAATTAGCTTTGGGGCACATTGGGTTTTTGTGATCCACTCTAATGCTATGCTTTACTGTGTAACAAATCATGGTAAAGTATTGTTTGGTGGAACAAATGTTCCAGGACAAGGATAATGCAAATGCATGTGCCTAAGGCCATCCTTGTGATATTACCCATTGAACAGAAACCCATTCAATTCAACATGAAGGAAGTAATACCATAATTGTAAGATTTAGAGATTGGGGATGGAGAAAGAGCTCAGTAGTTATGAGTACTCCCTGTCCTTCCAGAAGGCCCAGATTTGTTACCAAAATTTGTGTTTGATGGCTCACAATTGCCTGTAACTTGGTCTTGAAGGGTTCTGACCCATCTTCTAATCACTCTGGTCAGCTATCCTCACACAGCATATGTGCTAGATAATGTTTTTGTCAACTTGATACAAGCTATAGTCATTTGGGAAGAGACTCACAATTGAGAAAATACCTCCCCATAACTTACCTATAGGCAAGCCTGTGGAGGATTTTCATAATTACTGATTAAGCCACTCTTGGGAAGGTGGTCCTGGATAGTGAGGAAGCAGACTGAGAAAACAATGAGGAGCCAGTAAACAGCACCCCTCTGTGGCCTCTGCATCAGTTCTTGCCTCCAAGATTACAATCTTGATTTTCTACCCTAAATTCCCCAGATGATAGACTACAAGCTATACAATGTAATGAATCTTTTCCTCATCAAGTTACTTTTGGTCAAGGTGTTTTATCACAGAAATAAAACCCTAACTAAGATAGAACACACACACACACACACACACACACACACACACACACACACACTCATGCATAAACCTGCTCCTATTTATATTGATGGGTATGAATCCTGGAGATTGATAGTGTTGAGTGTTGGTCTAGAACTGGAGTGGCCAGGTGCCTTGAGTCCATGATGCATGTCCTATATCCTAAGTCTTTAGGTGCCACACTAATATTTCTCCCCATATCAATTTAATATACTGTATCCATGAGGGCTAGCTTAGAATCATGATATAATGGATTACATCTAGAAAATGATTCTGATGGAAGAGATCTGACCTTAGATTTATAAATATTAAGTTAATTGAGATATATACTTAAAGCCCAGAGCTGACCTACCTCTGAGAGTGACTAAGATCTGAGTCTACAAAGGTTTTTTTTTGAGTCTCAGTCAAAGGGTTGATACTAGGGTTGAATTGGAAATGCCCAACACCTAACTGGTTCATTATTTGAAGTTTGGTTACTTGCTTGTGATACTCCTTTGGAAGTCTATGCAGCCTTAAGGGTAAGCAGAAGTAAATCATTAGGAATGGGTTGTACCTACCTGGAGTTCTGGCCAGGCTTCTTTGCTTCCTGAACCATGCTGTATGAATGCCTATTGTGTCTCACCTTCTCTGCAATGGATTGGGCCACTTCAGCATGCTTTCCTACAAAGATAGAATGAACTACTCCAAAACCAAAATAAATTCCTCTAAGCCCAAATATGTCTTCCCTCTAGCTATTCTATGGAGATATTTTGATGACAGTGATGCAAAAATAACTAACACAGGTATGGAGATGGATCCCACAGAGAACAGCTTCATTAAGCCCTTGTAAAGTGGCTTGGTCTCTGGGTATGCTGAGTGTGCTGTTGTGGTAACTCACCTTGAGGCTAGGTCTGTAGATCTTCAGGACATAGTCACTGGCCTGGCAATGGATTTGAAGATGCTGGAGCTGGTAGTAAAGTCATGTGGTCTCCTTCCCCCATACAGTGGAGGCCTTTCTTAAAACTCTGTACCCAGGCTTGCAAGAGGAGGGTGAAAGCAACATTGTCAACCCTTCTTCCTTAATGAATCCTTCAGCATTACAGTACTATACCTATTCATTATTGGGATCTTTTACTTGGGTTCATTTTTCTATGAAGGAATATTTTTATGAATCAGTTATTTGTTTACACTCCTCTTTCTTTCAAGGGGCCATATGTTGGAAAGGCCTTTTTCATGATCTTGCTGAGGTTATTTTTCAGAAACTCTGCTGATTGACAGTCATCCATCTCCTTCTGGGACAGATAGGCGATTCCATAGTGATGAGTTGCTTTATGGAGCAATGAAATTTTCCTTTTAAAAATAATTTCTCTATTTTCACAGTTTCTCTTGTTTGTTGTCTACTTTTATCAAAACCTTAAAAGCAGATTTAGGATTGGTATAGTGTAGTCTCTTACAATTTATTTAGCCATTGTTGTTGTTGTTGTGATGTTGACAATTTCTGGAGTAGTAGGGGCTCTAGGTGTTTGCCACTATGTTGGGTTTGATTTAGCCAGTTTTACAATTTAAGGCTTAGATAACATTCATATTCTTTTTTGAATTTACAAAGTCATTGGTGAATTCCCAAGAAATAATATCTTTATACGCATCTTAATCCTCTCCTAGGAATACAGATTTATATTTGAATCTCTTACATCAAAGTATACTACTTACTTATAGTCTTTGTAAAATATAAAGCAACACTTTTTGAAAAACAGATGGATCTGCTACTGCACCACAGAGTAAGTTCTCAAATATCTGCCACTATTTCAATGCATAGAACCATTCTCTCACTCAGGAGGTGACAAACTCAAGGTTCTCTCTGTGCTCATGTATCCAACTTGTATGTTTTAATTTTAATCACCTTGTTTAAGAAAGTTTTGGGGTCAGTAAAGTTTATAGGGGTCAGACAGAAAAAGAGAGAGGGAAACCAGTGTAGCCAATGACCAAGGAATCACTCTTCATCGTATTAGTTCCGGAATCAAAGAAACTGCAGTGTCTGAATGTAAACAGGTGTACACAAAGGCATATTTTTGGAAAACATCTGACTGCAGCATCTCCAGTGATCCCTGACATCCCCATTAGAAAGACATATTCTTCCTCAAGAGCAGAAATCAAAGGGAGAGCTAGGAATGACAGAGAAAACTCCCCTCTGCATTATTAGTATCAATTTTAATCCCTTCCTTTTAAGAAAGGTAAACTCTCTATGAAGGTCTGGTAAGCCACAATTCTTGGGTAAGATTTGAACAGCTTGTATTGTACCTTGAGTGACAAGCAACATTATATTTATCAAAATTTTCAGCAATGCCATTTTGCTGGAGTACATGCTTTTTTTTTTAATTGCTCAGTCAGGGTTCACTAGACATAATTGAACAGCTCCCTGATTAGAGGGCACAGGCTATGCACAGTAAAAGCCAGCTGTCAGGAGTCTCTTGCACTTTCAGTGGGTTCCTCCCTCGGGCCTTCTCCGTGCTGGGTGGATGGAACTGAACCATTCATTCATGGTCATTGCATGGGAAGGGAGGACAGGGATTTCCTTGACCCAACCTGTCATGGAATATCAGGAAAACAGCCTGGCAGAGTTTGTCATTCAGGACCAGATGCTAGCTTTGAAAGCCTCACACTTCAGGGCTTTCATTAAATGTGAGCATCGCATCTTCTCATTGCTGGCAGGGAGCTTTGGCTGCTCTGGGGGAGAGTTAGCAATCTTTGCTGAGTGCCTCTTTCCTCACCTCCTGCTCAAAAAGAATGATTTCTTCAACCTGGGTCTTGTTCTCTTGGAAGGGGATGTTTTCTATGAGCAGTTGTTGTCATTGCCACAACCAGAGTTTCAGCAGCCAAAGTTCCTTAGCTATATAACCCAAGCTACAACTTAATTCTGCAGTTTTCAAAACATTGCAGAAGGATCATAGCACATCCTTCTTATGTAGCACCTCCATTTGCTGAAGCAAATCTATTAAATTGTCTGTTTATTGCTCTGAATCATAAAATAATTTTAAAATTGATAGGGGTACTTGTAAGAATAGTCCACTTTCATTGAATTTTCTTCTAATCATCAAAGTGTAGCCATTTGGGATTTTTAAATGTAAAAATAATTTTGATTAGCAAATAGTTTGATTTAATATATTATTTATCTGTAGACAACTATCTTCATGGCATCAATAATGCTGAACATGAGGGAATTTTAAGCCTTTGTATCAGAAGAACCAATGGACTAAGTGATCTGGGGACAAATCAATGTCATGGCCACTCTGGAATTATTAAGATCATGACAGTTTGTCCATTGTTAGTAAACACTGTGTCCAGATGCCTGGTCCAATAGATCCTGCTACCTGGTCAAAACTCCCATCAACATTGCTGATTGACAAAGGATAGATGTTAATAAAGGGGAAGAGTTTGTGAGAAAAATATTTTAAAGATTTAAGGTTACAAGAAATATGTTCTTTTTTTTTTGTCCTCATGAAAGTCTGAATTACTCTTTTAATCCCCAAAGCTGTCTATGCTGAGGCTTTGCAAGGGAAAACAAATGAGTTTTTGTTAAGTGTCAGGTTGGTGACAATAATTTTCTGTAAATGTGGAATGTATTTTAGCATTTAAAGATATTTCAGGCTGGATTTGGCTTTGCAGGCCTTCCATCCTTTCTTCTATGAGGTAGAAGGATCACAAATTCAAGCTAGGACTCACTTAAAAAAACAAACAAACAAAAACAACCCAACAATTTCAGAATTACTTTTGTGTATGGTGAGGTATCCATGTGTGCAGACATCACATGGAAAACATCTGCTTGCCTGTTGCTTCCTTAGGTCTAGACCCTTGAAGTACTTACAATATTAAATTGGAAAATCTTTTACTGTGCTTTTGATGATCACCTGATATTGACCTTATTGTAATTCTATACCCAGGACCAGATACCTGGTTTGTGGAAGTAGGTCTAAAATAAAAATATACCCTACACTTCAGACAACTGAAGATAACTCAGAGTGAGGCAGAAGGGCCTTTCCCAGGAAGAGCACAATTGACGGTCCAATGTAGAGTGGTCAGCCCTGAAAACATACATGTAAGTAATATTATATGAATTCAGCAGGATATATTCAAACACACCCCAAAGTGCAATATACATATATATACATATATGTATATACATATATGTATATATATATATGCATGCAGTAATTAATAGTGAAAAGAGACCTCATGAATTTGAAGGTGAGTGGGGAAAGGAGGTATATGTATGGTGTAGAGAGAGGAAAGGAGAAATGTAATTATATCATAATCTCAAAAATAAATAAATGAAATTGCATGCTCATATACTCAAAATGATTCATGTTTTAAAACAAAGAGAGTAGAGACTTAACTAGATGATTACTCTGAGCATGCATCCAGAGTGGCTGAATGGGCAGTATACCCACAAGGCAGGTCCAACTACACCATCCCCTCTCCCACCATCCTCTGAAGGCATGACATTCCAGTCCATTAAAATAAACAGTATTCTTTCATAGAGAGAGAGAGAGAGACTCATAGAAATGATGTACTTTCATTTTTACTTTTTTTAAACATTGGTTTTAGACATGATCTGGAACTCATAATCCTCCTGCCTCAGCTTCCTAGTACTGGTATCACAGGCTGTGCCAGCATGCCTACCAGAACTAACAGGACATACTAATGAAATTTTATGTTATCCAGATAATTCAGAATAGGCATAATTCATTGAATTGTGAGGGAGAGTTCCTGGAAAGGGACTGTGTCTGCAAAGGCTGATTCACTATCATTAGAATTTTGGATGTGTTAGGTTCAGAGCCTAATGACAGTTTATCTTGTACTATCTCTATCTCTTAAAGAGCCATTCCTCATGAACCTTTGTGTTGGACCTGTAAGTAGCAGATAAAACTGAACTTAACATCTTGATAAACAGATAAAAGTCTCTGGGATGCGTTAATTGAACAAAACCCTATTCTCCACCATTCAGAGGGCTAAAAATCATCAGAGAGCATCATTGGAGAGCATCAAAGCCTCATAACTGAGATTACTCCACAGTGCTGGTCACACACTTACTATTCCCACAGATGTACTTTAAAAATACTTTGATTTGTGACTGTCTTGGTTCTTCTATAATAAAAACTTCCTGAAATTGCTTCTACATGGAATTTTCAAAATGGAATTTTGAATGACCAAAATCTATGCTAATCTAGACCATGCTCACTCAAATTTAGTTCCAGAATAAACTGTCTCTGATTAGCTTTGAGGTGAAAGCTGTGTGTTTGTTTTAATATTTTACCTAAAATATTTTATATATTTCAATCATATTCTTTCATCCTCTAGCTTTTTCCAGTGCCTGCCCACCTCACTACCCATCCAATTCATGCTCTTTCCTCTTAAAGGAAATAGGGAAAAGTATAAAAAGCAAAAACAAAGATGAAAATGAAAACCAACTAAAACAAGAAAAATTGACAAAACAAAACACACACACACACACGAGAGAGGGAGAGGGAGAGGAGAGAAGAGAGAGAGAGAGAGAGAGAGAGAGAGAGAGAGAGAGAGAGAGAGAGAGAGAGAGAGAATATATGAAGTTGATTTTATGTTGGCTGACTACTCCTCAGCATGGAGCCTGCCCTGTATTATGGTTGATATGTCCAGTATCTGTTTGAGTAAACTGACTTTTTGTCTTCGAGCTATATCAGTTGCATACAGCTTCTTGGTTAGAGGTAGGACGTTGTGTCTATTTCTCCTTCTCAGCAGTGGGGTTCTTGTCTGGAATCTGTGTAAGTATTATGCATGTTGTCACAGTCTAAAGGCCTCTTGAAAAGCCATAAGGAAAAAAACTCACAGAGAGTGATACTTTTGCGTTGACATGTGAACTCTCTTCTATTGTTGCCTGTTAAGGGGACCATTATTGACCACATGTTTTGAACTTTCTCATTTAATCCTAATCTAGGTTACTGGTGCCTGTGAATTGTGGGAGTGCTGCATTGTCTACCCCTAACAGCCCTTCATTTCTCTGTGATGAGTTCTATCCTCTGGCAGTTTGCATTTGTTCTCTCAATTTTGAATAGCTTGTCTTTGCCTTCTATCTAGAGCAGTTCTTTTTTTGTTTCCTTTCATCCTCTTTTTTTAAACATTTATTTATTTTATGCTGGACATAATTATACATGCATTTTTTAATGAAAACAAAAATTCATAAACAATTTTGGGAATTTGTGCATCGTTCTTTCCAAACTGCTTCCTGCTGGTAGGGGGCGCTGTCATGGGGGAATCCTAAGAAGACAGAAATTCTGGCTGTAGTGGTCTGCAATGCTGCATTTTCCCATTGGCGTTGCTTCAGGAGATCTTGCTCAATCAAACCACATTAGTCTGGAAGGAATCCACAGCTTTTCATTTTCTGTGGAAACAAAATTAGAAATCCTTTTCCCCAGTAACTTGTCCTTAGGCTTAAATTTTGAAGTCAAAGCATTTTGTATATATATGTTAGGGTTAGAGTTAGGGTTAGGGTTAGGGTTAGGGTTAGGGTTAGGGTTAATATATATATATATATTCCAGCAGCATTTTTTCCTTCTTTTTTTATTAATAATATAATTTAAAAATTTTACATGTGGATCCCTGTTTCCTCTCACTTCCTCCCTCCAGCCCTCCCTCCCTTCCCTCCCTTCCTCCCTCCCTCCCTCCCTCCCTCCCTCCCTCCCTCCCTCTCTCCCTCCCTCTTACCCTCTTTCCCCTGTGACATGCACTCTAGCCACCCTCCCCTCCCATTCCCGCATCCCCATTCCACGTGTAGGAATCCAGGTTTTTAAGCAATGTCTTGCTATGAAGCCCAGAATGATTTTGAACTTGAGATCCTCCTTCCTCACCCTCCTCTACTAATTGTTCATATTAATGGCCTGTGCCTCCAAATCTGTTTAATCTGTTTTCTCAGCAAGGAGTCTTTTTTTTAGACAAATTTCCTTTGAACTATACCCTCTATGAAATTTCAAGACTACAAATAATTACATCTTTTCTAATAAATGCATATATACATGATATATATCATTACACATTTATACTTATTTATTATACATACAATGTTTACTGATATTTTGTGGGGCTGTTATTTTCTCTTCCAAAAGTAAATGTCTCAATATCTTTTCAAATTTCCTGATGCATCATTTTTCTGTCTTCTGCCCTGTCCATGCAAAATTAAAAGTCAAAACATTAGAATTAGACCATCAGGGATCTAACATTAGCCTCCACAAAACCAAAGTTCTTAACAATATTCAGATATGAGTCTACAAATGTGTGTGCTATGACAGCACTGTGAACCTATCTGAATTTTAATTATAATTTCATCTCCTTGACTACAGAGATCTATTCTATTCATAGCTACCACCGGAAGGATGCTTTTATGTACACATAACAACAACAACAACAACAACAAAGGAACTAATTATTGCTCCAGAGATCAAGAAAATAAATGACATATGTAAACTCCCAAAAAGTGAGCTTCCTTTTAGCCTGACAACTTCCAAAGAAATAAACTTAACAGTCATCAAAAACTTTGAGGCATGCAATGAAATCAGCTTTCAACCCTGAATTCAGTTTTCTTAATAATCTTGAAAAGAATACTGCTGTTGCCTGGATAGTAAACTCCCTAAGACTGGGCTGGAGGCAGAGCAGAGTGACATATGCCTTTAATCCAAGCACTTCTGAGACAGAGGCAGGAGCTTTCTCCAATGTTAAAGCAAGCTTGTTCCAGGATAGTCAGGACTACATAGAGAGCCCCTGTCTCAGAAAACAAAACAAAATAAAACAAACATGCAAAAAAGACTGGACTTGGCAAAGGGCTAAATAGGAGTAAATCTGGCAGAGTGAGGACTGCAGCACTTTGGTTACATTTCCAGCAAAGGACAGCTGATAAAAGTGTTGAGAAACATTAACATGCAGTTCCTGTTTTTCTTAAATACAAGATAAAACATTTCTGGGTCTATTTTCAATGCTATTATTTCATTAGATGACAAACTATCTCTTCTATTGCATGAAGATATGGAAAAAGATTAAGAAACAACAAAGTTCTATATAGCAACTAGATAAGCATGGAATGAAGTTTTAACTCACCTTGAAACAGATGGAACTATTTAGAGAAATTTGCTCTTTTGGAATTATATTATTTAGACCACCTTGAAATTATATATCTAAAGTAGGACAGCTAAAAAACAAAATGATCAGTGAAATAATTCCCATTTGCCTTATTATTTCAGCCTTTATAAAAAATAAAAGTCTAAATCCACTATAAAACTCAAGTTCTCTGAAGAAATCTCATCTTTATTAAAGATGCTGTAGATTCTGATCTCAAGTCAGTAGAACCTCATGGTAGTAAAGAGATTGAGAGCTTTGTATTCAGAGCCAAATTTATCTTAGGCCCTCTTGAAAAAGGCCCTCTAGAAAAAGAAACTTGCTATTTGCCTGTAAAAATAGCTAATAATCTTTGAATGTGACCTAACATTTCCTGGAGCCCCTTGGAATGTGTTGTAAGCTGGGCAAACAACTGTCTTCTACCACTGACCTTGTTACCCTCCCTTTACTGTGGCCCACTTACATACTATCCCCATTGACAACTTGTTGAATACATTGATTTATGGCTGCTTTGCTTATTGTCCTCAAAACTTCATGCACATCACTCAGAATAAGTTGAATCTGTATTCCTAGGCCAAGGTTACTCATTTCCATCCCCAATAATCTAGTTTTTAAAAACTTCCTTAAAGTAGAGATGTTACGTTATGTAGACACTAGGACAACAACTCTTGAAATAAAGACATATGCTGGCTTTAATTTTCCATCTGGAGAAAAAACTATTTAACAAGCATTGAAAAAGCCCAATACGAAAAAGTATGAACAACAGAAATCAGGATTGGGTGAAAATATATGTGGCTGAAAAAGGAATCAGCAGGCATAATAACTTTTGAGATAGAACCACTGAAGTCACCCCTTGCTTGCTCTTGTTTTCATGTCTTAACAATAAAAAACAAGCAAACAAACAAAAAATTGATCACTGAATATTTGTTTTATAAAAAGAGTGATGCTGGGCATTACGTGTGATTGAGTTTGAGTTATGACACTTTCTGTTCTCTTAATATTGGCATGGGGCTAGGGTTCCATGCTCAGTAAACCTAAAAGCTATGGATGAT
This sequence comes from Cricetiscus sungorus, assembly GCA_030556225.1. NCBI lineage: Eukaryota > Metazoa > Chordata > Mammalia > Rodentia > Cricetidae > Cricetiscus > Cricetiscus sungorus. The sequence continues at coordinate 21,335,439 of JANBXA010000180.1, read as the reverse complement.
TTACAGGAAGGAAATGAGAAGAGGTTGCTTGCTGATGGGATGGCAAGAAGGGGTAGGTTTAGCATCATTTTGTGTAAGTGTAAGATGGTCATTAGTGCAGCTCATATGTTCCTTTTTGGAATAGTTACCCAGTTCTCTGTCAGAAACTTGTAAGGTTAAACGTTGCAGACCAGACATGTTGAGCTCTTCTGAATTAGCTCTTCCTTGGAATCCTGGCTCCAAAATGGCCTTGATTAGATTCTGGAAGCGTTTCCTGAAGAAAGCTAAGGCTTTCTTATTAAGGCATTTATATTTGGGTGTGCCAAGCCTTAATGGATATAACTCCCTCTTGCCATATTTATGCATGTTTACAAGATTTTATCTCTAATGCAATCAAGAGACTGTCTTCCTACTTCTTAGCCTCCACCCAAACCTCCAAGGCTCTTTCATAATTAGCTCAATGGTTCTGAAAAGGCACACACAGAAGCTTACATGATTAACCTTTGAAGGTTTATAAATATTCAGCAGCTCAGTACTATTTCTACATTCATATAAATCAAAGTTTAGTGTGTGGAAGGGAACAACGAAGGTGAAGCTGGACATTTCGCCCAAGAAACATGTCTTTGTCAGTTCTCCAGCTCTAGTTTTGTTTGGTGTACTGTCTGTGATCTTACTTTCCATTTGGAGTACCAGTTGGTTTAGTTTATTCTTCTCTACCTAATTCCTTAAATTTGACTTCTTAGTGTGAAGACCAGATAATTAATTTCTTGCCTCTTAATCAACCCTACCATCATTAGACAATTCCAGAAAATCAATTTTTTTCCTCGGAGTTTGGGGTTAGAAGCTTTCCTTGAACAGCTCTGGGGATTGAGTAGGGGTTGGAGAGGAAAAGTACACATAAAAATGTCAGAAAAAATAATTTTTTCAATATACTATATGAGAGATGGGAATTTTTACAGTGAAAAGAATATCCAAATAAACAGACAATCCAAATATGTGTGCATTTTCTCTAGAGCTGATGAACGAGAGGATAGCTGTAGAAAACATGGCTGGATAAAAAAGAGGTGTATTATCTAATAATGGTAGAAACTCAGAAGTTGGGGACTTGAGGCTATTCAGATTTTCTTCTATGTCTCCATGTCATCTGAGATATGTCACTTCCTTATTCATGGAAGATCAACTAGTATGAATGCTCTGCTTTAGCTGGTAAAAGGGCAAGGGTCTTTTTTTGCTTTTTATAACCTGGACTAAACCAAACTCTGATATTTCAACAGAGTGGATATTGTATTTCATTCCCCAAATGAACCAAACTCTGTAGAAGCAGTGGAAGTTCTTGTTACAGGAACAGCGATATGTGCTCTGAATTCAAAGAATGAAAAACTGCCACAGGTTTTCACAGGACGCAGACCTGGCAGGGGGTGGCTTACTCAAAGAAACATGGCCCTGGGAAGCACCAAGTCATGTTGCCTCCCCACAGTTTAGGACAGAAAGAGGGGCCTATCTATGGGTTAGGTAATGACAACAATGACTCCCTCTTTACTTTCAAGTACCAGCTTATGTTTTTCTTAAGGTCCTACTTTAATATGGGACATTCTTGGAGCCAGCATAGAGTTGAAGACTTTAAGTTCCATAGTGACTTTGCCTACTTATAGTTTTTGGGAAACTGCAGAAAAATGTAGGGTCACATCTGGGCAACTAGGAAAGTTAGGTTATGGTGAAGTGATTTTGATCATGTCAAGGAGTCTTGCCTTCCTGAATATGATAAACAAAAATCCCAAACTTACATTACTAATATTTTAATCAGTTAACATTAAAGGAATGTTAAAAAAATATTTAGAGACTTGTCCAAAACAGCTTTACTCCTAAGTGTTATGATAGGTAGCTTTACTTCATTGCTAGCAAAGACAGTTGAAGAATGTACTGGCTAGTTTTGTGTGTCAATTTGACACAAGCTAGAGTCATCAGAGAGGAATGAGCCTCAGTTGAAAAAAATTCTCCATAAGATCCAGCTGTGAGGCATTTTCTCAATTAGTGATGAGTGGTGAATGGTGCCAGTCCTGGGCTGGTTAATCCTGGGAAAGCCATGGGAAACAAGTCTGTAAGCAGCACCTTTCCTCTGTATCAGAGGCCTCTGTATCAGCTCCTGCCTCCAGAATCCTGTGTGGTGATATTTTGTTTATGATATAACAAAGCTTGACTGAAAATCAAAGAAGTAAAGCAGCCAGCCGTGAGAGAGGCTATTGCTGTCTGCCTTTTTCTTGACCAATATAAAGTTAGAAAACATTTAGTAGATGTTCAGCCTTGCCTCTTGGAGTTTTTTTTGTTTTAAACTAAAAATAAAATTTTGGGAATGAAAGGGCAAACAAAGCAAAGATCTGCCAACTAGCAGGTGTGCCTTATGTCTTTATTTGTGCAGGACTAAGGGAGAAGATGCGTGTGTTGAGTGGTACAAGAGGGACTTTACAGACACTTCACTTTACTCCACAAAGTGTAGTGTCAAGGTAGAGTGGCTCAGTGTTAAACCTAGCAAATCCTAGATGCTAACAACTATCCAGTGCCCCAAAGGCAAATCACATCCTGCAGCTTCCAAAACTTAAGTCTTGTGTACTATGGATGTGAACTACCCGTAGGCATGGATTTTTTATCTTTCTGTCTACAACAGATTTTTCTTGCAGTAGACCTCAGCAACATCAGCATACCTTGCCCTCATTTTTTTTTTCAGAGAACTTCCTTCCTTTTTTTCCTTCAAAGGAAGCCTTTCACAAAGGGCAAATAAATCTTCAGCAAGTACCATAACTCCACTGCAAGTTGCATAAGGGTCTGAATAACTAAAGGCAGCCCAGCAATAGACACAGTGTGTGTAAGTGGACAGAATACACTGGTGTCATTAGTGATGTCATACAGTTTAAGCCTTCATCTGGTAAATGCTTACCCAGAGACACATGCAATCAGATCTTATTCAACAACTTGGGACAGAGCAGTAAGCAGAAAAGGTATAATCTCCTTCTGAAGGTGCCTTGGTTCCAGTGACAGAGCTTAAGTTTGATCCCTGGAACCCATGTGAAATGCTGGCTGTAGTGGTGCATATTTGTAATCCCAGCAACTATTTGTAAGATGGAAGATGGAGAAAAGAGAATTGCACTGAAATTGGAAAGCCATCTGGCTTAAAGTACATAGTGGAACACAAATAATAAAGGAAGTCCTTTTGTCTAAAACAAGTTGGAAAAAGAATGCCTTTCAGAATTTGCCCTCTGACATTCATATGCAGGCTAAAGCTTGAATGCAACACACTCAAACATGTACATACACACACACACACACACACACACACAGAGAGAGAGAGAGAGAGAGAGAGAGAGAGAAAACAGAAATTAAATTAAAAGTAAAATGATGTAAAAAGTAGTGCTTTGTGATATCACACTATAAATTTCAGTATACTTAGTAAAAATGTTAACAGATTGTTTTAAATAGGAAAACCCAAATAACTCTCTAGGATCAAAAGTTGAAATCTTCTAGAATTGTGGAGTTTCTGTATATACAGGAAGAAAAAATCTCACAGGGTTTTGGTGATACTCTTAAAAAGCAGCTTAACAAGTGAAAATACAAAAGTATGTTTATTAAAGAGGATATCTTATACATAGTGTAGTTCACAAAGCTTAAAATCCCAGATTACATATACTCTTCAATTAAAGCATAGTCAAATTTTAGGCAAATTTCAGGAACTAGGTAAAGACTGTGAGTACCTAGGCATAGTGATGTGGGGGACGATGAAGAGCTGGCACACACCTAATGGATAGTAAATTTTGTTAACGTTGAATCCACTGGTGTCATCAGAAGAAAAACAGACATTATCTAGAGAGCTTGATTTAGTATATACTTAATATTATCAATGTTTTCCTGTTGATTTTTTTTGGTCATGATTCATTATTATTATTATTATTATTATTATTGGGAGGATGATGATAATGATATGGTTTGAAATGAGGTCTAGCTAGTATAGTATAGCATAGCTTGGAATTTATGATCATCTTGCTTCAGCCTAATACTGTGTGCAATTATTAATATTATTTTTAGTTTTTATTTTATTATTAATATTGCTTTATTGTTATTTTGTGCCTGTAATATATGCCTTAAGCTTAAGACTCATCATAAAGATTAAATAACTTGTATCAATATTTAATGAAATCGTGTTTATCTTTCTCTGGTGGCATATGATTAGTTGCTTATTTTGAGTTAATACTCCCTATTTATTAAAGCCATTATTCTGAGTGTGGACAATCACATTGAAAGGACACTCTTGAACTCTATCATGTATTGTGTTAAATGTTTTCAAAGGGCATGGAAATTCAAGCAGTCATTAATTAAGTGCTATAATTATCACCATGAGCTCAAATAGTACTGTTTTAGACTACCACTGCTGTTAATCTCTTCATTGCGGAGGCGTAAGAACTGTTTATTTTTTTTTTTTTCTTCTTCTCTAGTTTCTTCATTAAACACTGTGGCAAATGGCTGGTGTGTGGTAAATATTCCTTGAAGTAAATTTAAATGAAAAATTTTCAGTTCTACTTTTCAGAGGATGGAAATAATTGACAACCAGTTATTAGAATAAAAGGAAGCAACTTCCATTAGACTAAATATTAAAGCTTCTTATATGTTTTGGGACACCACAATTCTTTTTATTATAATGTCTGTCTTGGAAAAAACAGGTTTCTCTATGATCTTGTATTAATATAAAAGTATAGGTTCTAACAAACAAAGAATATATATTTTTATCCACACAAAATTTAAAAGATAGAACTCAGTAATACTATGGAGCTAGATGGATCAGAAATTCAAGGTCATCTTCAGGTATACAGCAAGTTCAAAGTCACCAGTGACACATGAGATGCTGTCTCAAAGAAACAGCACCTAAGTGAGCTGTTTCCATTCTTCTTGGTCACCCACCAACCATTTCTACACAGTAAATTGCTTAAAACACCATATATCTGGGCTGCAGAACACAGAGAAATCAACCTCACACTGTTTTGGGAACATTTTATCCTCTGTCTAGCTTTCATAGTGTTACATAGTACCACAAAAACCTGCTGGGAGAAGCACATCACTTGTCTTAGCCAATGCTGGGTTGGTCGAATTAAGATCTGTCCACTGGGGTGGCAGAGGCACTTCTGCTTCTGTGTAGTCAACTGCTTTCTGATATCATTTGAAGCCTGCCTCACAGAAGGACTTAGTAATGTAGTCCTGGTCAAAAACTGATGATTGGGAAAGTCTTGGGCCCTAGTATAGAACATGTTGTGGTTATTTTGTGAAATGTTGTCAAATTGCCTTCTAAATATTTATGTCTAGGCCAATATACCTGAACTGCTCTCAACTTTAGTTAGAGAAGGATTTCTCTTCAGTAGCCAGTGCAGAAATTCATACCTTTTTAGAGTTTTGAGAGTAAGTTACTGGGAAGTTTCATCTTTAAGTGTAAAATCTTCTGGGCAAGAACTGATTATTTTATTGACTTATTTTATATATCTATTTTATATCCTGGATAGGTTTTTTTCTCCCTTTTTTTCCTTCCAGTTACCCCACTAATCACCCTCTCTCTATTCACACCCCAAATCTACTCTCCCTTTGTTTCTGTTTAGCAAAGGACCCGGATCCCTTAATCATCAATAAAACATGGCAAGTCAAACTGCAAGAAGACTAAGCACTCCCCCATGTGTTAAGGCTGCGCAAGGCAACACAGGATGAAGACTAGGGTCCCAAAGACCAGTAAAAGAGTCAGGGACAGTTTATTTCCACTGTTAGAAGTCCCACAAAAAGACCAAGATACACATCTATAACATGTATGGAGATGGCCTATGTCAGTCCCATGCAGGCTCCCTGGTTGTCAGTTCAGTGTCTGTGAGCACCTGTAAGCCCAGGTTAGTTGATTCTGTGATCTTGTAGCTTTTCTGATCCCCCACTGGCATTTCCTGAGTTCCACCTAATCTTTGGCTGTGGGTCTGCATCTGCTGGATAATACCTCTCAGATGACAACTGGACTAGAGGCCAATCTATCTGTGTAGCAGAGTATTATCAGGCATTATTTATTATATTGACATCTTTTCCTCCAGTCATGTTGGGTTCTATCCTAGATCTGTGGGCCCTAGTGTTCCAGGAAGTATCAGGGGAAGGCTTACTCTCTTCCAATGGCTTTTAGGCTAGACTGGTGAAGTTAGCCAATCCCTCAAACTCTATACCATCTTTATGCAGCACACCCCATAGGCACAAGAGACTAGGTTGAAGGTTATGCGGCTGGGTTGGCTTCCCACTCTCTTCACTTGAAGAAATCTTCAACTGGTCCCAGGAGATGGCCAGTTCAGTCTATATATCTACTGTTGCTAGGAATCTTAGCTGGGGTCATCATTGTAGATTCTTGGAAGTTTCCCTCGTACCAGGTTTTTACCTGGCCCTGAAATGACCCCCTTTCCAGTAGATTCTTTAAGTGCTCTGCCACTCCATCCTTCCACCCTGTCTCTCATGTTCCTATCCCCACTCACCCTCAGTTCACTGGTGGAATCTCTTCTATTTCCCCTTCCCAGGGAGTCTGTGTACCCTCAATGAGTCCTCCTTGTTACTTGGCCCCTCTGCATTTATGCATTGTAGCATAGTTATCTTTTATCTTATAGCTAATATCTACTTATGAATAAGTATATGGCATGTTTGTATTTCTCAGTCGGTGTTATCTCACTCAGAGTGATTTTGTTCTAGTTCTATCCATTGGCCTTCAAATTTCCTGGTGTCCTTGTCCTTTTAACAGCTGTGTACTCCATTGGGTAAATGTGCCACATTTTTTTTATCCATTCTTCAGTTGAGGGGCATCTATGTTGTTTCCAGGTTCTGGCAATTACAAATAAAGCCACTATGAATAGTTGAGCAAGTGTCTTAGAGGTATGAATGAGCATCCTTTGGGTATATGCCCAAAGTATTATAGCTGGGTCTTACGGTAGATTCCCAGTTATCTGAGAAACCACCACAGGGATTTCCAAGGTGACTATACAAGTTTGCCTTCCCACCCATAATGGAGGGGTGTTCCTCTTGCTTCACATTATTTCTAGTACGAGCTTTCATGTTTGTTTTTTTTTTGTTATTTATTTATTTATCTATTTATTTTGATCTTAGGAATAAGATGGAATCTCAGAATCATTTTGATTTGTTTTTTCCCTGATGGCTAAGGATGATGAATATTTCTTTATGTGTTTCTCTGCCATTTGAAATTCTCCTGTTGATAATTCTTTGTTTAGGTCTGTACCCCAGTTTTAATTAGATTATTTGGGTTTTTGTTTGTTTTGTTTTGTTTTGTTTTGATGTACAGTCTTTGAATTCCTTATATATTTTGGAGATTAAACCCCCTGTTGGATGTGTAGTTAGTGAAGATTTTTTTCCCATTCTACAGACTGTCATTTTATCCTATTGACAGTCCTTTGCCTTACAGAAGCATTGCAGTTTCAGAAGGTCCCATTTAATAATTGCTGCTTAGTCTGAGCTATTGGTGTTCTGTTCAGGAAGTTGTCTATTTGAATTCTTCTACATGTAGGCATACAGTTATGCTAGTGCCATTTGTTGAAGCTTTCTTTTTTATTTTATTTTTTTCATTGTATAGTTTATCCTGATCCTTATTAAACTTCAATAGGCTTCTTTGACAAAAATGATGTATCCTTAGTAAGTGTGTGAATTTATGTCTGGGTCTTTAATTCTATTGATCATTGTGTCCATTTTTATTCCAATATCATTCTGTTTTATTACTATAGCTATATAGTAGAGCTTAAGTTTGCAGATGGTAATACCTCTGGCTGTTTTTGTTTGTTTGTTTTGTTGCTGTTGTTTGTTTCTTTGTATACTATCATAATACCTGTGAATAACGTTACTTGACTTCATCATTTTTAATTTGTATCTCTTGATTTCCTTTAGTTGTATTATTACTCTAGCTAGAACTTCAAGTACTATATTGAATAGCTATGGAGGGAGTGGGCAACAGTGTCTTGTTCTTGAATTTAGTGGAATTGCATTCAGTTTCTCTCTGTTTAATTTGATGTTGGCAATCTTCTTCCTGTATGTTGCTTTTATTGTGTTTATGTATGTCCCTTGTATCCTTGATCTCTCCCAGAGCTTTATCATGAAGGGTTGCTGGACTTTTCAAGGGCATTTTTGCCATATAATGATAATCATTTGTTTTGGATTTTTTCTTTCAATTTGCTTATATGACTGATTACACTGACAAATTTTCATATGTTGAACCATCCTTTCATCTCTGAGATGGATCATATTTGATCAGGGTGGATGATCATTTTTATGTGTTCTTGGATTCAGTTTGCATTTGGATTTGTGATGATTATATTTCAAGGTGTGGATTATTGCATTTATCTTTGTTGGATGAGTGTTTTGTTCCCTAGTTTCTCTTTCCGCTCTGGTCTTTTGGCCTAAATGGCCAAGGATTCTGGTGAACAGAGTGTTTTCAGGTCCAGTAGGATATTCCCTCTGGAGTTTTTGTGACCTGGACTCCCTAGATTCAACTCAGCCTCTGGTGAAGCAGAATTCTTTTTCTGAACTTACAGGCCAGGATATGGAGCAGAAGTTGGAGTGCGCTAAGGACTGCCATCTGGGGGTGTTGCAGTCTGGATTTGTTGGGCAGGCTTAAAGGGATTTGGTGGACAGTGGGTGTTACCTTGCTTATGGTCTCTAGGTCCAAGGTCCAGCCTGGAGTACTGGCCTGCAGTACAGCTGCTAGGATAGGGATTCTTAGACCCTGCCTTTGATCCAGTAAAGTAGAAGCCAAGTTTGCTTCTAAAGTTGTAGAGTGGAATATGGATCCAGGGGAAAGTGTATAGTTTGAGTTGCTGTATGGGTTTTAAGCAGGTGGTGGGTAGTGGGTGGTTTCTGCCTTGGGGTCCGTAGGACCACTCTGGCCTCAGGTAAAGCTGCTGAGGTTGTGTATTGTGAGGTTTTTTATTACATTGTGTAATGTCAGTGTGGTTGGTCTCACAGCCCCGTCAGCCCCAAATAACACACAGAGATGCTGTATTAGATGTACAGCTGTTGGACTATTACCAGCATTTCTTATTGGCTTGCTCTGTCTTAAATATTAACCTATTTCTATTAATCTAAGTGTTTCTACATGGTCTTATCTTACTGGAGAGAGGGTCCAGACCTCTGCTCTCTCAAGTCTCTACATGTTTAATCTTCTCTACCGCTCTCCAAATTCTCCTTGTCTCTTAGTTCTACCTATCTTGCTTTCCTATTGGCCAACAGGGCTTTAGTCATTAACCAATAAGAGAAACATATTTACAAAACGACCCTTTACAAGGAGGTGTAGCAGGGACTTTTCAACAGAGAGAGCTATGGGAAGAAGAAAAGTGAAGTCTCAAGGCAGACAGAGAGGAAGCAGAATGGAGAGTACAGAGTAAAGAAGGTAACTGAGCCACATAAAAGAATGTACATTAAAAGATAAGGGTTAAGTTATAACAGCTGGTTAGGATAGGCCTAAGCTAAGGATAAGCTTTCAGAATTAATTATAAGTCTCCCTGTCTTTCTGTCTTTCCCTTCTCCTTCTCCTCCTCCTCCTCCTCCTCCTCCTCCTCCTCCTCCTCCTCCTCCTCCTCCTCCTCCTCCTCCTCCTCCTCCCCCCTTCTTTGTGAGCTGGCAGCACAAAAGAAAAGACTGAATACAGCCGTGGGCCCTATTGTGGAGCCCAGTCAAAGGGGTACAGTCAAGGGTTGTTCATGAACGGATTATTATACCTGTAACTCATAGTAATGTGGCTAGCTCCACAAGACCAGCACAGAATCAAGCCAGTTAAAACTCTGTGATAGATGGGGTGAGTGATTTCTGTCCTCTACCCTTTACTAAGTGGTTTATTGGCAGATGACAGTCACTGAAGGGGGAAGTTTTACTCTTCTTTGAGGAGATGGCCATGAGTAAGTTTCCTATTCTCCAGTAACCTTCCCTCCAACCATGCACATACAGGCAATATTAATCAAATGTGATGCATTAAAAAATAATGAAGTTGGAAATGGAGATGTGTTTTGGAGAACATGGAGATTGTATTTGATTACATTTGATAGTATACACATTGAGTTTGTTCTGTCATGGGACAACACTCCAGTGATAGTTTGAATATTGGAACATGATACAAGAGAGCTCCCAATACAAACTTGAGCCATTACTGTTAACTCAATAAGGATCAAATACTTATTTTCATTAGCATAAGTAATGAATAATGTTAAAATGTAGGTTTTAAACCAAAAATATATTATTGTTTATAAACATTTATCTTCTCTTATTCCCTAGACTATGCCCTAAGTGAATAATATGTTTAACTAGATCTCACCATTACAATGGTCAGTGCACTATTCATAATACCACAAAACAAAATGTCAAAGACCTCAGAATAATCCAAGTCTATTAGGGTCAGCACATAAACAGTTGGTGACACTGTATAGGACACACCGTTATAAGGATATCTGTCTCCATAATTATATGGCCATCATGTGTAAGTGCTTTGCCATGTCTTGTCTTTATTGGATGCACATGGTTAATGAGCAGATGCTGTGCTTGCCGTATTTCTCCTGCCATGGTTATGGTTTCTGGCAAGTAATTTATTTAGCTTCTGTGTTGTTTGTGAGTACTATAGTCTTCTTTACTCACTCCTAATGTGTAAAGTGCTTTAAAAACCTTGCAACCATCAAAGTAAAAGATGCAACTCAGTGCCTCACTTTCCAGCATTGCCACAGGGCTCAATAATCTATAGATCATGTAATAATTTCATTTAGCAGCACAATAAAAGTCAAATTAGCTTTCACGAGACAGTTATGTATGATAATCTGTATTACTGCGGCCTCCTACTGACTGTATTAGCATTGTAATGTTATTTCTCCTTCTAGGATCCTCTGAATTTTTTTCTTTCAGTTTATATTTATTGAATCATTATGAAAACTGAATTCTTAAAGTCTTGAAGAAATGAATTTATATAAAAAAATTAATGTGCAGTGGTAATGATCTTGACTTCCAATGTATCACTTCTCCCTTCTCTTAAGTGGTTTTTTCAGCTGCTAGATTTTCAGAGTGCAAACATGGGCCTCCCTTGAAAACTAATGGCTAGACTCTGTGTCACCATCACTTAGAGCCCACATTTCCATTGTCCTTTTTCTCTACACAATGACACCCTCTGAAGCTACTACTCTATTGCAATTGGAAATGTATCATTTTGTCTGAATTTCACAATATACTTGATCATAATGTCCAGTCTTCTATAAATGATCTTCTCACAGAGCACAGTATTTGTGTGTCTGTCCAGGCTAAGTGTGGGTGTGTATGTGAAGTTTGAGGGCCAGGTGTATCAATAACACCTAACCTCACAAATTAGAAATGGAATTAAAACACTTTGGAGTCCAAAGAAATGCCTTAATGCTTCCAACACTTTAGGTTCAGTCATTTTAAAAGACCTTTTATAATGTAGGTACTTTTCTATTTAGCTACTTTATAAAATACTCTTCATTTTATGCTTGAAACTATTTAATCATGATCCAGTTCTGGCTGATCAAGTTAACCATTGGAAAGTATTCTACCTTAAGGAAAAAACAATCCATCATATAAGCTTTCAGTATTAACTACTATTTATAGACATTTTAGTCAAAAATACTTATTATAGACTCCTTATGCAACCAACTCCTGCTCAGCCCAAACAGCCAGTTTTTAATTTCAAAGAACCAGAAAAGTCTCATCTTAGGTGCCTGCCTGCCCTATTGGCAACCTTTCCTCCCCACACTCCAGTAGACCCTTAACCTCTGCTCAGCGTTCTTCCTTGCAGCTACCTCACTCCAATTTACCAGACAGCCCTGTTGTGTGGTCCTGTTATCTTAGTGATACTATGTGTGTCCAACTCAGCAAAGAGAATGGAGCATCATGTCAATGATGAGAGGTCCATCTCCACATGGAGAGGCTGAGCTCTAGCCAGAAACACCCTGAGAAGGCTCCTTACTGCATGTGTTTTGTGAGGAAGGAAGGAGAATGGAGAAAAAAAGTAAAGTATGTACTGTGTTTATAACGCCAGTGTTTATGGCACAATTTAGAGGGCACTAGAATAAGCAAGAGAAGAAAATAAGTAAGAAATAAAGAGGAGAGTATACTGAATCAATGGGAGAGAAAGGGAAGATGAAAACTACAGGAAAGAACTTGACTATATCCTTTAAAACTAATTCATCTTTTCTTTGAAGAAGTTAACTTTCCTGAGAGAAAACAGAACCATGGGGTAGATTGCCCTCAGTCTCTTAGGTTGTAACTTTTCTGTTCTGTGTTTTGCTAAATATTCATAAATAGTTAGGAAAGACCAAATCATAGAGAGAGAAAGCAAAGTTGACTGACTCAACAAGCATGAGCAACAAGAAAAATCTACCACAGGCCCTTATGGTAAAATTTCCTGACCAATGGCATGGTAAAACTCTGCCCACATAAGCACCTTGAATACATATATCATCCTTAGCCCCAGTCCACTCCAGTTTTAAGTCTATCCATTTTGTCAATGGTATGCTATGTTCTTGATTTTTGCCAATACTATTTCTGTGACTGTGTCTTTAAAAACACCTGGCAAGGATTATCACATCTTGCTGCAATTACAAAAATCACAAAAATTTCAAGACACATATTCTTCATCAATTGTAAATTCATAGCCCTATTTATCTCTTTCCTGAATTGTGATTTTGTGTTAGAAAGTCTATTTTTTTCAATGCCTTCAATATAAAAATGTCTGTTGCAGGTGGTACTTTCCACTAAATGACAGTCTCATCAATTAAGGAACATGGTTGGTAAGACATTATGCTCACTTACTCGGATTTCTCTAGAAGGAAAAATATCCAACTCAAGTTTTGGTGACTGTCTTAGGGTTTACTATTTCTGTGAAGAGACACCATGACCATGACAACTTACAAAGAAAGCATTTAATTGAGGGTGGTTCATTTACAGTTTCAGAGATTCAGTCCATTATGATTATGAAGGAGAACATTACAGTGTGCAGGCAGACTTGATACTGGAGCTGAGTCCTACATCTTGACTCAGAGGTAACAGAAGTTGACAAACTGTCACACTGAGTGAAATTTGAGAAAAAGACCTCAAAAGCCTGCCCCCAAAGTAACACACTTTCAACAGAAGGTATGGCCCAGATTAAAGATGGTTCCTACAACCTCAAGGTCTGCATTAAAGGTGTATGTCATCCAGTCTCCTCCATCAAGACAACACTTCCTCCAACAAGACCACATCTCCTAATAGTGCCACTCCCTAGGAGCATATTGGGGCCAAATACATTCAAAATACTACAGTGATTATCCCAGACTCATCTTGAAAACATCAACATTATTCCATGCAACATTTTTTTTGTTGTTTCTTCTCCAAGTCACAGTTTGACATATTATTTTACATAAACACACACACACACACACACACACACACACACACACACACACTCTCTCTCTCTCTCTCAATACCAGTAACTTTGTCAGGCATTGCAAAACAAACATATAAATAATACCATCGGTTAATTAAGGTGCTCAAATCTTGAAGAAGGGACTTAATGGTCAGCAGTCAAATGTGACATATCTGATAACTGACATGATAAAATATTGGTCGTCCTGATATGGAGATAATGAACAATGTTTAAGGAATTTAAGAGAAAGGCAGAGGAGTTCACCTGGAGTAAGTGTCATTGAGAACCTTGGTGGATGAAAGCTCACACAGGCAGCAAGAAGGAAGAGGGCATTTTACCAGGATCTAGTGATGTAAACTCAATGGTGGGTGTGGTGTATTCCTTGAAGAGCCAATACTTTGGTGTGGTGACATGAGTGTTTCACTATAGCCTGTGAACACAAACCTATGATCCTTATTCTTGACTGTGGTCTAGCATGGGTATAGGAGAAAGGCAGTAGAAGGATGGAGGAGATGCATGTGTCTGACATTTGGCATTTTCAGTTTAACCACAGTGTGATCTTTGTCAAATTCTTCCTTCCCCTGTACTTCAGTTTTTTCATATATGGAGAATGAAAGAAAAGAGTAACTCCCAATCATAGTGTGCCTTCCAAGGTCAAATTAAGGAATGCATATATAAAGATCAGAGCAACACCTGACAATTAGAAATAGGCTAATCAATGTTAAATATTATCAATATTATTTGATAGTAAAGAAATTGTGTTGATAATCTTTGACATCCTAGGGGTACTGGGTACTTTATATTGTACAGAGAGGTTGATTTCATCTCATGATTCCAGAAGTTCAATTTGATGGTTGGATACTACAATCATCAGAAACTTTTTCAAGGACATCATGCCATGGTAGCAGGGCATGCTGGAGTTACTGCTTACATCTAAACCTGAAAGTCGGAAGGGGTACTGTTATCACATTTGAGAGTCCACTCCCAATGACCCAAGAACATTCCCTATGCCTCACCTCTTTAGAGCCACAGTACCAACAAAACTGCCATGCTTGTGGTCAAGCATGTAAGATGTAGGCCTTTGAGGGACACTGCCCACACCATGGCAAATTTGGAAAGAGATAATCAGATTCCAATTATGGTATGCATTCTGGAATCAGACAGTCTATGAAGTGCTTATGAGCTTGGGGATGCTGCTTAAGTCCTTTATCCCTGTAAGTTAAAGAAACAGTCAATATCATATCACAGCTTGGCTCTGATGATGAAGAGATATGAAACACTCATTGCAGCCCACTCCACACTGAGGTCCACTATGAATGTGAGGGTAACTGTATGAAGTAAGAAGACAAAGGCTTTTATTTACTTCTTGTCCCAACACAGAAGTGAAAGTCACTTATGAATAATCTGCTTAGCTTTGAGAAGGTTGTGAGAAATGCTTACATGATAAAAGTTTTACATGGCTTTCCTGTAAAAAATGGGGCATCTAGAAGCTTCTACTTTTAAAAGACAGTTATTTGAAGACATTGTTTTGGCATTCTCATGTGCTTCCAGTTTCTCCATTATCCTAAATGCAGTTTCTACAATCAAGCAGAAGCCCAAATCTGTGTGCTGCTGGAAGCAAGACTTCTGACTCTGAGCATTAAAAATACATTTAGACTGTGAAGCTTCTTGGCAGAGGAGCTTATTTCTAATAGCAGAGTCTGTGATAAGTTGGTGTGGACAACAGAACAAGGGATCCAGCCAGAGGGCGAGCTGTGGGGAAAAAACCAAAAACAAACAAACAAACAAACAAAAGATTGTTACCCTCAGCTGTTTGTTCATGTGGGTGATATCTTGTTTACTATTCTTGCATATTATTATCCTATTGTTTTCAGATGTGGAGAAAAATCTTGGAGACACTTTAACTGATTTGTCTAAAGTTTCATAGTAAAATAGTAGCAGAGGTTGTTGGGATTTTGTGCGATCCAGCTCATGCTCTTATATCCCCTCCTGCATGTTACAGTAGGTAATGGCTATTGATATGAGAGAAGGAGGTCTAGCCTTGTCTTATAAAGACTTAACATCACTTTCAAGCTGATGTGTATCAACCAAAATGCATGATACTGACTTAAGCAGTTTTCTCAGCCTGTATAAAAGCATCTTTAAGCTATGTGTATGTTTCCTATGGCAATATGCTGGTAAAATGAACACTTGACAAAGCTGAGATAAGAGTAAGTCACAGGCTAATCAGCTGAAGTACAGCAGTGTCACATTCTTATCTCAGTCCCTAGTGTTCTTCAGGGAGTGTATTCGTATGTATGTATGTATGTATGTATGTATGTATGTATGCATGCATGCATGTATAAGGAGATGATGGCCTCAGCACAGAGTACTAGCCATATTAATCATCCTCTTTTTTTTTTTTAACATAGGAAAGTCCGTGGCTTTATTTTTCACCAGTACACATTTAGAAAATTAGTCTGAGGAAAAGTTTTGTGAGATAGACTATAAGAGAATGTACAAAATCAAAGACAAGTGCATGATGGGAGAAGTCCAATGGCGTAGAAATTAAAGATGAATGAATGTGACAGCACATGTTTCATTCACTCTGTCCAGTTCCTTTTCCAGTGTTCCCCTTCCTTCCATTGGTGGAGGTGGGAGGGAGGAGTAGACGCAAAGACAAAAGAAAAAAGGATCACTTTGTGCCTCACATCTCCAACATCAAGCTCTACGCGGAGTCAACAGGGTTACCAGGGCCCTCTCCTCCAATATAGACTGTGTTTTGATATTCAGTTGAGTTGTTCTGGGCTCTACTGCTATCTGTGGTGGGAAAGTTGAAGTTGATATGCCTTTGGGAGTTCAGGTGACTTCCCAGGGATTTATATATATTTTTTGCTTGTTTGTTTTTCTTTGCATCTCTTACTTAAAATTACCTTTTACTCATTTTCTCTTTTGCAATCTCCTAGTTCATATCAAAGTAAATGGGTGTTTCAAATTTCTAAACTTTGCACATTTTTTAGCATGTGAGACAGTTGTGTATAACAGACATTTTTATGATCATGAGTAATGAACAAGGTTCCATGAGTATTGATATGCCATTGAATATGCTGTGACTTTTCTTACAAACATCAGGCACAGTGGTGGCACAGGCCTTCCTTTAATCCCAGCACTTGGAAGGCAGAGGCAAGCATATCTCTATGAGTCCAAGCCTGGTCTACAGAGTAAGTTCCAGGACAGCCAGGATTATATAGAGAGACCCTGTCTCGAAAAACAAAAAACAAAAAAACAAAAAACAGACAAACAAAAATTACCTCAGGCATCATCTCCCTGTCTCCTAGATACATGGTCTCTTATAGCAACCACTAACAACATCATCTTCCTGATTCTCCTGTTCCTAGCCCATACATGAGTTTTACCATCCTACTTTATCAGCCACACATAGAAATTCAATTTTACCTTTATTTTATTAAACAAACCATCTTCATGTTCATATCACTTCTTATGTTTGCCAAATTATAAAATAATACAAAAAAATAACCCCACCAAAAAATAGTTCCCCAAAGCTTGGTGAAACAAAAGAAAACAAAAGTTAAAAGATCAATTTCTTGTTTTAAAAATAACAATGCTTTCAATATAGTGAATATATAAATAAAAATACATTCACAGTTCATGGGAAGAAAGGTACCAGGTTAGATGTAGATCAGTGTCTATCGAGCTATTCTCAAATAAAAGATTTGAAAAACAATCCATGGGTTCAGTTTCATTTTTTGAAAAATGTTCAAATCAGAAACAAGACAATTTACAGGAATTTAAAAGTATTTTGTTCTTGTTTTAAGACCAAATGATTCAATGTGATAGCATTTGTATCTTTGAAAGTTTTGTATCTTTAAATGTATTTTGTGTAATTATTTACTTACAGTTTAGGACAGCTTAAGTGGGACAAAAGGACTGAAGAAGATTTTCTTATAAATTTATAAGAAATGATCATGTAACAGGGAGAGCAGGGCCAGTCTTCAGGCTCATCATCAAGGAATAGCTCTCTGTAGAGAGGATTGAGGAGCTTATTCTAACCAGTAAAAGGAAAGTCACCAATAAGTTATTGGAAAAGGTTGGGCCAAAATAGGTGATGTTGACATATCTGACGATGTTGGTTATTATGGACAACTAGATAGGAAACAAAGAACACTAATATTCACAAGTGTGGAGTTATAGAGCCTTCTGAGTACATCTGATGTCTAGAGTACCATAGTATTCCTATGTCTCAGAAAGACTTCAGGTCATCAGAAGAAAAAAACTATCCAAAGGACACTCCAACAGCTGAAGAAACCTTGCTATTCTGTGCATGAATGTCCCTGTAACCTGATACTTCTATTGAATTTATGGATGGATATTATGAATACATGTTGGGGAGGTTGGTGATCTGGGGATGCATCTGGGTTAAGAGTTCTTCCATCTATTGATCTCAGCACAATAAAGGTAAGTGGTGGCCCTGGAAATTGGATTTTTCTGTGATGGAGATGTGCTGAATCATGAACTATAGTTATACCCCTCATGTTTCAGGGACATTTATAAAAGCTGCTAGGGCTAAATCAAATCAGACTCACGGAATATAGAAAAAAATATTTGTGGCAAACTTCAAAGGGTCATCTAAAAATGTCACTTAAAAGAGTAGTATTGCTGGAATTATCCCAGGTAGAACATAGAGATTTTTTTAAAAAGCTATTCCCAGTGTTTTCCTGAAAATTATATTAAAATGAATAATTTGCATACACACATATATATTTAAAAACATGATATAGCATCTGTATTCTAAAACCTATAAAGGTTTTTGAAGTATCTCAAATATTTAGATTATGTTTTTTACACTTATATTTATGTCAACTAAACTTGAAAAAAGAAAATTTGACTTAACACTTTGAGAACAAATAGCTTAAAATTTCCAACATAAATTATATTAAGTAAGAAACTGGCAGATAAAAGCTGATGTAGATATTTGCAAGTGCATGGAAGTTTGGTTGATGACAGATGTTTTGTTACTAGAGTTGGAAGCTAATGAAAACATATTAAACATCGATATTGCTAATGTAAACTTATTGAGCTCTCAAATCTTAACTGAACTCCAATGGTGGATTTTTCCCAAAAGAGACATAGCTTTGCTATGACTATCCTTTTGCTTGTGGTTTCTGGTATACTGGTGACAACAGCAGGCAAGATCACTGAAGTGTTGTAATGTACTCCCTCCCTCCTCCATTTTATGGCTTATAACCATGCTGTGTTTCCTTTCTATATAGATTCCTAGTAATGTATGAAAACCCTTCAGGGTGAAATTATCTGGTATTGGTAATGGACTTGGGACCATGAAATCCATAGACTAGACTTAGCTTTTCCAAGACCAGTGTCGTGGCCATGTGCAAAGCATTTCATTTCCCTGGATGAATAGGCTAAATAGTTTTAATAATTCCAGTTTGCTATATGCCAATACTTTACTCAGTATACTTTCTAATTAATAGCCCTTCCAAATAAATATACTCCCACTGACTCAGAAAAGAATTGAGCTTTGAAGATGTTAAGAAAATAACCCAGGCTTATGAAGATAATTTAAAAAAGGCAGACATGCAATTTTAATTGAGGTATGCTCATTTTCAAAGTGTTTTTATTTATTGTAGGTTTTTTGTTTGTTTATTTTGACTTTTTCCTACTGGTCTCTATATAGCCTACATAGTTGTGACTGGCCTATCACTAGTAGTTTATTCTCAAGCTCTCCATCTTACCCTCTGAGCTTCCTATTCTGCAAGCTACACTACCTTCCTAAAGAAGTGTGAATGAATTACTAATTAACTTGGAAGCATAACACTAAAAACACACTTTGGGATCCAGGGATCTTGGGCTTTATTCCAAATTACCGTCTCTGACAACTTGCATACTTCAGTGTCTTACCTTCTGTGTGCTTCAGTGACCCTACCAGCAAAACACAGGTGTTACTGTGGGTTTTTCCTCCCTGCTGGCCTCCTGGTCCTGCCGCCATGTTCCCGCCACCACGTGAGCCCCAAATAACACTCTGAGACTCTGTATTTGATACAATCCTGTTGGCCAGTTACCATTATTGTTTACGGGCTAGCTCTGTCTTAATTATTAACCCATTTCTACTTATCTAATTATTTCCACGTGGCTCATCTTATCCGGGAGCCACAGCTCGCATCCTCCTTCCTCCCTGGTCTACATCTTGACTGCTCCTTCCCACTTCCTCTTTCCTCCTTGTCTCCTAGCCCCGCCTATCTTGCTATCTCATTGGACCAACGGTGCTTTATTAATTAACCAGTATGAGAAACATATTTACAGAATAACATCTCCCATCACACAGGTGATAATAGCATTGCATCTTAATGTGTGTTGGGGGATGAGAGAGAAGGAAAAGAACAGTGTGAGTGGTGATTTGCCTGTGACAAAAAAATAATGGAGAAATGTGTGAAAAACACAAAAGGTTAGTGAACAAGTATTTAGTAGTCTTTTCTAGGTTTTAGTAAAGAAACACAGCATTCAAAGTAAGGATGAAATTTTTTTTATATATTTATTTATTTATTTATTTATTTACTTACTTATTTGCCAAAAACGACTCCACAGAGTGAAATCCTTAACTGTCTTGGATTTTCCAATAAAACAAGAATGACTAGCAGGGATTGAAACTCTTAAGAGAGAAATACATTCTTCTCAAAAACAACTTATAGAAATACATGACATAAGTATGAACTCCATTGTGTATTTTACCAGCATGCCAGAGTGTCCATGTTTGTGTCTGTGTGTGAGCATAATTGATGAGTGTGATATCATGTAAAGCACCAACTATTTTTCATTTTTGAGCAAAATATATGAGAAAGTGATTATTGCTTGGCTTTCTGATTATTGTATTCTTTAATTGTTGTGTTGTGGATACATGGTTATGAATGTGTGTATGACAGTATGTGTGTGAACATGGGTTTATGAATCAAGGTGTGCCACAGTGCATGCCTGGAAGTCATAGGGCAAGCTAAAGTGTCAGTCCTTTCATTCATATTTGTTTGAGACATGGATTCTTGTTATTATTATTATTATAATAATATTTTATTATCAAGCTAGCTTGTCTGCAAGCTTTTGTAATCCTCCCATATCTGCCTCCCACCCATCCATAGTAGTGCTTCGATTATAGACACGTGCTACTACTGCATCTAGCTTTATTTGGGCTCTAGGATATGAGCTCATGTGGTCATTATTTGCATGGCAAGTGCTATACCCATCCAGTCATCTAATAGTCTGGTTATCATTTTTTAAAGTGACTTCTCAGCTTGTGGATTTAAAGGTATTATGAGTCTCTTTCTTTATTTTGATTTTTTTTCTCTTTGTGGCCTAGAGAGAATTATTAATATTTCATGAGATCATATTTATATTTATAAAGTTTCAAACAGCATACAGCTTCAAAGCCAAAGAATTTGAGCTCTGGACTCTTGTACAGTACAATTCTTGCCAGAAATGCTGAAAATTTCATTATATTCTCATCATTACAAATCAGCTTTTACTTAAAATTAACAAATTACTCATTTAACAGGAGACATTTCCCATATAGTTGTTCCTGACATCACATTGAAAGCTAAACTCTGGAAAAGATGGTGGGGTGGGTATCACAGAGTTTCTGAATATCCTCTGAACTATTAATCTGAGATCTGCACATTAACTGCCAGGTAAAATCAAGGAAAGCATTTCTGAGTTAGTATAAGGCCATAGCCTGAAACAGATAAAATCTAGAAACACAAACTGAGTCAAAGTTGAGTATATCACTGAATTCCAATAGAGAACTACATCTTGTATACACTGTGAAAGCAGCAAAATAGTTGGACTGTAGCACATATGTTTTCCGCCAGCCCGCCAGCCCGCTGCCAGCCCCAAATAACAGAGACTCTGATTTGATACAATCCTGTTGGCCAATTACCATTATTGTTTATGGGCTAGCTCTGTCTTAATTATTAACCCATTTCTACTTATCTAAGTATTTCCATGTGGCTCATCTTACCAGAGAGCCTCAGCCCGGCGTCTTCCTTCCTCTCCAGTCTACATCCTGACTCCTACCAACTACTTCCTCCTTCCTCCTTGTCTCCTAGCCCCGTCTATCTTGCTTTTTCATTGGCCACAGTGCTTTATTAATTAACCAGTATGAGAAACATACTTACAGAATAACATCTCCCATCATCGGATTATTTAACAAATATTTGCAGATGGACACTAAATATTTTGTAAGTATCAGGTTGTACCTGATCCAAAGTCACTCCATATTTTGTAACAAAGTTGTTTTCTAGACTTTGCTGTACTTTGAGAGTCTCTATTTTATTTTTTTTCCAAGTGAAAAACAATTTTAACATGATCTGTGGTAAGAATTACAGTTTATGAAAACAGAAACAATTCAAGAAAATCAGATACATGTTTAAAATTTTTAGAGATGAACTATAAAACCAATTTTAAATCAATACCAGCATAGAAGAATATCTCTAAATACAGAGAACCCTATGTCACCTATTACCACCAAGGGCTCTGTGGATGCCCAGGTTCTGGTTGGCCATCTTGGACCATGTTGGTGTCAGGGGCGATGCTGGCACCAGGACCATACTGCACTGTATGTTTGTGCTGTCACCAGGGTTAATGTAATGTCAAGCCCAAGCTGCTGCTGAGCTGTCATTTGGGTCCGTGGTCTTGTTGCACCTGGGGTCTCTCATGATGTTCATGACCAGTGTTAGCAAAGAGTGTCATAGGAACTACACATGAAAATCCAACCAAGGGTTGTGCTGAGCCAGCCCCATCCTGGGATGGATGGCCCTGTCCGTCGATAGGTACTGCACCAGTAGAGCCTCTCAGGGGAGAGCTCCTTCACTCCAGAGAGAGGTACCCGATCTCTTCTTTCTTAAGTCTCTAATATTGAATCTTCTCCACTATATCTCCAGAATCACAGAAAATTGACTGTGGAACAAGGTGGACATTGCTGTAGGGTTTATGCTTCATGGAAGACATTCTGCAGGACACCAAGAAAAGTGACTGACAAACTGCAAACACAGGTGAGACAGTTTGAAATTTCCTGCTTTGCTGAGAAGTCTGACAGATACACTATGGCTTATGGGCTGAAGATGGAACATTAGAGAAGTTTTTCAGGTGTCTGACCAGGTAGCAAGATATCTCTGTCATTTCTAGAGTTTATACAGTATCCTTCCGTGGGTTTGAGGGAGTTGAAGACAGATACTTATGGTTATAATTTAGTTAGGATTAAAGATAAGTTACATATAGGACTTCAGACTCACAAAGATAGGATAGATGATGGAATATTTCCTTTAAATCTTGCTAAATGTTAATGGACTGAATATTGTTAACTGTGATTCTTATTTGATATCTGTTTTTTTTTTATATTTTGCTATGTTAAGGTTAAAACCATTTTTATTTTAGACAGAAAATAGGAGATGACAGGAGATGTCATTCTGCAAATATGTTTCTCTTATTGGTTAAGGAATGAAACACTGTTGGAAAATAGGAAGAAAAGACAGGTGAGATTAGGAGACAAAGAGGATTCTGGAGAGTCTCTATTTTATAATCATTTTTGTATCCCGTTTTGAATATATAGGATGACTCTTCACCTGTTAGACATGTCTGTCTAAGATTACCCACACAATACAGACATATCATTGGTTTATTCATGAGTATGGAAGGGGTACATTCCATTAATGTTTTGGGGAGAATTTGGACTGTAGGAGTTCATGAGTGTTTTCAACTCCAATCATGTAAGCCAAGCCTGAGAATTTATTGGGCATTCTATACCAAGGAAAGGGACTCCCTAAAGAGAAAGATACCTATTTTTGTGATGACAATTGCCACAGAGATTTGTTATATGGCCACACAAGTATGCGTGTGTGTGGTTTTATTTTTTATTTAGGACCTTTTATTTTGGATTCTTCTTCTAGATATTGGGAACCAATGAAATTATGATTCCCTTCCCTGTGGTGCCTAAAGAAGTTTCAAAATTCTTCTCAAAGCAGTCCTTCAATGAGTGACAGACAAGTGATTAGATTTGGCACCTGTTAAAATCTACACACATCTTCATCTTGGTAGAAGATGACTGTCTAAAGCAGTGGTTCTCAACCTGTGGTTCATAACTTTTTGGGGGTTGCATATCAGATATTTTCATGACAATTTGTAAAAGTAGTGAAATTAAAGTTAAGCAGTAACAAAAAAAATAATTTTATAGTTTGGGGTCATCACGATGAGGAATGGTACTAAAGGGTGGCAGCATTAGGAAGGTTGAGAATAACTGGAAAGTGATCCAGTCCCTTGCTTTAGACTCCAATGATTTAAACAAAGTAGGGTAAAACTTTTTATAAGCCAAATTCTTAGGGAATCATAAATTGTATTTCTTGAAAACTGTAATATTGCTCCTTTACAATAGAGGAAGCTGCCTCATCTGAAATATTCCATTAATTATTCATTCAAAAATCATTTACTAAAAATCTCTAGTTTCTAAAGACTAAACACTAAAGAATATACAATATATTCTTTTCTTTTAGATAATTAAAGCTGAACAAATAGTCAATACTAATAAAAAAAGTGATTTCTGAGGGAAAAAATTAATAATATTTCTTAAAAAATCAAAGGGAAACCTATTATTATAGAAGGTTTCAAAATACTAAAACATATACACATATAAATGCAAAACATCTAAATAGTGTTACTTTTTGCATAGGCTATCAATCCCCCTCAGGACAAAACAAAACAAAAACAAAAAAATAAATAAAACAAAACAAACAATCAAAACCCACTGTCAGGTGTTTATTTGTGACAACTTCCCTTTGAGTTGTTGGTCAGTGGGTTACCATGGAACTCCAAGATAATACAGGTTGTTTTGCTGACTCCTCTTTATATTACAGAAATTGAGGGTAATAACCTATTGCTTCAGATACCACATAGTTTAGTCAGTATATGAATAATGTACTAGGACTGATTCAGAAAGTTCATACCTACTGGATATCTTCCATAGGAAGTAGATATGCTATGGAAGGGGGGGTGGGAGAAGTAATGAATGATCTTGCCCTGTTGAATCCTGGGAAGTATAATTATCAGCCTATCAAGATATGTCCATTGAGGTCATACTGCTTATGTTTGGCAAATAACCAATTATCTTTGGATTTAAGGTCTTCTTCATTAGAAAGAATTCATGCAGGTACTGATAACTAAAGCAAAAATCTGTGGCTAGGTACACTAGAGGGGTGATGGGAGATATAATTCTGTAAATATATTTCTCTTATTGGTTAATGAGTAAAGCCCTGTTGGCCAATAAGAAAGCAAGATAGGTGGGACTAGGACACAATGAGGATTCTGGGAGATGGAATAAAGAGTCAAAATGTGGGCCATGATAGGAATAACAGGTCCTGACTCTCTCTCTCTCTCTCTCTCTCTCTCTCTCTCTCTCTCTGGTAAGACCATGTGGAAACACTTAGATTTATAGGAATGAATTAATAGCTAAGTCAGAGCTAGCCAATAAGAAGCTCTAGCCATTGGCCAACAGCCTTATAACTAATAGAGTCTCTGTGTGTTATTTTGGGGCTGACACAGCTGTGGGACCAGGCTGGTGGGAAAGTGCTCATAACAGAAAGGCACCAAATGATATAATTACAATGAATAGACAAAGTAGTAAGCTTTTTCTTAAATATTTATTTTGAGCTAGAGAGATGGCTCAACAGTCAAGAGCCCCAACTGCTTTTCCACAGAGCCTGAGTTCAATTCCTAGGATCTACACAGTGACTCACATCTGTAATTCTAGTACCAAGAGATACTCTTTTGGCTGCCATGGGGATTAGGCATGTATGAGATACATAGATACACATGCAGGCAAAACAGCCATACACATATAGAAGCTTTTTTGTTGTTGTTGTTGTTGTTGTTTTACAATCAATATAATTAATACAGACTTATCTCTGGTAGATTGTAGCAAATAAGAGACTATGGAGTGCTCAGTCTTAAATAGGATACTGTACAAAATATCCTTTATGGCTCAATGGTCATCATTGAGAAGGGTATATGAAAATTGTCAAGCCAGAGATAGTGCATGGCTGCTATGAAACAGTGCTTTAAAACATGACAGGGTTGTTGCACTCAAGAACTAATAGGAGCTATGACTGTTTTCAAAATTTCTGTACAAGATCAAGCCAACTTAAACACCAGAATGCTGGGATAAGTACTCATGAAATGCTACTTCTTAATGAGGAGATAATGGCAACTGAAGGATTCCAAGTGAGGAAGATCAGGTTTTTGGAATGTAGTCCTGGATAAGCTTCCCATGTTCCAGTGGATGTTCCTTCACTCATTTACATGCCTGCAGTCTTATGTCAGACTTAGTAGGGTTAAAAGATGAATATATAAAGTTGGTAGAAAAAAAGAGGTTGGGAATATAGGAGGAATTGAGGGGAGGACATGGGGTAGATTTGATTAAAATACAATATACTCATTATGAGATTATCAAACAGTAATTTAAAAAAATATGCAATCAGTTGTTAAGGAAAGTAAAGCAACACATTGTGTTTGAGAATTTTTAGAAGGTCATAGTTGACTTAACTCACATTTGGTGGACCTTTCTTAAAGACAACAACCAAGAAGAGCAATACATCCTAACGTGCAAAATTATATTTTTCTGGTGTTTCTATTACCCAAAGTCAACTGGTATCAGTATGGATTGATGATCCTTTTTCTTTTATTCTGAAGGACACTGATAGTACAGTTCTATACCATGGTTTTACATCATTCTGTTTAATCATCTCATCATGGAGACATAGTACTCTCTCACATTATCACAAGAAGAATGAAAGGGAGGCAAGATAATTTTAGAAAGAATGACCTAAATAATACAACTTGAATTACCATGTATTATTATAATTGCTTTATTTTATTATTAGCTATTATTAAACTCTTATTGAGCCTAACTCATGAGTTGAAATTTATTATAGTATGTTAGTTCAATAATTTAAGTAATGTCACAAAATACTTGAGATGATCACTTTATGAGTGATCAATTTATTTTGGCTAATTATTTGAAAGATTGTACCAAGATCACTTAGCCTTTAAAGATTTGGGAACTGTGGCAACAAAGAGCATCAAAGGAAGGACCATATTGTTAGAGCAAAGATACCCACTTGATGTCATCCAGGAAGGAAAGAGAAATAGGGCAGAATTCCAAATACTACTTCAATGACATTTCCCTAATAACCTAATTTTTCCCTTCCTTTAGGCATAACTTCTTTCAGATTTCACCACAGTTTTGTGACTAAAATCATCAAGATATCACTTGGAAATAATTCAATCTATCTCTTGAGATTGAATATAAAAACCATACCATAACATTGTGTCCTAATGTTCATCTCACAGAACAAATGCATTTAATATATCACCAAGGGTCCCCATATCTCTACAGTTGTTCAAAACCACAAGTTCAAATTCTCCTATAAGACTCAAGTAATATTCTTAACTATAAGTTCCTCCGAAAATAAAAAAAAACGTATTAATACTTCATGTAAGATGGTAGACTAGAAGCTGCCTCTTTGCCTTCTTTAATTTGTGTTTTATTCCCAGTGGTGACATGCCTCTCTAAGTTTTTCATTTGATGAGAGTTGTTTCTAAAAATTAATCAGAAATGTTTATTGACTATCTCCTATGTACCAGGTACTATAATAATGCTAGTTGAATAGTCAGGGGTAGCATTTAAACCTATGCCTTCAAAATAAACAGCAGTTACGCAGACTGTCATATGGTGCTATGTCATTATGGAGGTGGCATTTATGCTGAGACTTATAGAAAGTGAGTAGAAATGAAAGCCAACTGGAGAAAGAAAGCAATTCAAAGTTCTAAGATGGCAAAAAAAAAAAAAAACCAACTGCAATTAAATTTCTTTAGAGAAGACTCAAGGAGTTTCTATTCCGTGAAGAGTAAGAATGGTGGTCCAGCCCTGAGAAAGCATCCTATCAGAATGAATAAAAGAATTCTGGTGTTTTCAAACGAGTTAACAAACGAGCCATTTAAATGTATTGTAAAAGATGGTAACATTATTTAATTTACCCCTTAAAAGAAACCATATTGCCTATATATGAAGAGATGAAATAGGGCTGTGGACACAGCAGCATATAGGCAACTGTGGTGTCCAGATAACAGATGATGCTGTAATTGGAATAGTGGTGAACAGTAGAATCCCAGTACTCTGAAAGCCAGTAAAGTGGATCTCTGTGAGTTCTAGGCCAAGTGGATCTACATCATGAGTTCCAGACTAGCTAGGGCTACATACTCTGTTTCATGAAGAGAAAGAGAGAGAGAGAGAGAGAGAGAGAGAGAGAGAGAGAGAGAGAGAGAGAGAGAGAGAGAGATGTTCTGAGTGAACTGTGTGAGTACTATATATATATATATATGTCCAGATTATTGGGATATAAAATGAAATGAAGAGAGGACAAAGTAAAATAATCTATTTACTCTACATGAACCTGTAAAATTGACAAACAGAGCATCTTTCTGAAGAGAGCTAGAAGAAGAGTGGTAAAATATATCTGACTATTAAAGAACTCTTTTAGGCAATCTTGAAATCTTTATAAGACTATGTAGTACAAGTGGCTCATGGATATGAAGGTGTAAAATGATATTCTATAATATTTGATAACCTGTAGAATAAATATTGTATTTACTTCTTTGGAAATGTATGAGTTCTCTTGACACAGGAAAGGATTTAAGTTGAATCCCGAAGGCCTTCTGCGTTCAAAGTCCGAATAGAAGAACCTGAGACATCAAAAATAATTTAAGACAGAGTATCTCTAAAAGTAAGAAGCAGACAAGTAAAATGTTGAATGAAAGCCAAGATAGGGTTTTATTCAAAAAGAGGATATGGTCAAGTATACTGAATACAGGTCAAGTAAAATAAAGACAGATAATTTGTACAATCAGTTTAGTGCTATGGCTACCATAGGTGACCTTGACAGAATCAGTTTCACGGAAGTGAGAGAGAATAAAACTACATTGCAGAGGGTCAAGGAGTAATAGAAACAGAACCTGGATTCAGAAAACTCAACTTTAATCCAATGCACTGAGTCCAAAGATTTCAATTGTATAAAATGGGAAGTGC
The DNA here is from genome assembly GCA_030556225.1 of Cricetiscus sungorus. Lineage (NCBI taxonomy): Eukaryota > Metazoa > Chordata > Mammalia > Rodentia > Cricetidae > Cricetiscus > Cricetiscus sungorus. Next base: position 21,306,886 of record JANBXA010000180.1, on the reverse strand, counting down.
TGTGATTTTAAGGTTAATGAAATGACCGCTGCAACTCTCATGTTGGTAGTTTGAAGAGTTTTGACTTTTTGATCCATATTCATCCAAGTGCTGACTGAAATTTGTCTCCAAGTAGCAAGGTTCCATGCTTGTTCAAATATTGACAGGGATTGTTCTGGATCCTGCGACTGCCTGGAGTTTCAGAACACATGAAATGTTTGGGATGATTAAAATTTTCCTTGGATAAAACATATACAAACTATAACAGGTTGTATTATGATTTTAGGCAATATATATATATATATATATACATACATATATATATAGGCATATATATTAGGCATATATATATATATATATACTCACCCACACATATATTGAGCCTCTATAGATGAGTAGATATATATATATAGTATATATGTAATCTACTGATATATAATATATTGTTTACTTAATACAATCTGTGCACCACACACACACACACACACACACACACACATACACACACACACACATACTCACACATGTACAACAATTAAAGTAAAATATACCATGAATTTAAAAGACAGAAAGAGTCCATGATAGGTTTTGGATATAAGAAAAGGAAGGGGAAAATTATAATCTCCAACTAAAAATTTGTTTCTTGGTCAAGCACTACAAATTTCGTGTCAAAGCATTTAAATTTAATGCTACAACCCCACCCTAGACACTACTCTGACTCTCCATTTTTAAAGAAAAAAGACTTAGGTCTACCCATTCTGAGATGGCAGGCTGTAATGAAGACAGAATCCAGTTGTCAATTCTGTTATACCAATATCTAAATTGTAAACTTGTATTGATTATAAAGATAAAGAAAGTAACCAAAGACAGTAAGAACTTTAGGTAGAGTCTAGAAAAGGCATCTATTTGTTGTTGTAGTTTAAGATGGAGCTTTCTTGGCGTGTTAGTTCATTGTGTGGAATAGCCAGTAGATGATCTCTACTGGAACCATAAACTGTGGACATCAGTATAGGCAAACAAGGAGTGGCAGCCGATGTCAAGACCAACAAGTCAGCATATCTTGACTTTGTAAAACAATAGATCCTTAAACAGCCCAATGAGAAGAAGGTAAATTTCTTGGTCCAGGCTAGTATGGGGTCCTGTGAATAGATAGAGCACAGGCAAAGCTTACCCAACAGGAACCAGCCAGGATTGTGACTGCCACACAAAGCTGATAATTATTTTAACAAATAAAGCATCCAAGACAACTTATTATGGCAAAGTCAGGAAAAAGTCCAGTACAATTTGCAAATCTGGACTTCCCAGTCATGCTTCCTGGTCAGGAAGCAATTTGAGAGATCTCAGAGACAGCAGGCCAATATCTGGAAATTGAATTAATTACCAATGAGGTGGGCACTGGAGGGACATGGGTCAAAGCATAATGGGCATAATTAAATCTAACCCTTACTTCAATACCTCTTCTTCTTTGTCATGAATAACAGCTATGTCTCTTCCTCATATTTAAAAATACATCAGTCATTGTATCATGCCCAACAATCTAAAGTTTCATTCATCTATTCATCATAATTTAAAAGAAAATTATTTATCTTAGTAATCAAGGCTTAAAATGTCATTTATATATCTTTAATTTCTTTAGACAAATTTCAGCTATTAAATTTCTCCACATTAAATTTCACAATGTGTTTTCAGGTCCCTTTTAATAGCTTATAATACACTTAATTCTCCATGTAAATATACATATATAGTTAAATGTATTTTTTTCTTCTGGGATGACAACACTCCCCCCAAAAGCCAAAGACTGTCTAACAATAATCCCAATATCAAGAATGAGAAGGTTTATTTTTATTATAGCTAAAAAAGGAAGGCACTTACCTATGAGTATTACAGAATGTCACTAAGAGTCATTTTATTACTAATTTTATTTTGCTTTGTTTAGGACAATAGTATATGGATTTACCCTTGGTCCCTGAACATTCTTGTCTCAGGTTCTCAGTCACTCACACAGTGTTGCTATAGGTCCTATCTTGTGGAGAGGGACTTTAGTCATATTAGATATGGGTTGGATACTCCCTCAGATATATGGGTTAGTTACTAATGTAGCTTGTAGTTCAGACTCCATTGCAGATCAAAAAGTTTGGGGCTGTTTGGTGTTTATATTTCTCCTTTGGTAGGATGTAGAGTACCTTCCTATAATAAAGATGCTAGCATGTAGGGCTGAAGGCTGTATATATGGAACACCATGATAAATGAATTATGAGGCTGTTTTCTTTATCAATGGGGCCTTTATTAGAGTTGTTGTTTGGGATTGTCCAAGAGAATCCTCAAACAGTTCTGCTATTACTGTTTCCCTTGATAGCATTCTGGAGGTGACAGGTGCACTTCAGATACAAGTCCCTGTAGCTACTCATTGTTTATTCCTTGGTGAGAAGGAGGGAACAACACTCTTCCTTCCTTCCAAAGAAGGGAACAACCAATGTTTCTACCAGTCTCTAATACCTGTGAACCACAACAATTACTGGTATGGTACAATATCCCTAAATGTTCAATAATTGCCAGTATACCAAGAAGGTGAACCTTGGCTGTCTAATTAAAGTTAGACCCACTCAACCATTCATAATACTGGAAACCTAGTCAACTACCTAGGGCCAGTGAAATTATGGATCTCAGAAGAGAACCTACAGCCCTTACTTTATGAAAACAGCATAATCCCTAAACAGAATTTCAATGTTTGTGTATACATCCACAGATAAGTATATTTCTAGATTGTCATCAATGAAACTTCTCTTGCATCAGCAGATATCATAATAGAAAAGCACAACCAATAAAAATGCAGATTTGTAGAAACCAGTCACCATGGAGAAATCTTTAAAACACTCACACCAAGGCTCAAGGAACCTTGCAGAAGTCACAGAGCAGGGAGGAGAATTATAAGAGACATAGGTTGGGAACTTTGCTGTTGGACCTCATCTCCTCATGATGTCAGAAGCTACACCCTTAAAGTTTCACCAAAATGATAGCTTACACATGGTTGTATGTCAGTTTCTAACAATCTCATAATGTGTGTTAAATATCCATAATAGGCAATCCTTCCTGGAGACTATAAATATTAGTTCTATCATAGCACACTCTGCCTTGATTGGTGGAATAGAAGGTGAAATGCCCCCCTTTTTTCTAGCTATATCCTTTGTGTCTTTCATTCTTTCTAGTATGGTTAGGTGAGCTTAGTTGTTCAAATATACACAGATAGATATCTAGCTGATCCCATTTATCAATAAGACACATTAGAACTAAAATCTGAACATACTCCATAAAAATTAACAGGTCCAGTCAGCCTATATATTCATTGTCCCATTAAATAATTGGTTCCTATGCTTGTGTTTCTCCTTCTCCTTCTCTTAGGATGCTCTTCCTAAACTTTTAAATCTAATAAAGCTCCATTTCTCAAGGTACAACTACAGTACAGAGTTTTGAAATTCTAGTTGTTTTGAATCTTTCTCCTCCACAATTTTCACTTACTGTTTGACTGTTCCCTTGATGTTTGCTGATATTTGTTGTCAGTGCTTCATTGCCACTTCCTGGCCCCTCCAAGAGTACAAACATAGACATTCTGACTTACTAAGCTGGCCCCCACACCTCACTATGCCTCTTGTTGGCCTGTCTCAGACTCTGGACAGGTCTCCAATAGTTGCTATACTTCATGTATTTTTTTATGTACCTGATGCCCATAGCTACATAATTTCACAAATGTCAGGCAACCTGACAAGTCATATATAAAAAGTTCTTATGGCCTTTTCTACTCTCTTCATCACATTGTTCTGTACCTCAAGTGTTCTTGATATAGAGGAGAAGGAGGGAGAAAAAAATCACATTTGTTCTCACACACAAAAATTTTTCACATTCCAATGTTTTAGCTTTTAAGGAATATTCTACAAAATCTATAAAGAATATTATATTAAACTCACTTAAGGAAACAAAATGATTTTGAAAATTCCTGATTACCATTACAAATTTTATTGTGGTCATAAAAACAAAAAACAAAACAGAGTCAAACAAAAAACCTAAGATCATTGAAATTTCCATGAGGTATTTATTCATTTACATGTTCAAAATTAATCAATGGAATTACTAGGTACTGCATATATTTGCTATTATTTAGGAGCAAAGATGAAGAAACTGATGCCATAGGGATATTTGGAAAGAGACATGATATTCATATTATCTTCTAAGCAAATGTGATTTTGAGATAGCAAGAACTATGGAAAGTAGGTACATAAATCTGCAGTAGCCCAAATAAGGGAACTTTGCATGGTAAAAGGCACAGAGAATGTCAGTCAGGTAGAAATGACCAAGATGATCAAGAAGAGCTATTTGAGATAAGAAGAAATAGCATGTGTATGGGATCCTGGTCAAGCAAAACATAAAAACTGATAAATCCTGAGATGGGTGTCATTGGATGGACAGAATGGTATGCGATTTAGCTTTTGTCAAATTGACACAAATCAGAGTCGCCTTGGAAGAGAGGAACTTAGTTAAAGAATTGCCCTTTCAAATTGGGCTGTGGACATATATTTGGGGCAATTTCTTGAATAATATTTTAAGTGAGAGATCCAAGGCCACTGTAGGTGGTGCTACCTTGGGCAGACAGACCTGGGCTAAATAAGAATACCTGCTGAGCAAGCCTCTGCTCCTGCTTGACTTCCTGCCCTGACTTCCCTCAATGATGAACCTGGACTAAGACACGTAGACAAAATGAACCCTTTCCTCATTGGTTTGCTTTTGATCTGGGATTTACCACTAGAGAGAAACACAAATGAACAGAAGCTGAGGAGTAGGAAAGGCATGATGGGGATGGAAGAGTCAGTGCTGTAAGAGGCCTTTCTGGATGGGAGGAAGTGTGCTCTATCCTCAGATAATAGAGCTATCTGTATATGTATAGACAGATGAGAATGACACACTTAAATTTTGTTTTGAAAAATCTTTGTCCAGTTAAAAACTGAGCAAGCATAGTATGGAAGACTTGTTAGGAAAGCATTTCCACAATTAAGGCAGGAAAAGAGATAGTGACAGAGAAGAGGGTAGGATTAATGAATAAATATGGGGAATTGGGATATTTTGGGTGGAACAAGTTTATAAGTCGAAGTTGGAATAAAAATATGTTCATGTTTCCAACTATAGAATTACACAGAAGGTTGTTACTTTCACTAAAAGCACATGTTTTTTTTGTTTGTTTGTTATTAAGAGGAGGCATATTTGTGTGTAAAGAGAAACCTATACATTTTGTTTTGAACATAAAGAATTTGTAGTAAAACTTATACGTTGAAGGGAAGAATAAAATATAGCATTTACATTCAATAGAAATGTTAGGCAGTTATAGGTACGTACTATTTGGTACTCTAGGATTTTCTTAGAGCTATGAATGTATGAACTTGAGAGCATTTTTGGAAACACAAAAAAAGAATTTATCTTAGGAAAGGGATATGTACTGTTACAGGCAATCAAATCACAGGTGCTTCTAGAGGAATTCTTGGATCCAGTGCCAAGTAGATAAAAGGAAGAAGAGAGAAAAGCAAGTGATCAACATGTAGAGCAAATATGGGGTAATGCTTGCTTGTGACATCACATAACAAGAAGGTATCACTGTAAACAAAGTGCAGACTTTCTTAATGTCACCAGTAACTCAGAACAGGACAGAAATATTAGTGTTATGCCACTATAGCAAAATGCACAGTACTTTAATGTCTCTCCCCATCCCAGTGTGTGTGTGTGTGTGTGTGTGTGTGTGTGTGTGTGTGTATGTGTGTGTGTGTGTGTGTGTGTGTGTGTGTATGTGTGTGTGCACATATATGACAGTCCTGCACATGAAGAGATGGTAAGAGTGTTGGTCATCTTCTTTGCTGAGACAATCTCTTATTTTCCTCTACAATTTCCAGGTTAGCTGGCACAAGAGCTTCCTGGGAAGAGCCCTGTATCAGCATCTTTCAGAGCTCTTGCATTATATAAATATATTGTCTTACTCTGTTTATCCATTGCAGTGACAAAACCCTACAACTAAATGCTACCTGGTGAGGAAAGGATTTGGTTTACATTCATGTCATAGTCCATCAGTAGAGAGGTTAGAAGAATAACTCAAGCTGAAACCCAAAAGTAGGAACTAAAGTGGCCATGGAGGAATGACATTTACTTACCCTCTTTTGTTAAGCTTGCTCAGCTTGCTTTCTTATACTACTCAGGTCTAAGGGTAGCACTTCCCCACAGTGTGCTGGTTGCTCCCACACTAGTAATTAATTAGTAAATACCCCGTAGACTTGCCATCAGATCCATCTAATTCAGGCATTTTCTTTTTTTTTTTTTCAGATGAGGTTCTTGCTAGTTAACTCTAGTTTGTGTCATGTCAAATAAAGACCAAACCAGGAAACAGTTTATCCCATCTAGTTGTATTCCTATCCTCACATTGACACAATGAGCATTTATCTCCCCTGCCTGATAATAAACCTTAGGCACAAAGGCTTGCTTCCATTCATGGGTTCAAAGGTTTCAGGCCATAGTTATTTATCTCTATTATTTTGGGGCCCCATAGCAGTTCTTTACATCCTAGTGGGGGCATACAACACAAAAAAACAGGTTGCCTCATGGCAACCAAGGAGTTAAAGTAAAGAGCACAAATGATCTGGGTTCAGATATCCCTTCAAGTGGCTTGCCACTGATGAAGTAATCCTTCTTCCTAGGCTTTGGATTTGAAGATTCTCCCACCTCCAAATAGCAGCATGAACTATTTGGACCATGGGCCATGGGCCTAGGAGAGTATTTCAAACCCAAGCTGTAGCAAACAAAGCAAGATGCAATCAATACAATAGTAAGGACTCTTTCAGAAGTGTGCTCCATTGAATTTTATCTTTCTGTATGGACATGTGAAAGAAAGGTGAGAAACAAGAGAATGTCAAAAGACATCTCTTTTGAGAAATGACTCCAAGTAAAGGTAGACAGAAGAGAAGACAGGAAAGTGGATATAGGGGTGAGAATTTGCATGAGTATATTTTCTTTATTTAAAGGGGAAGGATTTTGAATGAATAAAATAATAACAAGAGTAACTATATAAAAACCAGCAAGAATGCTGGGTGGAATTACTTGGAGACTGCAACCCTGAGTGTCCAGCATAAAAGCAATAACTGACAATGCAATTACTCTTGAGCAGAGTAACATAAGGATTCCCTTTGTGGAGAAGAATAATCCATCAGCAGGCATGTGTAATTTTTCTCTAATGTGTTACATTTCATTGATACATAAGAATGCCTTGAAAAGTGGGCAGATGGGGAGGGCAGGCAAGAGATTAAAATAGTCACACAGCATAACCCAGCAAGTTAGGGGGAGAAATGGCAGGTAGTGCTGAGTGATTGTTTATGTTTGTATAAATCGTTTACAGTGGGTGGCACCTTCTATATAGCTTGACTTTTGCCAGAATGAGTTCAGAGATGTTCAGAGATGGCATAAGGAATAAAGATAATTGATATATTGGCTATAATTAGGCTCAATCACAATGAATTAAAAAAAATACAGGAGCCATGAAGAAAAATGAGCTAAGCAAATCTCTGTGTTGATTTAAAGGTTTGGGTGGAGTTTGTTTTCAGTCCAGTTTTGTTCCTCTTCTTTGTGTAGCTTTCTTCCCTCATTCACTACTTAAAACAAGACCTCTGCTGAATTTCAGTCATTATTCCACAATTTAATGGGTTGAAAAGATCAAGACTAAGGACAATGCATCCTCTTTCTCTGAAGTAACTTCTCTAAACTGCACCAGGTACACAGCCACCATTACCTGACAAATATGTTGAGTTTTCTTATTCCAAGTAGTTACACACAAAGACAAAATTCACATTTTCTTTTTTTGAGTATATTCAAGATTATATCATAGTGGAGGTCATAAGGTAACTAGAAGAACACTTTTGATAATGGGTCATGCTTATAGTTGTTAAAAAATGCAAACTGGCAGCTAAACACTGAGCCCAACTCCTGGAATCCAGTTACAGAGAGGGAGGAGTGATGAGCAAAGGGGTCAAGACCAAGCTACAGAAACCCAGAGAGACAGCTGACCTGAACAAGGGGGAGCTCATGGCCCCCAGACTGATAGCTGGTAAACCAGCATAGGACCAATCCAGACCCCTGAATGTGGGTCTCGGTTAGAAGGCCTGGGTAGTTTATGGGACCTCTGACAGTGTAACCAGGATGTATCCCTGGTCTAGGAAAGGACTTCGGGAGCATATTTCCCATGAAGGAATACTCCCTTAGCCTAGAGATAAGAGCAAAGGTCTAGGCCCTATACCAAATGACTTGACAGATTTTGATGATCCCTACCACAAGGCTTCACCCTCCCTGTGGAGTGGGTGGGGAATGAGATGGGAGGAGGGGAATCTGTGGTGCATAGGAGGATGGGTAGGAGAGAGAACTGGGATCAATATGCAAAGTAATAAAAAGGTAATAAAAATACAAATTGGATGGAAACAAAGGCTTCAGTGCAAGTAGGGGGTTTATATTAGCCATTAGGAGGCAAAGCAACTATAAATTATAAAGTAACCAAGGTGTGGGTGACAAGGTCCTTGGACATTAGGTAAGAATTGAGATGAATCAGGTAACTAGATGTTGCTGTTGTTCCAAAAGAGAATGTGGTTTGGAGCAGGGAGGAGATGTGTCTCAGACAATGAAGTTTTGATGAATTGGCAAGAGTTATCAAGAGCATGAAAATGACAACAGCAGAGAAGAGAAGAGTCTGATATGAGTGAATGGCAGGAGCTTTTAAGGGATGGGCTTAACAAATGATGCTGGTGGGTTAATGTGAAAGCAGGAATAAGAATGGATGATGACTCAGGACTGTGTCTAGTATAAAGAGCTGAGATTTGAAAAAGTAAACGTCCCTGTACTTCAGAATATAAGAAAATTATTGCCTTCAAAAGATGGCCAGGTGCCAGGTCAAGTAACTAGAGCTGAAAACCAGAAAGTGTGGGTACTGAGCTGCAGCTTTACAGAGAGGGGCATCTGTGGGAGGAGGCCAGGATGAGGTGAATTTAAAAGATGTACATGGGTATAGGCATGGAGAGAGGAATAATGGGAGGAGCAATAGTACTAACAGGAAGGGGAGGTGGTGTGTGCTCTTTTCCATAGTCATCTTCACTTGGAAGCACTCTGAGCTCCAGAGTCAGTAGAATTGTTTCTATGGTGATGTGATGGCAAGTCAGATGGCAGAAGTCAGAGATTCCACATTCTTCAGAGGCAACAGCAAGTAAAGTCATACCAAAGGCTCATGGTTTGCTTACCAGGAATTTGGAGGCATCATTTTCTGTCACTTAGTTCACTTTGATATAGGCCAGGTACCAAAACACTCATTTGAAAAAAAATTAAATTTAAAATGTCTCATTACTAATTAAAGGTAATTAAAATTATTATATAAAATATAAACATCCATAAACAAAATTGTGAGTCACTGTTATTTTTTCATATTTTAAATGAACTCTTCTTTATAAAGAGTGGGGCATTATATATTATGTATTGATTATGTTAAAATGAATGCATTTTGGTTAAAGGAGAATAGATTTAGTCAAAGATGTTTTGCACTATAATTTTGTTCTTCTTGTAGCACCTGGGTATGTCCTGCAGCCAAACCTCAAGGTTTAAGGCAGATAATGTATCACACACATTATTTAATATGAAGCTAATGGTAACAGAGTCTGTTGACGCACACTTCTATAATCCCAGCAATCAGGAACTGGAGGCAAGAGGATTGCTGCAAGTTTGAAGCTAGCTTAGTTTACACAGAGAAATGGTCTCAATAAAGCAATACCATAGTACTAACCAATGGCTAACATAATCCAAATATATACCCTTATTCGTCATAGTGTTGGCATCTGATGCCTCACAGAAACAGGAGCAGTTGAAACTTAAGATACAGTTAGCAATGTGGCCTGCAGTCTGTTTCTGGAGGGAAAGCCTAAGTGTGAAGCAGAGAAGTACCTTCTGTCTTTCATGGAGCTTGATTGTGACAGCAGCTGAGCTGGGTTAAAGATATCCTATCTGAATATGCACTGAACCTCACTAGTATACATAGTCTTTCCTGTCACCTTGAGACAAGTCTGTTGAGAGCAGGAAAGGGACAGCCCTCTGGTTTACTTTGTGATAATCACACCTCCATTTACCCATGCCTGTGTATTACAGATCACTACCAGGGAAGTTTTTAGGCATGTAGAGCTAGTCTATTTTATCCCCACACTCCTACATTGAGAATCCTGCTGGACACAGTGGATCTTCTGTATTCATTGCTAAATAAGTGTACAACAAATAAATCATTCCTTTTTTCTCCCTAGGATATGCTGAGATTAGAATCTTTTTTAAAAATGCATTATTTGTCATGACAAGAGCAGTACATAGGAACACCTGAGTGTGGAGGGGAAAGGCTGCCTAATCATTGCTCAGAACAAGCACCCTCAAGGGTGGCCTTACCAAGGGGAGTGGCCTAGTTAAGGGATGAGTGTTCAGCAGGAGGCTGAAGCCAGTTCAAGGAGGACTTCTCTCATTTATATAGTTGGAGCACTCAGGTTAGAGTGACATGTGTTTGGTGTTTGGATGTTTTTATTATCTCTATAAACCAAAGTTCTGAAGTGTATCAAGGCACACAGCCAGACTTTCACTGTGAATAATGAACCTAAATGAGGCCTTTTGTGTGATTATCTGATAAGTCATTCCAATGCAGTCCTCATTTGGAGATATAGGAGAGAAAAAAAAAAAAAACCAGGATGTGTTTGGATGGCATTTTTGATTCATGGCCTTTACTTTGTGATTTATTATTCTGATATACCCAATTTGAAAAGCAAACAGATTGATACTCTGTGATAGATTATTTTGCTTTTGTATGAAGAAAACCATGTTGGCTAGCCTGAGAGAAGTATGAACAACCCGGGGATTCTTTCTTAGGATCCAATTGGAACCAGAAGCATAATTGACTCTAAGAATTAGTGGGTTTTTGTTTTGTTTTTTGGGTTTTTTTAAGATCAAAACAAAACAAAAGAACAAACAAACAACAAAACCTTTCCTCAAAACTTCTTATGTATTTCAAAAGTAACAGTTACATGCCAGCTTAATCTCATGTCAAATCTTTACTAAAGTCAGTAGAAAAATAACACAGTGGAAACTGGTTATATATGTGCTTACGAAAACACGACGTGTGTTACAGCAAGTGACCAAAGAGCAGAGAAAGGCCTCATAATAAATGGACACTAATGTCAAGCCACTGTGCACCAGAAAGGTAAGAGGACCCAAGTAAGACTACAGCAGGTTATAACTTACCTATAACTTACCTGCCTTCCTAATGGTGTGCTTCCTACTTCTGTGATTAATACCCTGAGGAAAAGCATTAGGGGAGGGAATGGGTTTATTTGGCTGAACTTCAGACAGAACTCAAACAGGAACCTCAAACAGATAGTGCTGAGGAAAGAATGCTGCTTGTTGGATATATATATATATATATATATATATATATATATATATGTGTGTGTGTGTGTGTGTGTGTGTGTGTGTGTGTGTGTGTGTGTGTATGTATGTATGTGATATATATGTATATATATATATATATACATATATATCACAGAGACACATGCCCAGGGTGGCAACAACCATAGTGGGCTAGAACCATCAATCATTTATCAAGAAAATACCTCAAAAACTTGTTGATTATGTACAGGATAAAATGTTTTGCCGGTATTTCTCAGACTATACCTTAATATTCTAGAGTTGTTTTTCTTACAAACTTGCTACATTCTCTCCTATGATATTTGTTCTGCCATTTCTTCATGGTCTACCTTCCCTGGAATGAATTTGTATATTTGAGTTTGGAAATTGTGGGCTTTGTGAGGCCATGAACTGTTTTTCTTTTTCTGTCTGGCTTATTTTAGCTAGCATAAAGTCCTCCAGGTTCTTCCATGTTTTAGAACATTTAGAACATTCTGTAGAGCTGAGTATTCAATTGAATGGAAGAATCAGTTTCATAACCCATCTTCTAATGAACACTGACACTGTTACTACATTTTGGCTACTAAATGTGATCATTTGGTGGCTATGGGAGTGTAGACACTCTTGCAAAGCTGGGATGATGTTATTTCCCTGTTACCATATCTTGTCTATTGAGAATAACTCTTTGATGGTCATGGAAGTGCTGACAACATTATATGCTGTGATAGTGTTATTTTCCTGTGTTCATGCTTGTAATTTCTGGACCCAATACCAATCTATAATTATGTGTTCAGAAACCACTATGTTGCTTTTTATATTGGTAATATTCCAGCATTCACTATAGTAGAACACAATAATTCCCTTACTCTCACTCATGCTCTTACTAACATATTTACCTTTACTTGAAAATTATTGATGGCTAGCACAGTTGTCATCAGAGCACCTTCATCCAGTAACTGATAGGAGAAGATGCAGAGAGCCAGAGAGACATTAGGCTGAGCTTGGGAATCACGCTGAAGAGAGGGAGGAAGGATTATAGGAGCCAGGGGTGTCAAGGACAACACAAGTAAACACATAGAAAAAATTAGCCGAGCTCATAGGAGCTCACAGAGGCTGAACAAACACAAGGAGACTGCATGGGACTAAGCCTAGGCCCTCCATATATATGTGACAGTTATGTAGCTTGGCCTAATTGTGGGACTCCTAACAATGGGAGTAGGGGATGACTCTAACACTTTGGCTGGCTCTTGGGGACCTGTTCTTCATACTGGATTGCCTTGCCCAGCATTAATACCAGGGGAAGTGCTTAGTCTTATCCCAACTTGATATGCCATGCTTTGTTGGTACTCATAGGAGGCCAACCCCTTTCTTAACAGACTCAGGGGTAGGGAAATAGATGAGAGGGATTGGGAGGAAAGAAGGGATGGGAAACTGAGGTCCACATGTAAAATGATTTAAAAATTAATTTTAATGAATATTTTACAATCTTTCTTTTTTATTGAAAATAATGTTTTACAGATAATTTATTCTGATCACAGATTCTCTTCCACTGTCTCATCTGAGGTCCACCCCATTCACCAACTCCATGATTGCTTGCTTTCTTGCTTCCTTCCTTCCCCTTCCTTCCTTCCTTCCTTCCTTCCTTCCTTCCTTCCTTCCTGTTTAGAACACAGAGAGAGGACAAAAGAAACAGAATAATAGATTTTTTAAAAAGCACAAGAACACACACATGAATACACACACACAATATATATATATATATATATATATTTGATATATATATATATATATATATATATATATGTTAAAACCAAGATTTAAACAAAAGTCCAAAGAAAGTTAAGTTAGATGACAAAAATCTCCAAAAATACCAGTGAGTATTGTGGTAAATCCTAGGTCACCTGAGGTGTACTTTCTAGTGGATTGTGTCCCTGGCAAATTCTGCTTCTGATTTCAACACCAGGAGATGGATTCTCTTACCTGTGTGTCTGTCCTCACCAAGAACCTAATTTGAGATTACCAGATCTTGGGCTGGAACTTTGAAAGCTAGAGCTGTAACAGTATTTCTCTTTACAAGTCAACTGCCTCTAGATTTTCATTATAGCAAAGTAAAGATTACCAACACAGTCAGGTTGTGTACATTTCCATTTTGACTAATAAGTTATATGAGTGCAATAAGCATTGGGCTGTTAACTCCATATGAAATCTATGGTTTGCAAATATATTTCTATTATCAAAGGGCTCCCCTTTTACTTTCTTCTTTAAAGATTTTATAATGTTACTACAGGATTTATTTAGAAAGCAGAAGGCAAAGAATAGACAGTATTTACTGAAGCAGGAGAAGAGAGATCCTGTTGTACAGATATTGGTGCAATTTGAGAATGTGATGAGGAAAGGTTAGATGGCCCTAGGTAAACAAATTGAAGAGATAAAATTGTCACATGGGCTGGGACAAACTTGGTAACCTGAATTTGATTCCCAGAACTGATGGAAATATGAAAGGAGAGAACCAAGTTCGCCACAAAATCATCTTCTGGGGTGCTGATGAGTACATACCACATGAATGCAAACACACAGATAGTAATCCATACATTTTTATAAAGATAAATAAAATAGCTGTGATCTAATCCATAACATTCTGTAATCACTTGGAGGGGTGAATATAAGACTAATTTGGAACAAAAATCATGATTTATTTTTAAATATCAAATTTAAAAGAATTTACGAGTACTTGGCTAAGAAACCTAGATCTGCATCATATGGAGCTAGAGCTGTAGTCTCCTGTTTTGCATGGACACATGTCACTCAATTAGGCAATATTTATTTAAATTAAATTTTAAAATGTTTAATTATGTCTTTATTTGAATATATGTAGGAAAAAAATGAACTAATATCAAGTTTTAGAATGGCCTTATTTAGACATCTTGAAATGTTTATTTTCTGAATTCCTTGATGGATTCAATCCTTACTTCCTGGGACAACAGTAAGCTCCTGAACTTTGAGTTATCCTAGCTATCTGCACAATATTCACAATATGTTTCATTTTTTTCCTGTATCTACTTTTCTTATACAGGTTGAGTTCTTCAAGAGAAGGAATATTGTGTGATATATTGTTTGTGTTCTGACAAATAAAGCTTGCCTGGAAATCATGAGGCAGAGTTAGCCACTAGGTAGCCATAGAAGCGTGGCAGTGGTGACTCCTGACTTTAATCCCAGCATTTAGGAGATGGAGACAGGAAGTGATAAGGTAGGGTAGAGACAGGATCTCAACCTTTTTGGACAGAGGAAGGAGACAGGTAGGAAGCAACTGACAACTGCTCCCTGTTCTCTGATCTTGCAGGTCTTTACCCCAATATGTGATTCCTGGCTTTTATTTACTGTGATTAATTAGAGTAATGCTTCAAAGGGAAAGTGTCCTTTTAACTTTGTGTTGCTCTGGTAGGACAGGGTACTTGGCTGATGATATATGTATATATATGTTATATATATATATATATATATATATATATATATATATAGAGAGAGAGAGAGAGAGAGAGAGAGAAAGAAGGAGAGAAAGTGAAAGAATGGCTCTCTGGGATGGCTAAGATGAAGGGCTTTCCAAATTCAGAGACCGGCCCTGGAACATGACTTAGAGTGAGGGATATTTCACATCAAATGAATAAAAACAAGTAAAAATTCAATTTGTCTGGAAGACATCTATTTAAACTAAAGCTACATCATCTAGTCTAAGCCCCAAGCTTGTAATTTGAGAACAGCAAAGAAAAAGTTACAATTTATGTAGCTGCTTTAGTAGAGGACACATTAATTATAATCATGTGAACAGGAGTAAAAGACATTTTGAAATTCCAAACAAAGTGATTTCTCAATGACAAGAGGTGAACCAATTAAACTCAGGTCCTGGAAAGAAAAGTTGTGCTATTGCATCATGATAGACATTCCAGAGAGGATGCAAAGCTTTGCATGTAAACATCTCTGTTTCATCCTGAAAAGGGAGAAAACAAGATCAGTCAGAAATGCTGCATAAACTGAGTCATTCCCTTGCCTGGTGCAGTGGTTTGCGAAATAGCCCAAAGGCTGCAGAAGAAATTTCTTCACCCCGTTTTCATAAATAAACACCATTCATTCATTTGACCTTTTTCTTTTCTACACCAAGTACAGACATTAGAGCAATATAATAACTTTCAGCATGTTTTGTCTTTTAAGGCCTTATTCTTTCATTCCACAAATCTCTACCAACATTCCATGTGGTCAAATGATGTTTATAACACAGTACTGTAAGCTCTGATGATACCTTCAGAACCATCAACTTAGATAATTGGTCTAGGTTAGGTGTTAAATCCATTATAAGGATATATTCTATTAGAATCTTCTGTTTATTTGGCTTATTTTCTTTACCATTTATTACGCATGTCTATTATTGCAACAGGGGCTTTGCAAGATGAATGGCAGTATATATATAGAGATATCAAGAGAAAACATGTATCCTGACAACTGATGTTGAACCTTAGATCTGTGGATTACTATTTTCTTGAGCTTGACCACACCACTTATCTTCTGTGTATCACTGTGTCCTTATCTGTACTTAGTGGTAACAATAATAAAAGTAACAGCTCACTAGGCTATCTGAACTTTCTAAAAGAGTACTTTGTGCTCTTAGAATAAAGCTTTGTTAGGAAGAAACTCCATACATGTTCTCTACTATTATTTTTATTATAGGTTCATACAGGATCTTCATATAGAAAGTGGAGAACCAGACTAAAATTAATCACACTTAGATCTGGAACTGTGTTGTACTTATTTGAAAATAAAACAATTATATCTTTAGGCCATAGTTACATAGGTTAGAAATACCTATAGGGAGATAGAAGAGGAATCTATTTATTTCTCTGGGTTTTTCTTTTTATGTTCCTTGGAGTGAGACATGAGCATACAAAGAAGGTCAGAGGACAACTTGCAGCAATCAGTTCCGTTCATCATCCAGGTGAGTCCTGAAATCCAGGCTATAATCTATGTGGCAAGTACTTTTCCTCACTGAGCCATTGTTTTCTTAGCACACAAGGAAGGAACTTCTTTTTTGCCTTTTCAGATCAATTGATAGCAAAGATCAACATTATTTTATGTAAAGGTCAGATTTATGTGTTTAGCTTTGTTTCCTTCATAATCTCTATATTCATCTTGTAATGTATCATAAGAACATCTGTAAAGAGTAAAATGGGTGAATTTTTCAATGAATTTTGCTTATGTAAATATGGGATGTAGATCTGTGGTAAGCCTATCCTTCCAAAACCTTAGAGCTCATCCTAGCACTGAATATAAGGTGGGGAATTGAGAGGCGAGAGTTGATTGGCCTATGGATTATGTTGGATAAACTTGGTGGCTCCTGATACACAGTATTAATTCTGATTGTCACTAGTTTGAGTATTGCACTTACTTGGATTTGTCACAGATCAGACAAACACTGGTATCAGACTCTTCCTTTTCATGATTCCAATCTCCTTGTTGTGTATTCAGGAAAGGATTCGTGAGCATCAATCTGACCTTTATGGCTCCCCTCCTTTTGTCCTTCTTGATCCATTCCCCATAGCTCTATTCACTTGCCAGGTTAGCATTGTGGCAAAGATAGTGACTCCTGGCTATTGCTGCCTATGGGGATTATATAAGTGAATACTTATATCCTCTGGCTTTTGAACATTATTTTTTTCAAGAAAAATGCCAGAGATAGAGATAAAGGGAGTAAAGACTTAGAGTTCAATGTTTCATATAGTACATCAACTAATTCTGTCTGAAATTCTCCAAGAAAGCTATTTTTGTTCACAAAAGTGCTATTTCATTCAAAATGGGCAAAAATACTCTGCAGTATTTCCTTTTGGCTCCAGAAACTTCTTGTTTGCCTCAAACATTTAGGCTTATAAAAATCAAGCTGTAAATTAAACCCCAGTCTATGATTCTAAACCCCTCCTTTGGAAGTAGAACCTTCAAGAGCTAATACCTAATTTTATTAGTCATTATCATGATTGAATATTTGTGTGTGTGTGTGTGTGTGTGTGTGTGTGTGTGTGTGTGTGTGTGTGTAAAGGAATCTGAATTGATAAAATTCCACCATCAGAGTGTCTATATACAAGTCTTTAGGGCATTTTCTTGACTTAGGAAGGTCCAGTCCACTGTAGATGGTACTGCCCCAGGACAGGTGGTCCTGACTTGTATAAGTAAGATCACTGCTTCAGTTCCTGCCTCCAGATCAATATCTTGAGTTCTAGCCTTAACTTCTCTCAGGGATAAACTCACTAGTATAATCCAAACTTTCCCTTCAAGGTTGTCTTTGACTACATAGCAAGTTGAGACCAAGTTAGATGACATGAAATGTTTCCCAAACAAAACAATAATAAGTGTTTAGGCATATTTGAACCAAGAATACAGAGGCCTGAGTGCCTACATTGCTGAACTGGGGAAGCATTCCCTTGTCTGGGAATGTCTAGTAGCTTTCTCTTTTCAAATTAAAGTTTTTCAAATGAGTTTTCAGCTTTACACTTTGGAGAATTTGACAGGTAGAGTCTTGCTGTTAGGTACCTTTCCTCAACCCAAATCATGCTAGCCTATTCTTATTAACTAAGTGCCATCTCTTAAATGTCACCAAACAGTGCTACCAGCTGGGAACCAAGAGTTAAATTTGAATCTCTGAGGACATTTCACATTCAAATGAATATTTATACCATCATATAATCTTCCAGCCATTTCTGAACATCCATTCCGTTCACAATACTAAATTGTAATTCTTCATATTTCCAACCACTGACTGGAGTGCTGTCATATTCCAAATGCTTGAGAACAAACAGTAACTATTACATTTTATTGGTCAGTTCCTCAGAGCTAAAGAGAATTGGCTTTTGTGATTATCAGGGTGAAAAGTCCCATTGAAGCATGTGAATCTGGAAAACCAGGAAAGCCAGTTTAATTTTATTCTAAGCTCAGAAGCCCACAGCCCAGTGATACAAATGGTATAAATCTCAAAGGGTTGGAGAAGACTCAGGCAAAACAAAACAGCAATCAATGGAATGTTTTTTTCCTGCTTTTTGTTCTATTTAAGTTTTCTAGAGAATCAATGGGAGCCACCAGCCCTGAGGAGGACAATCTGTAGTGTATATTGAGTACTCATATACATGTTCAGAAATGATATTTACTTTAGACATGCCATTAAATTAGCCTAGATTTTTATCATCATACTTTCATTTGCAAATTATTTTCTACTTGTGATTTATTACTGCTGTACCCTTTCACTTAAATGAGGTCTCTTGAAACAAACCCATAATCTAGGACCTGACAAGTCACCCAGAGCCACTAGGCTTTCTCTGGTTGCCTGGACCAACCCCTTCTGCCAGCTTAGTTGTTCCACAGTCATATATTCCAGTGCAGATAAAGGGCTCTGACTTAGATTTCTCACTGATTTATCAGATGAATCCCATGCTAAATGCATCCCTGCCTTCTATTTTGAAGTTAGTTTGTCTGAAAATGTACTGTACTTAGCCTTGTAAAATCCATACATTTACCACACACACACACACACAAACACACACACACCACACACACACACACACATTCACATCCTGTGCAGAGAGAGAGAGAGAGAGAGAGAGAGAGAGAGAGAGAGAGAGAGAGAATGGCCTTTGATTTCCAACTGCATTTGTCTAAGCAGCAACATAATAGATGTGGAGGTATTTAGCATTCTCAGAGTGGGGGATACCACTGAGCCAGTCTTCAGTCTGTGTAAGGGAAAGGACCAGCTGGAATGATATAGGGAGTGCAAGGAAAGTGCAAACTAATGGGTGGCTGGTTAAATTCATCTCCAATAATTCATTTATAAATGAGTTGCAGAATAGAGCCCGAGGAATCTGGAAATGTCAAGCAGAGAGCCCTGTTAAATGACTTTCCAATCATTACCCAAGGTCAGGAAAAACATTAGCTTGAAACCAGGCAAGTTCTGGCTCTTTGTTTCCAACTTTAATAACAAGAGTATATTCCTTGTACTTCAGTGTGAAACCCTACTCTTGGAGAAATAAAAAGGAAACAAACCAGAGATAAACAAATTTAAGCCAGATTACTTTGGCTTTATCTGTTAAAAGGCATCCATTTAGGAGAAGTCACAGTGAGTGTGAATTATTTAATGCCCGTATCCTTCCCAACTTTAAGTATTTTTTTAAAGCTAGGTATCAAGACCATTAATAATTGACAAAGCATTTGTAAACCCTTAGCAAATGAACAGTCAAGGGACGCATTAATAAAACATCTTTAAAAGAATCTCTGTCTCTGGGCTGATCTCATCCTGTTGTCCCAGTGTACATGGGGCTAGCTGTTCAGTCTGCTCAGCTCACTTAAACAAGGTGAGCTAGAGGGCAAAGGCCAGTGTCTTTTAGGAAATTAGGCCATCTTTTATTTAGATATTCACAACTCTCCTGCTGAGTCAAAGCTCAGAAAGTAAATAAATTCTACCCCCTAAATTTCTTCTAGATAACTAAATATAAATTTAGCAATGGACCTTTCGACATTTCTATTTGCAAAGCAAACCATTGAAGAGCCCAGGGAATTGAAGGGTTAGGCATTTAGGAAGGGCCAATAAAAATCTTCACTTTGAGGTCACAGTTCACATTCAGCCAAGGCTGAAGGAGCAGTCAGGGTCACTGAACATTGCAGCTTAGAGATAGTTAAGTGGCTTAGCTCATCTTTTCTCACTGTATAATGCAGGAGATATAAAAATGCATCTTCCTGACATGGCATCTTTTTTCTTAGCAATGAAGAATAGTGCAGGCACATGAAGGAGCCAGCCATTAGCCTATCAACCTGTCAGTGCCCTTGGTCAAGTCAAAACAGCTCAATGTAAATAAGATCAACAGGCCAGTATGAGGATTGGGAAAGGCTGGGCACTTGCCATGATACTTAAGAGAGGGCTACATACTTGATGGGAAGTGTTTGAGGTTTCCTAGTCAAGATGTCTTCATCAAGTCATGAATCTGTATGTGAAGGTACCCAAATACCATTTTAAGGCAATCTTGTGACTTATAACTTTGGAGAACACTTTTGAACCCAGGTCTCTTCCCCACCTCTCTCTCTTTCTTGTCCTTGCTGGAGGTAAGAGGTTTTTCTACATGTGAATACTATGGTATATATGCTGTTCAAAGCAACAAGGCCATTCCACTATGGCCTAACAGAAGTGGCAGGCAAAATAAACCCTTTGCTTTCTAAATTATTTATTGTTAATCCCAATAAATGTGAATATAACTACTACCACAATTTTTGAGGTAAGCTTTGTCCTTACATGAGAATGTGCTTATAATTCAGTCCTACCTCTAAGAACAATATGAAGAAATTAAGAAATACAACAGAAACAACTCTGTTTGGAGACAGAGTCTCACTATGTAGCTCAGGATTGTTATTCTCTAGTGTGTTTTAATTTTCTAGTGATCAGATTACAAGTATTCATTACCACACCTAGCCACCAAAATAACTATCAAAGGCTATGTGCAAAAAATAACAGTACTGATTATATGAATTCAAGGAAAAGTTACCTGTGGATAGGATAATCTTTCCATTAGTTAAGGAAAGGTCAGAGACTTGAGGTGTGATTTTTAGAGGAAAATTGCCCTCAAGTAAATATTTTTTGAGACATGAGGATGATGAATGCGAAATTAGAATCACTTGAAGGAAGAAACAGACACCAGGGAAAGAAGCATTATCTTCTAGAGGACTCCATTTCTTTTCAATGAAATGACAAAAATCTTCCACCTCAATTTTCAAA
This sequence comes from Cricetiscus sungorus, assembly GCA_030556225.1. Classification (NCBI taxonomy): domain Eukaryota; kingdom Metazoa; phylum Chordata; class Mammalia; order Rodentia; family Cricetidae; genus Cricetiscus; species Cricetiscus sungorus. Next base: position 21,285,630 of record JANBXA010000180.1, on the reverse strand, counting down.
TAAAGAAATTCAGTGTCTCTTACTATGAGATTTCAAACATAAAATAACTGAGCTTAAGAAGCTATATTTTTTATGTAAGGATATACATTTATCTTGTGGAAAAATATTGTTTATGTACCATTTTAAGGACAGGACAAGGACTTAAGAGTCCTTGTATATAATACTATATCTAATAGTATTAGATATAGGTGCAAAGAATCTTCAATCCAGGTTTTTTCCTTTTGTGTTATTGGCTTCCCAATGATAACAAGTATACTTAAAAATATGTGTTTTTGTTTGTATAAGTAACTAAACAATATAAGCAAGCATCGATAGCGACTGTAGACACAATAGGCCTGGAAATTATTGTTTGTTTCACATAAAGTTACAAGAAAAACTTATTTCCTCCTCTTAGATGATACTTAGGCCCTGATGGCATCCCAATCACTCACCCTTGGTCCCTCATATGGCTATTCGCTCCAGTAATAATCTTGTTCTACTTGTAGCAACACAATTCTTTCCAACAGCCTCCTATATCCTGGCAGGTAATGGGCTGTGTCTGTCTCTATCAGCACAAAGGGATGCAACAAAAAAGACCTGAAGTAGAGCCTTCAGTGTGGACCCAGCACTAAGGGTGTGGGCTGGAGTGCTCCCCTATTTACTAATGTGCTCTGTCAGATAAGCTCCCCCATTAGGCCCCCACTTCCACTTTGTTTCTGTCTTACTTCAGTGTGATCTTTTCCAAAACAAAGTCTACTGAGCCATTAAAATAAAGAGACCATTACTGCCTTTTTGTCTCTATACTAAAGAACACATTAAGAGCACGCGCACACACACAGACACACACACACACACACACACACACAGACACACACACACACACACAGAGACACACACACACACACACAAGTCCAGAGGCACTGAAGATCTCATCAAAATTTGACAGGAAGATATTTAATTAACGCTCATACCTGTCTCCCCTGCATGAGACAAACAAATCAAGAAGCTTTGGAAGAATAATTAATTCAGATGTTAAAGAAGCCTCAAATTATTTTTTTTAAAGGAAAAGAACAAAACCAAGCATAAAACCAAACCAAACAACAACCACTAAACATGAAAGGAAATGAAGAAGAGGTGTCAGAGGCGTTAAATCATCAGGAGTGAGGAGCCTTAGGAGCCTTAGCAGCCACTAAGCCTGCTTTCTGAGGTCCCAACAAAATATATAGGGCCATATCAGGGCTTTTAATATGAGTCCTGACAAACACAAGGGACACTCTGAGCATTGAAGTTGTTCTCCTGAATATGTTTTGGGAACATGACTACTGGGAGTAATGATGTGACAGAAAGTGCTTGTCTATCTGACTGTCCTTCCTGATTACCCTGTCTTCAGTCATTCCTGTTCATGGGGAAGAAGTGAAACACTGCTTGAGAAGTTTGTAGAGTCTCCATCCATGCTCTGCTCCATCTGATTCAGTCTGTTGTTTGTTTTGTTTTGTTTTTATTTTACATATTGGTCCCAGTTCCCTCTCCCTTCCACCTCCCCATCCCCTCAACCTACCCCTCCTCTTCCCAGTCCCATTCCACATCCACTACACAGGGAGGGTGAGGACTTCTAGGAGGGAATCATCAAAATCTGTCAAGTCATCTGGGGTAGGACCTAGGACCTCCCTCTAGTCTCTAGACTAAGGGAGTATCCCTCCATGGGGAATATGCTCCCAAAGTCCTTTTGTGCACCAGGGATACATCCTGGTTCCACTGTCAGAGGTCTCATAGACTGCCCAGGCCTCCTAACTGAGATTCACATTCATGGGGTCTGGGTTGGTCCCATGCTGGTTTCCAGTTATCTGTCTGGGGTCCATGAGCTCCCCCTTGTTCAGGTCAGATGTCTTTCTGGGTTTCTGCAGACTGGGCTTGACCGTTTTGCTCATCACTCCTCCCTTTCTGCAACTGGATTCCAGGAGTTTGGCTCAGTGTTTAGGTGTGGGTGTCTGCTTCCGTTTCCATCAGTTACTGTGCAAAGGCTCTAGGATGGCATATAAGGTAGTTATCAATCTCATTATCAGGGAAGGTATTTTAAGGTAGCCTTTCCGCTACTGCTTAGATTGTAGTACCAGATCTCTTCATACCTATAATGGCTCCCTGTATTATGGTATTTCGTATTTTGCTCTCCTCAATTCCCCCTACAACTCAATCTTCCTGGTCCCCATGTTTTTCTCTCACTTCCTCTTCTCCCCTTCTTTTAATTCCCTCTCTACTCACTGCCTCCCATCCCTGCTCCCAATATGTTCAGGAGATCTTGTCCCTTTCCCCTTCCTTGGGGAACCATGTATGTCTCTCTACAGAGGTAGCTGCTATTTTCTTTTAGACAGACACAGGGAAGTTCTTATGGTAAGGATGATCCATTAGCCAGATCATTATGTTAGCTATTAAAGTGCATGCTGATTTTAATTTTTAAGTGCAGATTTTAAATGCTTCCTTCAATTTTTATTTTTTGTGGCTTAGCTGTGATTTGTTCTGTCTGATGCCTACCTTTCTTTCAACTATTTGGAATTTGAATTGGGAGATTGATGTATGTAGTACTCACCTCATTACTTCTTTCACCTAGCAGAAGAAATGTTTAGCTATTATAATGATAATTTAATGATTTTCTTTCTTCTTTTGTTATATTAATGGGCTCTTAATATCTTTTTGACTTAAGGCAAACCATGATAAAATTAAAAGGAATATTCACACAATCAGAAATTATTCTTTTAATGTATGTCCATTTGAAGTTAAACGTTTTGGACAGTTGTCATCTTGCTGGAGAATTATCAGATAAAACGATGTGGGTCAGGAAGCCCTAGGTATATTTGTGAGAAATGTCAGAAAGGACAAGCTATCATTTTATATCCTGCAGCCTAAATTTTTTATATTTCCAACCATAGTTTGGAGAAATTTGCATTCATCAAAAAGAAGTTATTTTGCAATAAAATACAGCAGTCTCCTTTGTGAGAACTTTGCTCATGTTTTCTCTTTGTGTACTAATTAGGGCAGACTCACTGTGGCCATGGACTCTCTCATCTCACTGGTTTACATCTTTCAAATCTTTGACCCCATTGTTTTGCTGGTACTTTTTTGCCTAGTGAAACAAAGTACAGCACTCTCTTCTACTTTCTGTCCCATAGAATTAATGCTTCAGTTTTTCCCTGATTTCCAAGCCTTTTAGCCTAGCTTTATCTTTCTCTTGTTCTTTCTCTACAGCTGTGTCACACACAATGGTATCACACATATCCATTTAGGTGCTTTACATGTTTATAAGAACTGATAACTATTGTATATTTTTATGTTTCAAAAACATAAAAAATGTGATACTCTGTTTCATAATATAAAATTGCACAAACATAAATAAGAGTATTATTCTTTGTACATGTTAATTTTCAGAAAATACATAAGTGCCATTTATCTTAAGAGTGTTGATTAAACTATGGCATATGTACATGATAGTGATCTATGTGTTCCTAAAAGGGACAAGTACCTCCCCTAAAAATGGAGAGATTTGTTAGTTCTATTGCTGTGTTGATTAGTGAAACATGCCTCCAGGAATAGGAATATTTCTAGAGACAATTGAGTCTGGGAGAGATGAGTTGACGAGTTTATAATATGGTGGCATTACTGGAAGTGAGAGAAAAGAAGTAAAGGTAGGATGTTTTGGAGAAAAATATTACTTGGTGGTATATCCTTGGGACTATATCGTACCATGGCCTCATCTTGTGATTCTGTCCTCCTCTACTTTCTGTCCACCATGAAATGAAGAGTAGTTTTGTCTCCAGTCTCCCCAACTTCATGATGCTCTCTACTCATGAGGATGTGATTAAGCAACCAATGACCCATCCCATTGAAGCCATGAATCCAAAGAATAATTGTCCATTGGAAGTAGTTCTTTCTTTCTATCATAAATATGCAAAAATGTTAAATAATATGGATTTGTTATCATTCTCTTATGAAAAATTATGTGTGTGTGTGTGTGTGTGTGTGTGTGTGTGTGTGTGATTTGTTACTTAAAGGGAGAGGTAGAATTGGGGGTTATAAAATGGGAAATGAGAAAAGGTTAACAAGATGGAAAGGAATTGCACTTCCCTGCATATAACTTGGTCTATTCTGACTAGAGGATACCAGAAAATGAATGAACAAAGAAATATATAACAACAACAAATTACCAAGGAAATCCAAAATGGAATGAGATGTGTAACTAATGCATGCAATTGTAGCACACATAAATGATGGAAGTGCATTTAGAATGTCAGGGGGAAAATAGATAATTTAAAAGCTTTGACAAACAACCATTTGATTATATATTCTACTAGGCTACTGCAAGAAAATGAGCTGGATGCAAATATTATCATCATCATCCAATTAGTGAATTTAATTTTCAAAAAGTATGGATTAGCCATTCTGTTTTTTTTTCCTTGTGCACTAAGATAAAGCCACCAACTAAAGTGTACTGTGATTCTTTACAATGAGAGAAAGAGAGGTTATATTGAAATGTGTGGGGTTGGATTGTAATTCCTATGTAGAGATCAGGAGGAATCAACATAAAATGTTGAACTATATCCATGTGCATGCACACATGTTTCCTGAACCTGTCTGTGGAAGGCATCTGGATGTAATAATCCCTTAGAGAGGAAGCATATGTCACATCTATATCTCTTTGTTAAACATAATTCTCCAAGAAAATCAATAGGAGTATAGGAGTAAATATTTCTGGGTCTGAAGAAAAAATAACAAATTTGAGACAGAAATACTTCCTGGTATTAGGGAATGAGAAAGTACTCCAAGAGTACTTAAGCTCAAATTATATATATACATATATATGTATATATACACATATATATATACACACACATGTGTGTGTAAGTGTGATTCCATGTTCATATAACAATAAAAATAAATAATTGAAGGAATAAATGTATGGTAGAGGAGGATACCTATTTCATAGTAGGAATTTAATCAATAATATGTAATACTGGTATAAAATCACCATTTTCTAGCACTGTGAAAAGTAATGTAAGCCTGATTCTTTGATGGGTAATATAATTCTTGAACACATTCATTTATGCACACGAGAAGAACACTTACACAGTCACAAAATTCTCTGGCTGTAAGTAAGATATTCACTGTAAAGAATAACAGTCTGGCAGGCCCATCCTCACCAAGTGTTCAGATTAGTATCACCAATAAAGGATGAGGGCACAGTTTAGTGGTAAAGTACTTGGCTTAGCTTATTGAAAGTCCTGAGTTTGATGGCAATCTAATACCATAAAAAAAATTAATAAGAATTTTAAAAGTGCAGATTAAAAGATACCTCAAATACCACACATTCTGTCTCAATGAATTTGGATGAATGCATCACATTCTCTATTGCTACCGAAGATGTGTGACCTCAAGTTTATTCTGAGACAACATCTCACAAGTTCACATGAAGGGTTATTAAACACAACTTGCTAGTGCTGCTTAGTACTGTCAAAGACATCAATTAGGAAAAATAAAGAGAAAGGAAGGAAGAAAGAAAGAAAGAAAGAAAGAAAGAAAGAAAGAAAGAAGAAACCATCAGAGACTGTAGGTTACTAAATAAACTTGAAACCCAAGCAACGCCAAATCTGAAACTGAATACTCAAGCAGAAAAAAGGATCTAGTAGAAGAATCTATGAAATGTGAGTAATGAATGTGTGTAAATCCATAGTGTCTGAACTGGAATATAACCCATGTTAGTTGCTGGGTATTGATACATGGACTATAGAAGCTCTTAATTGGAAGTGAAGCCCAGTGAAGGTAATCTGCATCCATTTTCCAATCTACTAATTGTCATGATGTTTCAAAACAAAAATTTTAAAGAATTAAATATAGATTTACTCCACTGAGATTCAAAAAAAAAAAAAAACAAACAAACATTTAGATTACCAGTTGTCTTAGCTAGGGTTCGTACTGTTGCAATAGAATACTATGATGAAAAAAGCAAGTTGTAAAGGAAGGGGTTTGTTTGTCTTAAAGTTCTGTATTGTTGTTCATTATCTAAAGAAGTCAGCACAGGATGACAAAAAGGAAAGGAACCTGGAGGCAGGAGCTTATGCAGTGGTCATTGAGGGGTGCTGCTTATTACCTTGCTTCCTATGGCTTGTACAGTCTGCTTTCTTTGGAACCCAGGACTACCAACCCATGGATGGCACCACTTACAATGGAATGGGCCCTCCCTCAATAATTACTAATCAAAGAAATGTCTTACAGCTGGATCTTATGGAGGAATTTTCTCAACTGAGGCTTTTTTGTGATGACTCTAGCTTGTGTCTGGTTGACATAAAACTATCCAGTACACATATCAAATGAGATAATAGATCCAAATTTCCATAACTATTGTGAACGTGATTTTCCAATATTAGAAGAACTATTACTTCTTTCACTGGTTTTTGAAATTCTGATATCGAGGAGGCTGTATCATGTTTGCCATTTATAGCAGAGATAGTCCCACCATAAAGACAAAGGAGGAAAGAACAGTTGTGTGCTACCACAGCACATTGGACACAGACTGAAGAGACTGACACTTAGAAATTTATCCAGAATCAAAATCAATTAACAAAATTCACTGGAATGACATCCCGACAGCCCTATGCTTGGCAGGGCAATGGCCAGTCAAGGTCATTTTGCACAACTAACATCTGAGGAAACTGCTTCATGACTGAATCTGGGCTAAGAGCTTTCTAAACAACATTGAAATTTATTGCTATGGTTCTCTATGGTTAGCAACCAGCACAGGCCCTATTGTCTGAGAGAGATGAGGCCCTAGGAAGCAGCACAATGATGGATTTTTAATGTAGGCTTTCTCTATGATTTTGATCTCATGTCCATACCAACTGTACAAAGTGCCCTGTGCAGATGAAGGGTAAGTGCATTTTACTGTAACATGCTGTCCTTTCTCTTCTTCCTCTCTTCTCTTTGGAAACTCTGTGTGCTTCTGGTACATAATTATAACTGCTGGCTTTTTGAAAAGGTCACATCATGGCCCTGGAGGTACATTTTCCATCACATGCCATGCCAGCTTATCTCTGCCAAGCCTGTCATTTGTTGCTATGGATTTCCTATATTTTCAATTACTTTCTTTTGGGGAAAGTTAAATCAGATTGTAGGGTAATATAGGGTTAATGAAATGAACATGTTGTAATTACTCATTATAAAATATCTCCTTCTTAGTCATGGCCTTGGATGATTTCCTTTGGTGAAGAGAAAAACATCTCCTGGTGCAATTGTGAATGAAGATACAGATAAGGGAGGGCTGCCTGGTTTTTAGTGATTTTTTTTTTTTATCACAAGTCAAAAACATGAATTTCATTTCAAAGGCACTCACTAGTAGGGAATTTACTGAGTGATGGAAAGCGAATCGACGAAACTCAAAAACCACAAAATCAAGATCCCTGCTACCTGCTTTGCTTTCACTATTGCTAGTGGATGTATGTGCTTTCTCCTTAAAATGACAGTATGAAACATGAGCTGGAAAAGGCCCATGTGACACCGGCAGTTGTTATCTACACGGAGCCTACTGAGCTTGCACATGCTCTGCTCTTGTGACTGCCTCTTGCCAGGTCTCTCTTTTCAGAAAGATTTGATAGTGACATGCTCAGAACACTTGGAAGGAAAAAGAGAAGAATGTCTCTTAATTGGAGGGAAAGCAAATGCAAAGCAGAAGGCTTGCTGCAATGATAAACAGGGGCTGCTCTCTTGTATTTTAATACCCTAGGCTGAATGGATTGCTCTCTTAATATCTATTCCAAAGCCATTGTTCAGGTTAATGCTTTGTTTTTCTGTGGCAAAATACATTTATATTTCTATAACTCAAGCAGGGAAAACCATAGGTTGAAAGGCCAGGTTTGGAGGTGATTTCCCTCCACTGTGGAGGAACAGAATATCACCATACTGCGCCTGAAGTTACCACCTCTTGCTTTGTGTTGATGAAGTAGTGCTGAAGAACACTGACTAAAAGCAGAGTTCAGGGCGAAGTAGTAGGAAATGTGTTTGTGTGATACACCACATAGCTCTCTGTATTAAATCACTAAGGCATGGATGGTGGGTGTTTTAGATCGGGTTTCTATTGCTGTGATAAAACACCAGGACCAAAAGCAACTTGGAAAGGAAAGGCTATTGTTTCAGTGTTCAACTCTCAAGGCACACTGCATCACTGAGAGGTGCCAGGGCAGGGACATGAGGCAGGAGCCTGGGGTCAGCAACAGAAGCAGAGAATGTGGAGGAAGATTGTTTACTGGCTTGCTCCTCATGGCTTACTTAGCCCACTTTCTTACACAACTAACTCAGGACCACAGACTTAGGGTTAGTATCATCCACAATGGGTTTGCCCCTCCCACATCAATCACTGATTAAGAAAATACATCACAGGTTTTCCCATAGGCCAATCTGGTCAGGGAATCTTCATCTTCATATTTTTATAATCTTTTTTTAAATTTAAATTTGAAACAAGCTTGTTTTACATGTCAATCACAGTTCTGCACTCTCCCTTCCTCCCTTGCCCCCCAACAACCCCCATCCCAACCCCTTTCTGCTCCCCAGATCTTTCATGGAGGGTCTTCAAAGTCTGTCATATCATTTGGAGCAGGGCCTAGGCCCTTCCCCATGTGTCTAGGCTGAGAGACTATCTAGCTATGTGGAATGGTCTCCCAAAGTCCATTTGTATACTAGACATAAATACTGATCCACTATCAGAGGCCTCATAGAATTCCTAGTCTTCCTAACTAACACTCACCTTGAGAGGGTCTGGGTCTGTCCTGTGCTGGTTTCCCAGCTATCAGACTGGAGTCCATGAGCTCCCCTTGTTCAGGTCAGCTGTTTCTGTAGGTTTTCCAGCACTCCTCCACTACTGGAAGGGAGTGTAAACTCATACAGTCACTTTGGAAATCAGTATGGTGGTTCCTTAGGAAAGTGGGAATCATTCTACCTCAAGACGCAGTAATTCTGCTCTTAGGCACATTCATACAACAAGGACTTCTGTTCAACTATGTTCATCGCAGCATTATTTGTAATAGACAGAACTTGGAAGCAACCTAGATGTCCCTCAAGTGAAGAATGGATGGAGAAAATGTGGTACATTTACACAATGCAGTACTACTCAGTGGAAAATAATGGGATCTTGAAATTCTCAGGCAAATGGATGGAACTAGATAGAAAAATACCACCCTGAGTGAGGTTACCCAGTCACAAAAAGACAAACACGGTATAAATGGGTCTCTTCTTAAAGTTCTTTCTTTCCAAGGGACTCTAACTTGTGTCATTCTGATATGAAACTGGCTAGCATAATAACTTGAAGTTGTACCTATTTCTTCTTTATCCATAGCCACCAGGGAAGTCTTTGGTTCCAATTCTTTATTAATTCACATGAGTTGTACATACCAATGATGTTTCTCTGTATGTTTACAGCTTTATATAAGTCCAACCTTTCCCTGGCTACCATTCACAAAACCATCAGAATTTCTACTCTCTAATCACCACTATTATATGTTTTGATCAACAGTATTTTTAACTTTACACACATGAAAAAGTTGGCCTTGTCTCTTCCTGTCTGCCCTGTCACTTAACTTGAAGACTTTCAGCTTTATCTCCTGCTACCTGTGACAAGAATCCTTACTTCATGACTGAATGGCATACTATTGTTTCTATAGTTAACATTTTCTTTACATTCTGTTGACAGGCCAACATTTACCCATTAACTCTTGAGAATAGTGTTAAATAAATGTGTGTATATGTATTCAAGTACCTCTGATTTTACTATTCTAGTTATACTTCCCCTGTATATATATGCCCAACAGTGAGATAGCTGAATCATATGGAATACTTACTTTTGTTTTTTATTTTTTGGAGTAATCACCATGTCTTAGGGTTTCTATTGCTGCAATGAAACACCTTGACCTAAAGCAAGTTGAGGAGAAAACTGTTTAATTCAGCTTATACTTCCGCATTGCTGTTCATCAACAAAAGAAGTCAGTACAAGAATTCAAACAAGGCAGGATCCTGGATGCAGAAACTTATGCAGAGGCCAAGGAGGGGATCTGCTTATTGGCTTATTTCATAGGGCTTGTAAAGATATTATAGTCAACAGGACCACCAGCCCAGGGAGAGCACCATCCATTATCTTCCATTGATCAATCAGTAATTGAGAAAATGCCTTACAGGTGGATTTCATGGAGATATTTTCCCAGTTGAGGCTCCTTTCTCTCTGATTTCTCTAGCTTGTGTCAAATTGACTCACAAAATATACCAGTACCCTCTTTAATGGTCTGTTAGTTTACATTTCCAACAGAAGCATTTTTGTTAATTTCTCTGAACATTGACCAGTGTATGCTTTTTTGTTGTTGTTTTGATAGTACCCATTGTGATGGGTTTTGAGAATCATGACAGTTAGTTTTTGACAACTTGACACACACTGGAGTCATTAGGAGAGAGGGATCCTCAGCTGAGGAATTACCTCCATACCATTGACCTGTAGGGGAATTTAGTTGATTAATGATAGGTATGGGAAGGCCCAGAGTACTGTAGGTAGTGCAACCTCTAGGTTGTATATGTAAGGTGGCTGAGCAGCCCTGGAAAGCACCCAGTAAGAAGCATTCCTCCATTGTTTGTGTTTCATTTCCCATCTCCAGGTTCCTATCTTGAGTTGTTGCCATGGTTTCCCCTGATGATTTATTATGTCCTATAAATCGAAGTAAATCATCCCTTCATCAAGTTGGTTTTGAACAGTGTTTAATCTCAGTAATAGAGAAGCCCCGGTTGTTTTAGAAGCAAAACTGAACTTCTTTCTATTTTATTCATTCTTCCTTTTTTCTATATTGCTATAGAGAGCCACCAGACACAACTACTCAGATTCAGTCTATGGCCAATTGAAAGTCTTTACTCTATCCAGCTGAGATTACACTCAGACATTCAGGATACCCAGATGTAGGCCTGAGTGTCCAGAGCAAGGGGCATTTGGAGGCAAAAATCATATCCTGGCATTTTACTGGGCAGCTGCAGTGTGTGTGTGTGTGTGTGTGTGTGTGTGTGTGTGTGTGTGTGTGTGTGTGTGTGTTTGAGTGTGTGTGTGTTGCAGAAGCAAGCCATTTAACAGAAGTTAAGTGGTGAGCTGGAGGGGTTTCTGTACAAGCAGGCAGTTTAACAGAATGTAAAGTAATTTAGCTAGGGCGTCTTGACCTCAGGTTTCTAGAATACAGTTAGGTAAATTTCATTGGGATTCTTCATCAAGGAAATCAAATTGTAGTTACTCCTGAAGTGACCTTAGGAAGTATACAAAATGGAAGGACCTCTGCACTCTCTTGCCCTTATCACATGTGCCATAAATGCTTTCTCTGGAGGATAAACATTCAGCAGTGTTATGGAGAGACATATTTTATAAATCAAAAAGCTGGCACTATAAGATCCCCAGGAACAAAGAAACAAAAAAACAATGTTTTGAAAAAGAGAGACTTGTTCTACGAGAGACCTATAAGAAAACCAATCAAATAAAAATAAAAATACATATGAGTAGCAATTTAGTTATTGCTGCAATGGCCTTGGTGGCATATACCTACAATGCTAACATGTGGGTGACAAAGAATGTAGGATCATAGTTTTGATGGCCATCTGAGATACTTTCTCCCAACAAACAAACAAGCAAATAACAAATAAAACATGAATATAATCTGACAGAGAGGAATGTGTTAATGAAGATTAAATAAAAGGTCTTTTTTAAAGTCAAATGTAGCAGAGGGCAAGGTATCATTCAGTCAAACATTCCTCTGAATGCCTGACTTCATGAACATCAGTCAAATTTCATATATATGAAATTTGCATATATATGTATTATTTTTTTATTTTACATATCAATCCCAGTTCTCTCTCCCTCCCTTCCTCCCTCTCCCCTCCCTCCTCCCCTCCTTCTGTCTCATCCTCCCTCCCTCCCATGCACCCAACAGCTTTGGAACACTCTTATCATTACAGAAATGTCTACCATTCAGTACCTTAGTCTTCTTAGCATATCATAACAAAATGCCATTTGCGATTGCTTGCACAATAGGATTTTAGATTTCACATCTAATAGTATGGGGACCTAAGTTCAAGTGGCCAGCAAAAACCCAGACTTGCTGATTCCAGCATGATGGCAGGGTGAAAAGGCAGGATTGGGAGTTCACGGTCAGCCTGGACTATACAGTGGGTTCTGGAGGAGCCTGTAAACCCTGTCTCAGAAAAGGGGAGTAAGGGTAGAATGGTTTGTCTCTGATAAGAGTGAGGATATGTTATTTGTTATTGTTGAGAATTTGCTTTGTGATTTGCAAACAGTATCTATGTTACCTTAAGTGGGGTGTGGCAGAGCTTCTTATAAGTATCCCATGAGAGCCCTACTCCCTTAAACTCCTATAAATATAATTACCTCCTGAAGGTCCCATCTCAATATTGTCACATTTGTTGCTAGTGCTTTAATACAAATTTTAGTGGGGGGGTGCATGGATTATAATGCATTCGTGATTAACTGAGTCACCATTAATGCATTTGTATCACATTAAGAAAGAAATAAAAGCAGTTTCCTTCCCCTTTGGTGTTGTTGAAGCAAGAGGAGTCCAGATTTAAATTCTCTGCTTCATGCTCCCTGTGTCTTCTGTTTCCTGTCTGTTGGTTGTATGGGTATGAATCTGTGCCTGTCTGAAGGCTGTCTTGTGAATCTGCCTGTCTCTGGTTCTCTTTCTATCTCTTTCTATCAGTGTGTCTCTGTGTAAATCTGTTGTCAGAGCTGTGTCTAGTTTTGTGTGAGTGATGTTTGTCTGTTGTGTGACTTCATGTCTGTCTGTCTGTAGATGGTGTCTTTCCATCTGTTTGTCTGTCCCTAACAAAGGATTTTGCTCTGTCTGTGTGCCTGTCCTGAACAACTGGCTTCACTCTGTATTTATTGAACAGCACAGAAAACATCAGTTGGAGAAGGAATGAGATACTTTACAGAAACATTTAACAGAGTTTTACTAGGGATTAAGTCACTGGCTCCAACTGATTCCAACTAATCCAGATAACAAACATCATTGTTTATCAACCAATGTCTGCAAATGCATGTTTTCAAACTTTACGCTAGGAAGTTGCTTTGAACCTCTGTATTTACTGCTTTCGGCACATGATATATAGTTATTATCCTGGGCCAAGGGCATGGAAAAGTACATAATTTACGATTAAAGCTATGTATTACCTTGGGTTGGAAAACTGATTACTTCAGAAATCTAAGGCAAGTGATGTTGATTATTTCATTTGTTCTGTTAAAGGCATATAAAACAAAAAGTTTGAGTACACAGTAGGATAGCAGTCTGAAGTCATTCCTGACTTCATGGTATATTATTAACTTTGGCTGTAAGGACCAGCATAAGGTAGTCTCTTAAGATGGAAAAAATATTCTCAGAATATTGTATTGACACAGAGGGGATATAATTTATTCCTTAGAAGATGATGGGAGGGCCTGGGTACAATACAAATGAACTCTTTCTAAGCTTGCTCTTTTCATTACAAGTCAATTTAAACCAGACTTATGATGACATTCATTAGTTGCTTCCTTTATAGATTATGTCTCATGCTCTAAATATACATCCTAGATTTAATACTACTATTATCTTGCTGTAAAGAGATGTGCAAATATGTCTCATAAGAAAATGGGTCTAACATTTGTTTACCCTGCAAGAGGGGATTATTGTAGAAGAAAAAAATTACAAAACTCAGAACCAGTACATCCTAATTCCTTAAACAAACAGACTCTCCCATTGGCCTTTTGGGAAAGAATGCTAATGCCTGTGACTCAGCTACTGTTATGCAAATATGCCTTTTGTATTGGAAATTTTGTTCAGGATCAGCTTCCAATACCATGAATGTCTTCCTCTACTCTTCTTGATGGAGTTTTCAGAAACTCTCTGGGCACTCATAAAAGTAATTTTTCAAATTGCAATGCATTGGTCTCATTTTCATCACTGTGATGAAAAACTCATGGTTTGTCCATGGTCTACTTGCTTCATTGCTTTTAGGCCTAGGGCAAGGGGCAAATGTCATATCAGAATGCAGTTGCAGAGAAAGAGTTCTCATGGTCTAGAGGGTCATCCAGGAAGGGGCCAGAGGCATGGCATACCCCTGTAGAGCATACATTCAATTACATACTTCCTACAACCAAGGCTATATAATCCTAGTTGCCATCTGTTCCAAAGAGTTTCATCAACTAATAAATCATCACAAGATGATTTTTCCAGGATTCACCCAATGACAAAATAAGAGTTCTCATGAGCTAATCACTTCCAGATATTGCATTAAGTGGCTAAGCGACAATTAGTGCTTGAGCTTATGAGAATATTTTATATCCAAACCATAGCAATCAAAACTGTAAATATAGGGATACTAATGATAAATTAGTGGATATATGAAATAATATTAAGTTGTTTGTAATTTTTACCACAGGAAAAATAAAAAGTAAGAAATAAGATATTCTGAACATCAGTCCTGAACTGAGGTCATCATAAATTCTTTGAATCTTAATACTTGTCGTTAAAATAGAGCTAAGACAAAATTTGAGATTGAATTTTAAAGCACGTAAGTTTTTAAATATTATGCCTAAAACATTATATTTTCCTCTTTGTGTTATTCTATAAAGCTGACCATGTAATAGTTTTTTTGTTAGCTATTCCCTTTAATGCATCTTCTATTTGCTTTCATTTAATTTTACCTATGTGCAAAGAACAAATAATTTGTTACATTCACACTGCTAGATTAGAATAATATGGGAAAAGATAGTTTTGAAACTTGGGTTTTATAGTCAGTTAGATATGAATCCTGACATTATAGCTTATTTCATTTTTTGTCTTTGCCCAGAATAGAATTTACCTGAGTCTGAGACTTGCATTTCTAGAGTAAAAATGTTAGAAACATCAGCTTTCATTGTGTGGGTATAATAGAATGAAATAATTTTGATGTACTATATAGATTATTGTCTGGTCATCTTAAAATCTAATAGCTATTGGCAGTACAACAGGATGAGATGGAAGTCAAAGAGGTGATGTCAGTGAGGCTGTGCATTTTAAGGTCATAGAAAACTTTATACCCAAGATCATTTCCAGGCTTCCCACTTCCTCTAGTCTACTTCTGTTTTTAGTAAGGGACATGGTAGCTTGGGAGACACCAGTATCCTCAAACAACAGAACCACATCTTTCATTACATCATTACATCTTTGTACCTATGCCTTTTCTTTCTATAAGGACATTGCTCATTTTGTATCAGGAGTCTGCCCAGACCCAGTATGACACTATTTCTGTTCTCTAATCTACAGGGACCACTTATTTATATCTCATGTCTTTTGGTAGTACTGGCTGGGAATTCAACATATCATGTTTAGTATAATGGGGACACAATACAACCATAACAGAAGTCAAAATGCTTGGGAACACATCTAGATCTCTACCACTCTGACCATCATCTAAATTTTACTCAAAACAATTGTTTTAATTACAGTACCCTTCATTCTTCTAAAATTGAAATGTACAATGGTCATTTCATGGGTTTGATGTGCAGCATAAGTGAATCAAATTTTTATCATTCTAAAATAATTAATAAAAACTAAGTACAAATGACTTTTTAGGTCACCCCTCAGTGTCTATATAGAATTGGTTCCCTTAAAATTATTTATTTCTCATTATTGTGTATATGTGAATGTCAGAAAATGCCTTGCAGAGTAGATTTTCTTTTCTTTTCACCATAGAATAATAAGGTAGGTATAATGCCATTAGGTTTGTCCTGTAAGCATTTTCATCCACTGAGACATTTGGTCAATACCAGTAAATATTTTGCAGATAATGTTTCATATTGTCTCATTCATTTTTAAATAAATATAGTTTTATTTAAATTAGAAATAACTTTATTTTACACATCAATCCCAGTTTCTGCTCCCTTCAATCCTCCCATGACCCCACCTCTGCCCCATCATCTCATCCCCCATCTACTGACCAGGTAGAGTGAGGCCTTCCATGGGGGATCATCATCAAAGTCTGTTACGTAATTGAGGCAGAGCCTAGGCCCTCTCCCATGTATCTAGGCTGAGAGAGTATCCCTCCATAGGGGAAAGGACTCTGAAAGTCCATTCATGTACTAGGATAAATATTGATTCCACTGCTAGAGGCCACATCTACTTCCCAGGCTTCCCAACTGTCACCCACATTCAGGGGATCTGGGTTGGTCCTATGCTGGTTTTCCAGCTATCAGACTGGAGTTCATGAGCTCCCTTTTGTTCAGGTCAGCTAATTCTGTTGGTTTCTGCAGCCTGGTCTTGACTCCTTTGCTGATCACTCCTCCCTCTCTAAAACTGGATTCCAGGAGTTTGACTCAGTGTTTAGCTGTGGGTGTCTGCTTCTGATTCCTTCAGCTACTAAATGAAGGCTCTAAGATGGAATATAAGGTAGCCATCAATCTCATTATTGGGGAAAGGCATTTAAGATAGCCTCTCCACTATTGCTTAGATTATTAGATTGGGTCATCCTTGTGGATCTCTGAACATTTTCCTAGTGCCAGATTTTTCTTTAAACCTATAACGGCTCCCATCTATTAAGGTACCTCTTTTCTTGTTCTCCTCTATTCTTCCCCCAAATCAATCTTCCTGATCTCTCATGTTCTCCCACCTCCTGTTGTCTCCTCATCTTTTTCCTATCTCCATCCCCTCTTCCCTCCTCCATACTCCCAATTTGTTCAGGAGCTTTTGTCTCTTTCCCCTTCTGTGCTGTGTTGTATCATATTTTCTTTATCCATTCTTTGGTTAAGGGGTATCTAGGTTGCTTCCAGGTTCTGGATATAAACAAATAATGCTGCTATGAACATTGTTGAACAGATGTCCTTGTTATATGAATGTACATCCTTTAGGTATATGCCTAAGAGTGGAATTGCTGGATCTTGAGGTAGACTGATTACCATTTTCCTGAGAAACCGCCATACTGATTTCCAAAGTGGCTATATAAGTTTGCACACCCACCAGCAATGGAGGAGTATTGCCCTTTCTCTACATCCTCTCCATTGTAAACTGTCCTGGGATGCTGACATATAAAAGATTGCAGATAAATCCATATCTATCACCAATAACTTATGTACAAATGGATCAAAGACCTCAACATAAATCCAGCCATACTGAACTTCTTAGAAGAGAAAGTGGGAGATACCCTTGAACAAATTGGTACAGGAGACATCTTCTTGACCATGACACCAGAAGCACAGAGCCTGTGATTGGCAATTAATAAATGGAATCTCCTGAAACTGAGAAGCTTCTGTAAGGTAAAGGATACAGCCAACAAGACAAAATGGCAGCTCACAGAGTGGCGAAAGATATTCACCAACCCCACATCTGGCAGAGGCTGATTTCCAAAATATATAAAGAACTCAAGAAGCTAGTCACCAAAACAACAAATACTCTAGAAAGTGGAGTACAGAACTAAATAGAGAATTTTCAATAGAGGAATCTAAAATGGCTGAAAGACACTTAAGAAATTGCTCAATGTCCTTAGTCATCAGTAGAATGCAAATCAAAACAACTCTGAGATACCATCTTGCTCCTATAAGAATTGCTAAAATCAAAACCACCAACAACAGTTTATTTTCTCATTCTCAAGACAAGTTCCCACTGGGTAAGACCTTGAACTCACAGAGAACACTCTCCCTCTGCCTTTTAATTCTCTGTTGAGACTAAAGGCAAATGCTACCATACCTGGCCTAAATCTTGTTTTCTTTACCATTATGTAAAAGCAAAGGCAGTAACATTGGTTTGTCTACACCTATACTATGTACCAGCCGTTTGAGAGACAATGGTATTCTATCTACTTAAAATGGCTTAAATAGAAAATAGTTCTAGAAAAAGAAATTACTGTATTATACAAAGTTTCACATTCTAATTTTGCTCCAATTGTTTCCTTTTAAACTGTATAGACTCCATAATGCTCATTGAGCTATTAAAAACAGAACAAACTTTGGTTTTGTGCATGGATCCATAGGAAAGTCAAGATAAAACCAAATAAAATTAAAATCCTACAAGCTCAGTTTTAGATTTCGTGCATTTATGCTGCTCATTCAAGTTTTTATTTCAAATTCAGCCCCATTTAAGTTCCAAGTTGCTATTAGAGCACCATAGGTTTGCACAAAGGATGGAAGCATTTCCTATTAGTGACTGATTATTTGGCTGTTACTTAGAAAGAGTGATGGATGTATCAGTAAATTCAAATCAAAATGACAATTTGAAATGTCCTCTTTGTTGTTGATTCATCTTTGAGTTCCAGTGAACTGTGACAATCACTGTAAACCCATCTGTACCTCCTACACTTGTGGAAGTCCTCACAAGAGAAGAATATCTCTGCATTCAACTGGACACTTATAAATTGGCTCTCTGAATCATTGTTAAGTGTGAAGGTGGGGACACAATATAGCTTAAGATAAGAAGCAGATTGTGTCAAAGGCTTGATTGGAGTCACAACAGTGACAGCCCTGTAGTGTTTTCAGTGAGATGTGTGTGCATTGTACATGCAGCAATATTTTTTTTTGACAAAAGTTCGTTGATGAAACATAGAGTACTGTGGAAAGCAAATAGCACAGTCTAAGTGACACAAGCTTGGCTGAGGTCCTAATATCTATCCTTCCACATTCGGACACAAATAGAATGTTGCTTCAGACAACAAGAGGCTGGGCTCTAAACTGATCCTTTAAGCACTAATTTTTTTTAAAATCATAATTTTTATTTTAAAACAATCTTTTCTTATTTTACATATGAATCCCATTTCCCACTCCCTTCCCTCTTCATCTCCCCACCTTCTCCATACCCCACCTTCCATCCACTTCTAAAAGAGGGTAAGTCTTCCCATGGGGAGTCAAAGAAGTCTGGCATATTCTTAGAAGCAGGACCAAGGCCCTCATCCCATATCTAGGATTAGCAAGGTATCCCTTTAAAGAAAATGGGCTTCAAAAATCCAGTTCAAGCACTATGGATAAATTCTGGTGCCACTGCCAATGTCCACACAGACAAAGCAGCTCAATTTTAGGAATATTGGTTTTTTTCAAAGGATTCAAAATCAGCATTCCCCTTTTCTTGTGTTTTTGTTAAGTCAATTTAAAACATTATGAAAATATCTTTCTCGTTTCACTGCCTAGCTCATGTTCTCCATGCTGTTATCCATCACATATAATAATATAACAATTTTTCTGACTTTTTTTCTTTCATGGCTACTTTAATTTTGAAATTTCATAGTCAACACTTCTTTGGTATTTTGTTTTCTCATGTTATAGACAATGGTCTCCTTCTTTAATCTTTTCGAATTTATTCTTTCTATATGGAGACTTATAGTTTTCCATACCTCATAGTATATTTCTATCATTGACTTTTCAGGTTGGGCCTCCTAACTAAAATATGAATTTACTATACTCAAGACTAAGCAGGCTATTAAGGCCATAATGTCAAATGAAGGTTGGTAAAATCATTAGAAATTTGTTCTTTGTCCAGTATAGATCTACTTAAATAGTCTTGTATGAAATCCCGCCCAAGGCTGGATAGAGGGTTTAGTGGATACCTACTTTGGGACCCCTGGCATTCATGTAAAACTCTGGAGAAGATGGCTAGAAGGCATATGGTCAAAGAAAAATTAAAGATTTTCTTGATAAAACAATCAAGAAACGTCAATGAGTAGTACTATATAAGCATTCAAGTCCAACAAATCTTTGAAAATTCTTCAATTTTCAAGGGAAAAATATGAGGTCAGGATTTCTAAGTCACTTTTCTTTAGCCAAAATAAGGAGCTGGCTGGAGACTTAACATCTTTTAGAAAGTTGGGATGCTGGCTCGTGTTATGATAACCTTTTGTCATTTTTATATTCGCCAAGGATTGTGTTCCTGTAGCAATTGTAGTTATAAGAATCTGTTAGTTCTTAATTCTAGGACTTTATTGACTATGCACATTTTATACTTGTTTGAATAGCATTACTAGATCCTCACATTACCTTGAACCAATTTTATTTTTCTTATGCTAATGCAGCCCTTTCCTCATTTGACATCTCTTTCTGCAGCACAGAGCCACCCTTGCCACTCCTGTTCCAGTGGCTTCCATAGCCAACCCTGCCCATTACTTACTGAACTCGCTCATCTTATGTCTAACAATACTTAATTAGCTTTCTTTCCCCTCCTATTATTGCAATTTTCTATTAGAAATACTTTCCCCAAACATTCAATATTCATTTTCAAAATGCATCAAGGAGAACACTTGTTACAAAGCTGCCATTATCTGAAGTAGACACAGGAGTATTAACTGAGTTAGAATGCAGTGCATCACATGGAATCTTTGTTATTTGTGCTGATGATAAATCACTTATTTCTTCACAAAGGCACTCCTGCAATCTTGTATTCTATGTACCTCACACTGTCTTCTTCTACTTCCTGCTCCATCTGGCTCCTCATTTTCCCATTTGACATTAGACCCTGGCCATAGTTCTTGATGAAAACCTCCATGACTGTCAATAACTATTTTCTCAAGGAAGAATTATTTTGTTTCATTGGAAATTCCTACCAGGAATTTCCTTCCAGTACTCATGAGATTAAGAAGAATGCATGAGATAGAGAGTTTCAAAGGAAGTTTTTGCCCCAGCTTCATGATCTGCTGTTTTCTGCTTATTTCCAGGGCTCATTTTGTTCATTCCTGCAATGTTGCAACTTCAATATGATGCAATTGGTAATTTCTCTCATTTCCTTTTATTTTCTTTTGAGAAGAGCATCAGGTATAAATTCTAAATTCTACCATAGTTAATGCTGAAGCTTCTGTCCAGCTGTCTAATTGTTATTGACCACAGAAAAGTAATTTTTGATTGAGGCATAATGTAGAGTCATATTGATTACAGTAAATGAACTTTTCTGCAGCCACTGAGAAAATTAAGGAAAAAAATAGTAGGACTGCACCTCATGTAAGAAAACCCAACTTTCGTGCCATTGGCCCATGTCCATGGCCTATGCCGAATATTGGAAGTAAGTCTCTTCTTTTATTTAATAGCAAAATCGCATTGCTCTAAGCAAAAGGACAAAGTAAGTATGCTCTCCTGCTGTTCAAATGTAACACAAAGAAATTATAACAAAACCAGATTTTACTTTTAATCCTCCAAATAAGAAGCTTTTGTGCCTGCAGTTTTTAAATCAAAGCAATATACACTTTATTCTAGATTAACAATCAAGAAATCCGTATCAAGAGGATATCAGCAGCCTGCAGCTGCTGTCACCCTGGGAGGAGGTTCAGTGCTGATTTGCCTGATAGGACTGATAATGATAGCATTTTGGACAAATGAAGCACCTTTCTTTCTGAAATGCTGTAAAAAAAAAAAAAAAGAAAGAAAGAAAGAAAGAAAGAAAATAAAAAAGGAAGAAAGAAAATATCAACATGCCAGCTGACTGTTGTTGGTTAGGTCTCAGAAGACTTAGATACGGCAACTGAAATGCCACTAGAAGGGGAGAGGAGAGAGGGAAAGTACAAGGTCACAGGACACACATAACCTCTTTGTTACATACCTCATTGGGAACACAGAGGAATGTGAAGGGATTTAGTAACCCTGAGACTTGAACATGGGTATTGAAGGTTTATAACCTGAGGTCAGTGTGTTGCCCTTTCTGTAGATAGTCACACTTGTCTTTGATATCGGACTTTGTGTTCCTAGTGTGTAAAGGGGGAGAAAGAGTTTCAAACACATTATTATTGCAGCTCTTTTTCAGTTTAATTTCTTTTGAATTTTTGTAGTCATCTAACTGACAAAAAGTATGTTGTAACAATTCTGTTTATGGCTATGGAATGCCTTGCTCATCTGTGTCTTCCTATTACCTAAAATTTATAAATTAATTTTATAACACATTGTATATTTTATAAAAATGTATGCATTTTATATAATTTACACAAATTATATATTTCTATATAAATTTATAGTATTGTATAATGTAGTTTTTCATTTGAGCCCCAAACCATCATTTTTGGTAGGCAGGCAGGTTGCTGTATGTCACTTTCAGATTTAATGGATTTGTGTAGCACTCCAAAGGTCATTATTGACTGTCTAACACAGATCAAGGGATGATGTTCTATTCAAAAGTATTGATGCTGAGTGCAATGTTGCACACAGGCCCAGGTATTTTCTCCATGCAGGAACTGGAGGCTAGAGGATTGCCAGATTAGAGGGCAGAATGGACTGTACGGTGAGTCCAACAGAGCCAGGAGCTTCTGTATAGTGACAGAATGTTTCAAAAGAAGAAAATAATGAAATGCCATGCACATCCTCCATCCCATTATATATACACGAAAGATGACAGAAGATAATGAGATATGCAGGGCAGCAACAGAGGCAATAAACCTAGGAGAGTGCAGCACAGCTTATTGGCTTCTTCTCAATGCCTTGCTCACTTTGCTTTCTTATATAACTCAGGACCACCTAACTCTGAGTATCACTACACAGAGTAGTCTGGGACATTCCACATAAATCCCCAATCAAGAAGATGACACACATGTCACATAGGCCAATCTGATGGAGGCAATTCCTTTGTTAAGATAGACTTTTCCCAGGTGACTCTCTAATTTGTGTCTATTTGCCAAAAACTATTCAGTGCACACAGGCACACATACAGAGACATACAGAGAGAGACAGAGACAGAGAAAAGACACAGACACACACTGAGACAGACAGACACACAAAGAGAAACACAGAGAGAGACACAGAGAGAGAATATTTTGGTTGGAATTCCTTTTGTGTGATTTGAGTGATTCATGTTGATATTCATGATAAATCTCTTCTTGAGCATATATTAGCTATTAGCTTGATACTTTTAGAAAATGTACTTTCTATGTCTTTATTATAGATCATACAATGAATTACCATCATGTGATTCCCATCACAAAAGAAACTAAGGTATCCGTTGCCAAAGTTGATTTCTGCTAATTTACTATAGGATAATAATTAGTGTAATCACATTATCCTACTTAATAAATCAACAACTTCTTCACTTTATCTTTCTGAAAATGAAATACCCACCCCATTTCTAAAGTGAAAATGGTCAAGTTTTTGCCAAGGAGATACATCATGAAGTCTCAAGCATATATGGGATGTTGGTTTAAATAAAGTCTCCCTACTTACCTACTCTCATGCTACATCTCTCTTTGTGGAATAGTAAATCACAGTTATAAGGGAGTTGTGTTTGCTCTGTCTTAGTCTCGGTTAGCTGCTTTGCTCCTTAAGTACAGTTCATGAAGTTGCATGTTGTATAACCTTCACTTAATGAGTCCCAATCCACACTAATGATTAGTTGTTAATTCTTTCAGATATTCAGGGCCTGTTTTGTGCTTTTTTTCCCTAACAAGGATATCATGAAATAAGATGCTCTAAATGTTTTTGTTTCACTAAATAGATACTTTACTGCAAATGTGTAATGAGAGGTGCACATAAATGAGTAAGTAAGAGGATATTAAGTGGTAATAATATAAAAAAATGAGCCAATATAAAAGTAACCTGTGGGCCTATTTAGACTCAGTGGTCATATAAGATATTTTTGAAGATGAGGCATTTAAACTAAGAGTGATCCAGCTGATAAATGCCCATGGAAAAAGTACCTCAACAAGGGGAAACAGAAGGTCCAGGGTGTGGATGAAGAGAACACATGTGGCTGGAATTTAGTAAGCAAAGGGAAGAGAATTATAAGATCATAGAAAAGTAAATGATCATATTACATAGTTTCTAATGGAAGAGTGAAGAGTTGGGTTTAATTTAAATGCAACGTGGGGGCCCTGGAGAATTTTCAGTAGTGCAATGGCATGATATGATAAGCATTCTGGAAAAGATACATCAAGGATTAGCATATCAAATAGAGGGGGAAGTCAGTAAGAGGAAGTGTTTATGATTTCTAAGTGAGGATTAAAGATGATAAGAGATGAGGGTGATTGTTGTGGCTGCCGTCAAAGTATGATACACTAATAGGATAACACTTTTGTGAGTAAGAAAATAAAGTTCTAAAATTAGAGCTCATGGTTCCATTTTGAGCAGCTATGAGAACTACTCTGCCTTTGGCTGAGATGGAAACTCTGGTGAGACGGAAGATCTATGGTGATAGCCAGGTGAAACTGAGCCATTTTATGTCCTGCTTCCAGCTTTCCTTGCCTATAGTTCTTTGTGTAGGGTTGAGGCCTGGTGGACTCTTCCCTGTCCACACTGGCATGCCCATTGGTGTAATTCATGCTCAGCTCATGTGTTGGCTGACCCATTGGTGAAGTTTATAGGTGTATATTCTGTCATTCTTAGGGGACACATTCTCACATCTAACTCTGTCATCTTCTGGTTCCTATGATCTGTCTTCTTTTCTACAATGACCCATGAGTTTCCTGGCTTACGTTGTGGACTTATTGGTAGTTATGTAGATGAATAAATTGGGACTGGGCTCTATAACCCTGTGTTTTTCTTGATATTGGGTATATGTTGTGATCTTTATATGATGCAAAGAGAAGTTTCTTTGATGTGAGATGAAGACTATGGAAGAGGTGGTCTTCATCAGGAAAAAGGACACCAATTAGTTGTTCAGTGCCAAGTGGTCTTTCCTGAAAATATATAATAGCTAACATTACAAGGACTGAGCAGGTTATGTTTAGAAAAATATATACATGTAAATACACACATTCATAAAGTAATTAATGGGAATCAGTGTTCTCTCCTTTCTTCATTTTAAAGCATTTATTTCATTAACAACTTTATTCAGATTTAATCCATATGCTATAAATTTATCCCTTTTATATGGATGATTTTAAGATTTCTAATGTATGTACAGAGTTGAGCACTGTCACCTCAATGAATTTTATAATAATTTTACTAGTTCTCCCTTGTTCTGTGAGAAACTACATTGGATCTGTAAATATTAAAAACATGTCTTAGGTGTATGAAGTCCTTCTATACATGAACATTGAATATTTTCCTTTCTTTAAAACTTCAATAATTTTCAGTAATATTTAATTCTCAGATTATGTTTAGTTCCTTAAGCTCCTAGAGTTCTGAGATGCTTTTTCTTACATAGTGTCATTCCATAGATCCTAGAACCAAGTGCTTTCTTTTCTTGATACCATTGCATAGGAAGACTCTGTATCTGTGCCATCACTTTAGGTTACTCAAATCAAATAAAACATATATGATAAGATTTAGACTTTAGAAGATTCAGTGCATGTATCTTATAATGCCTGGTAATGGTAAGTCAGTAGTGTTTGGAAGTGTAACTTGAATTTCATAGTAAATAACATTCTCATACAAAGGTGTTACTTATGGTATGCTGCAAAAACATAGACAATATCTGGTGTAGATATGTAGCTGAAAGATGAATAGAAGGGCATGTAAAAGTGAATTATAGAACAGAGTTTGCAACATTTTTTTCTGAGATGTTTTCAGGGGAATATCAAATCACATTTGAATTATAGAAAAAAAATCAACCTTAAACCTGGAGGGATTAAGAAAAAGGAAAAGTCATATATTAAACATAATATTAACTACATGTGAGTTAATATATAACTAAAGCTTATGCATGTTTAAAATATTTTATTATGAAAGTGACAATAAACAGGGCTGGGAATGTAGCTGAGTGAAAATGTGTTTATCTTACTAATGGATCAAATTATGCTTTCATAGGGTGCACCTAAGACCATTAGAAAACCCTTATATTTACATTATAATTAAAGTAGTTAAATTAGAGTTATGAAATTTTAACAAAAATAATTTTATGGTTGATCAAATTAATTTAGGGTTACAGTATGTGGAAGTTTGGAAACCACTGATTTAGAAAAATATCTTTAAATTTATTTCTATTAAAGCTAATTTTAGATGGATATGTCAAATATCAGATCTTAGGGCATGTGTTTAAAAGCAAATTTGGCATTTGTCATATTTAAGATCTATACTTAGTATCTAATGCTGTGGGTATGAATTATATGGCTATGTAAAACACATTGAATAACAGAAAAAAGTAAATAAAAGTAGAAAGAAATATGGGCTTTTTTTTTTTTTTTTTTTTTACAGATACTAATATCCTCATTTGCTAAAGGTGTGTGTTGCGAAAATAAGGTCTCAACTGCAATGGGTGTATTGCTTCCTTAGTGGAGGGACTGAAGACCTTGCTCTCTCCTCTAATCATCCAACCCAAAGCTGCCTCCTCTCATCAGGAAAGTGAAACAGCTCGTGTGAGAAGGTGCTTGTGATGTCCCTTTTATGCCTCTCACATGCACATGTGAAGTCCATCTTATATTTGGGTGGGATAAAGCAGTTGCCAAATTTTCTCTTAATCACCTTTCCTTCCTATTTGTTCATTATCCATAGTACAAAAGTGTGCCCTATTTAATATGTTATGATTCTGAACATATTGTAAGAATCCTAGGAAGGCTTCATTTATATAACTAGAGATAGAGTTTCATGATTATGCTGGTAGATAACATAGCAGATGGTTAAGTCTGATATCCTTTCAGTAGCCCACCATATTACACTGTTGTTAGCTAGAACTCTGACATCAAAACTAAAAGCTAAAAGAACAGGCTCATAATTGCCACTTCAGACCTTCTTACGATTCCAAACATAAATCAGGTTAGTGCACTTGGAGTGTCCTTGATCTTCCCTGGCAACCTCAATGCTGAGCTTGGTGAAGCTCCCTGAATGACTGGCTACAGGTGACTCTGGTTGAGTTTACTTTGTATTTATTGTTAGTAGTGCACAACTGCCATGATCTGCTTCATTCTCAACTGTTCTGTGATGTACTTGCTGCCAGACATTTTTTAATAACTAAATCTTTAAGTGCATATGAGTTTTCAACAATTAGTGTAAGTCTTCAGTGTGTGTGATGCTTTGTTGTTTCTTGCTTTGGAGTTTCATCAACACAAAGCAAGCAAGCAAACAAATTATGAATATTCAGTGTGCTGCTTGGCTCTGGTTATATAAAAGTAGAGGTTTTTCTCGGAACTAAGCTAAGTTGCAATACATGGACAAGTCTTCAGGTCAAGAGATCATAATGCAAATTAAAATACACACACAGAGGACTTATTTTGCATTATATTTATTTGTATATTTTATACAATGGTCTATTAAGATATCATATTCGATTCTAATATGATATCTTAAATACAATACATTGAAGAAAACTACATTTTTTTTCTGAAGGTTTGAATTCTTTCCTCTATGTTACCACTGATAAGGATGAGTATTTTACTCTAAGATGAAAACAAGGGCTTCCATGAATTCAAACTCTGCTAAGGCTCTCACACCAGGTCATTTTAATATCCATTAAACTGCACATATGTTTGTGAAGCTGAGAGTGGCATAGTTATTGGGATAATTATATCATGAGAACTAATACAGACAGGAAATGAAAATGGTAGTATGAGTCCTGATTTCAAGGCCCAAGAGAATGGGCCACACCTATGTGATGAGTAAATTGCAATACCTAATACTAAGGTTAATCATGAAATGACTGTGTATTTTGTTTTTCATCTTGACATAAATACTCACTTAGTTGTTTGGACCATACGGTGTTTCTCTAGCTCCAAGAATGCTTAGAAAATTCACTGACTGTCCTGGGAACTTAGAACAATTGATGGCCCCTGACTAACTGCCATCAAGTATGATTTCTGTATCAATAAGAACTCCATAGCTGATTAAATTTTCATGTTATTTCCTTTATTGCCTATTAATATTTGGATAAGTAAATTTTCTACAACCTATTTAAATTAAAGGCAACATTTAATATAAGTTCCTTACAAACTCCTGTGCATGAATCCTCCATATTTAATAAAGGAAATCACATCAATACCTCCCGTGGCCACAATCTCCCCAAAGGTATGAAATCTAAGTATGAATAATAAAGTTCCAGCATATTTTAAGTGCTAACTCCTTAAATAAAATGTGAATATCATCAAGCTTGGAGCCATGAGGTCATCCTTGGCTCACAGTCAGGTGGGATACAGGAAGTATCTTGTTTGGAATTATAGGAGAGGGTCACATAGATGATTATGTAAGCATTGTTCAAAGAACAGACTAATGGAAGACAATGCATCTGCATGCATGGAATTGATGTAGGGTCCTTCTGCTCACTGTGGGACAGGTAACACTTTAGATTTTATAGTTGAAGTTGGAGGAAAAGTGAAATGGAGAAAATTTGGTATTGTTCTCAGCACTATACTCAGAAAACTTAATCCCATTTTTTTCAAATGTCCTGAAATTCCTTTTATATATAAAAATAAGAAGTTCAAAGCCATTTTTTCTTTGATACTTACCTGGAAAATCCCATACTCCTCCCTTTGGGGAGGAGGATAATATAGCTAAATTTTTCTTATAGAGTGTCAAGGTTAACTCTCTGGATATTTTATAGTGACACATGGGTCACTGAAATGACTTTTGTAATAGTGCAATAGCTACCTTTATGCATGAATAAACCTTTAACTATGACCTTAAAGAACCTTCATCATTCTGACAATGATATTTAAAGTGATACTGAATGCTTTCTCAATAGTTATTTTAGAAAAAATTGAAAAAGGCCCTGGGTAACTGCAATATGTGTTCTGTTCACACTGTCACCCTCCACGCTGATACTTTGAATACTTCAGTGTGCCTTCTGTGTATTGTATTAATATCTGCTACTTTCTTACTTCTTTTATCCTTTTATCTCATCTGTGTGGCTCCTGTGTGGGCTGAACGTTAAATGATTTTTCCTTTTATTTTATGTACTCTGTACCTTCTTCTGATCTTTTTCTAGCATTTAATAACCTGTAACTTATTTGTTGTTCTTTGTAGGTTTTTCTTTTTGTCATGGTCTTTTATTTTCTAACTATCTTTGTCAGCAATTTTACTTATTTTTATTTTTAAACCCTTTTATGAAAATGCTTTTTAAATTGTTCTTTTAGTCTGCCTTGTCTCTGATCTTTCTTGATATTAAATCTGTATTACAGATTTTTCTCATGGTTTTTGTTTCATTTTTTTCTTAATATCTTTGAATGCGACCTTTGGCCCTATTTTCATGCTCCAGCTTTCCTGTTTCCAGGACTTCACTGCTCTCATTTTTGAGCTGGTAATTCTAGACTACTCATTCTCTTACCTCTTTCTATTTGCATATCCCCCTACTTTGGAATTTGACCCCTGGTTTAAATAAATGGTCATGCAGAATGGCTCTATTTATTGTTTTATTATTTAAAGGAGAGCTGAACTACCATATCTGAACTTCTAAAATTTTATAATAAGGAAGGCTAGAGGCCATGTACAAGTATTGAGGGAAGATAATCCAGTCATGATAAGCAGCATTATATAGATCACTTATTCTGTTACTTACTATATCTACTCCCATTGCATTGTAGGTTCCTGGTATTTTATATTTTCTCTGTCTCCAGTGTAGAATAAATTTCAGCTATAATGCTTATATCTAAGATATGAGCCAAGTTGAATTATGCAAAATATATGAGAATAGATAAGAGCATCTTGCATTCAAAGCAAGATATTTTCCATAATATTTGTCTTTTAATATAATAAAGTGACATAAGACAATTCTATACTATCGTTTCCATAATAATATGTTTAATAGTAATGACAATTTTCCTTATAATGTCTAAATTGTCAATTCAGCATATGTCTACAAGTTTGAGCTGCTCATAGATTCTGGGGTGGTGAGGTTAGCCCTGCTGTTGCTGGAGATAAGCACTGAGCAGTGGGGCAAGGGATTATCCTCACTGGAGTTGAGGTACTGAGGCATGTTAGGCAGAGCATCCTGCTATTGAATGCAGCAATCTACAATCCTGCCTGAGTTATGAACCTTGGGTCGTTAAGAGGAAACTGCTATTTCCTTCTCCTAAGTTTGCTCATCCATAAGATGAATTGTCTGTGTTCAGTGAGATCTGAAATCCCTTTCAGCCTCTTTTCCCTTGTCATAATGCTTCAAAAACCACCATTAAGCATTGATTTCTTTTGGTTTTTGAGGCTTTTAGGTTTTCAAGGGTTCCCATTAAAATGCATACCTTAAGGGAGGAATAACACTTTAGAGTGTTTTCAGCCCATATATTTGTTGAGGTTTTGACTGATATCCTCAGGGGCAGATGAGCTGAGAATAAGATGTATGCTGATTGACCAGGCAAAAAAGTGTTATTGAGATCTGGGAGAAGTACAAATGGGGGCAACAGAAAAAAGTGACATGTGTGCAAACAACTGCAGCACACCATAACAACACAAAACACCAAGGTCAACACCGAAGGTTGTGTAAATGCTAACTTAGTGAGAAAATGTGTTTTCTCAACTCCTGAGGAAAAGCAGGAAGAAAGCCATAACCTGCTAAAGTCATAAGCTTCATAACCAAATTTGCTCTTCATAGGAAACACCCAAAATTGAAAGACATCGAACCCAGGAGCAAGGCTGTAGAAACCATACTCTGTGTCATTGTCTTCCTTCTTTGGCCAGCTGTTTCTGCTCATTTTTGGTGACATTTAGAGTTTCTCTGTGCTGCAAAGGGGAAGTTCCTTCACACTTACAATCAAATGTTCAGCATTTTGATGAACAGTGCATAGGAAACATGTCTCAGGGACAGGGAACATAGGTGTGCTCTTAGGAAAAAGAGCACACATGCATGCTCTTAGGAAAAAGAATAATAGTGAAAAATAGTGTATGAATTCCTTATCCTTCTCACCAGCAAACTATTCTTTTCTAAGCCTTTTCCAATTCAAACTGTCCTAAACTTTTACTGTGAACATCCATTTATGCTACCTGGTATACTCCTTATTAATATCCATTCAGTACCTAAGATAGGCTTTTAAAATAGTTCATCAGGTAAAAGTGCTTCTTGTCAAGCCAGAGGTATCTTCAGGGTACACGTAACAGTAGAAAAAATTCAAATCTTAGAAGTTTTTCTCTGACCTCCACATGGTGCCATGCTATACATACAAAACTAATAAAGAATTGTAGTTAAAAAATAAACAAAAACCTTAAAAGTGGATTTTTGTAAGTACTCATGTCACATTTCCTCATTAGCTGTTCATTAACATAGACATCTCTGGAGCCAATTCTTATGAAGTTGTTTTCTTTCAATACACTAGACCATATTAGAGAAATTATGTTGCTTTTCTCAGATGAGTTTTCTATTACCTTGGAAAAAAAAGATGTGCTAGAAAGTCTCTAAGATGCCCTTCAGCTCTAAAACAGCATGTTCTTGCCATGCCAGAACCTCCATTAATCTATTTGACAAACATCCAGAGCACATGGTTTGCCAAACTTTGTGTAAGTCATCACACATATGATTCTCAATTAGCCCAATATTAGGAAGTTGAGCTCCTAATGAGGGAAAGCTCATTTTAGAGCAACATAGATTTACATTTGTTTTCTGCCTCTTCACATAGTCTCACTGCATGTTTTCTCTTTCGTCTATAGACCCTGCATTGTGTCTATGGCATCTCAGCCTGCTCATCACCCTGCTCATCTCATACAATTATTCATTACTCATCTTTCTCTCTCCCATTGTCAATGTTCTCCTATATCTCCAGATAGCCTATATCCTTTCAGCTCTTAGTTTTCATCGACAAGATGTCTTATAACTTGATAAGCTATAAGGGGCCTTTTGGGTTGAATTATATTTTTATACAGTAGTTTAAGAAATATGAAGATAATAGAGGGTTTGGGTTAGAGGAAGAGAGGAAGGAATAACAAGGCAATAGAGAATGTGAAGAGAATGTGATATTTTCAGGCTGGCTCTGTTCCTTGTCAGCTCATTGTGCCTTTGAGCTACTTGAGACCAAGAGCCACAAATCAGTTACACTGTTGGCAAGATTCAGTTCTATTAACCCCTTGTTATTTGTACTGTTTGTCATCCCTCCATGGAAATTTTTCTTCACAGCTTCTTGACACACATTCTCCTGCCTATCTAGCTTACCCCTTATTTACTGTTCCTCAGTGTCTCCTTTGATTAGTCCGATAGTGATTCATTTCTGCTTTCCCCACTGCTACTACTTTAAACATGGTACAAATAGAACAAGTCATAAACTTAGTATTGAAGTGGGTGTTCGCTATACATTTTTAATCCATGAACCTTAAATTCACATTTTGTTATTCCCAGTTTTGTATTCCTTGTCCATCTCTCCCATTTCACTAATTACTCAGGCTAAATTTTTCCAAAGCATCTTTTCTTTTTCTTGAATTTACTGCTATATTTACCCTGCAAGCCCATTAAATATATTTTCTACCTTAAAAAATATTCTAGATATAATATGATCCTATGGTCACTTTTGGATGCCATCATAATTTCTTTGCCAATTGCTGTGATAAAACTTTCTGACTGAAGCAACCTAAGAGAGAAAAGGATCACTCTATATTTAATTTAAGGTAGAGTTCATAATTGGTGGAAAGCCAATGGTCAGGTTAAAACAGCTGATTACATTGCATCTACAATCATGAAGTAGACAGCAATGCAAGTATGTATGATATTGCTTAGTTCCCTTTCTCCATTTATAGTCTAGGACCTCAGTCAAAGAATAATAACACTCACAGTGGGTGTGTTTTAATACCTCCATTAATGCAATCAATAAGCAATCCAAAGGCAAATCTTCCATGTGATTCTACATTTTGTCAACAATTACACTAACAATAATAGCTCTACTCCTTGCTAACTTGACAACTAAACACATCACTTTTAAGGCATAACCTCATATACAATCAACATCAGTGACTTTTTATCCATTGCTTGAATGTCCTACCCCAGGTATTTTCAGCACTGTTTATGTTTTTGATCAATTGCCTTTTCAGAAGGGGTTTCCCTTATCACAGAAGTGGCTCATGCCATTTCATAGAAATCACTTGTTCTATTTACTGTCTAAATTTAGTAACATTGTCATGACTTAAAACTACATCCTTATTTGCTCTGTTACTGCATCATTCTCACTAGGTCTAGACTATATAATGGGGTCTAGACTATACAATTTTGCATCTGGAATAGTTCCATTCATAAGCATGCATAGAACATATTTGTTAAATGCTGAAGCAATGAGGCACTACATGGTTTTCTGGGTGATAATAGGGCAGTCATCTGATACAGGAAGTAGCTGAGAGGACAGAATGAAAACTCTAAAAATACACTTTGCTTTACCAAATTTGCAGTCTTGCCATTATTCCCCTCCACAAAATCAGGAGCAGATTATTTTTGTATACCCTACTTCTTCATAGTCTAAATGATATTTTGCTTTTATTTAGAAATATTTACATAGTACTTAGTGTATACCAGTAGTGACCATTTAAGACACAAATAACTTGACATAGGGGAGAACTCAGAGAAAATGTGTTATACATTGAACTGGACAAAGAGTAGCAGCAAATGACCCAATTTAGGAAAAGAATTTGTAGAATCCTTGTGGAGAGATGAAGAAAACTTTGAGGAAATAAATGGTCTGCTTGGTTAGATTATATTTGGAGAATTGGAAGGTAAGAGAGGAGCTAATTTATGAAGATAAATTTTATGTCTCTGCTTTTGTTTTGTGATGAGAAGACAATATAAGTGCTAAGTGGTGTTATATAAAATTTTTAATACAGCCACTTTGGAAAATGGGAATCAGTCTACCACAGGACTTGGCAATCCCACTCTTACGCATATGTCCAATTGATCCACATCCATGCAACAAAGATATCTGTTCAACTATATTTGTAGCAGCATTATTTGTAATAGCAAGAACCTGGAAGCAAGCTAGATGCCCCTCAACTGAAGAATAGATAAATAAGATATGACACATTTACACAATGGAATACTACTCTGTGGAAATAAAACAATGGAATCTTGAAATTCGCAGGCAAATGGATAGAAATTGAAGAAACCATCCTGAATGAGGTAACCCAGTCATAACAAGAGGGATGTGGTATGTACTCATTCATATATGGATTTAAGACATGAATCAAAGGATCACCAGCCTATAATTCACACCACCAGAGACACTAGGACACAAGGAGGATTCTAAGGGATTCATATAAGGTCCCTCACAGAAGCAGAAAGGGACAAGATCTTCTGAGCATATTGGGAGTGGAGGGGGACAGTGAATGGGGAGGGAGCTAGCAGAAAGAGAAGGGGAGGAGAGGAAAGCATGTGGGACTAGGAACACTAAGTCAGGGGAGGAATGGAAGAGAGAAGAGAGAAGAGAGAGAGAGAGAGCATAAAAGAGGGAGCCACATACATTTGAAGAAAAAACTGACTCTAGAGAAATGTCTGGAGACCTACAAGACCAACAATTTGAGCAACAGTGTAAAGTCTACCATAAATGTCCTTCCCTGATAATGAGATTGATGACTAACTTATCCTCCTTCATAGAGCCCTCATCTAGTAGCTGATGGAAACAGAAGCAGACACCCACAACTAAACACTGAGCCAAACTGGAATCCAGAGGCAGAGAGGGAGGACAAGACCAGGTTGCAGAAATCCACAGGGATAGCTGACCTGGAGAAGGAGCAGCTATTGAGCCCCCAGACTAATAGCTGGGAATCTAGCATTGGACTGATTCAGAACCCCTGATGTGGGTCTTAGCTAGAAGGCCTGGGAAGTCTAAGAAACCTCAGACAGTGGAATCAGGATGTATCCCTGGTTCACAGAAGGACTTTGGGAGCACATTCCCCATGGAGGGATACTCTGTTTACCAAGAAGCAGAAGGGAAGGCCTAGTCCCTACTCCAAATGACTTGACAGATTTATATGACCCCTCCTGGAAGGCATTCACCCTACATGTGGAGTAGGGGTGGTGGTGGGAGGAGGAGAGTGTAGTCAGGGGGCATGAGAGGGTAGGAGAGAGGGAGGGAGAAGGAACTGGTGTCGATGTGTAAAATAAAAATAAAAAATAGATAAAAATGTAAAAGGAAATATAAAAAAAAAGAATATAATTTCAACAGAAGCCTGAAAATACCAGTGATGATTCTGCTGCTCAAATGAGCTAAACCAAGTAAAAACAGCTCACCTGTAATGGCTACTCCTATATCTCAGGCTTCTGGCTAAAGAAGCCCATTCCTGTCTCTGTTGAAAATATTACTCTGCAAACTTAACAAAGGGCCCCAATGTAGCCAAGAGACAACCCCTTCCATCTGCCTTAGCCTAGACTTTCAGCATTTATTCAGAGTTGTAAATATCCCTTTAAAATCTCATAAGCACTCTATCCTTTCCCATGGCTGTTTTCTCTTTCATTGTTGATCTTGGCCCTTATGAGGGAATGGTGAGATGACTGCTGTGCATAATCCCTTAAATTCTAGAAAGCAAGGCAGTCTCTACGGCCCCTGTGTCCTACTACAAAGCCTTTTACATTTCAAATATGTCTGGTTCTCTCTCTCTCTCTTCTGTCTCTCTCTGTCTCTCTGTCTCTGTCTCTGTCTCTCTGTCTCTCTCTCTCTCTCTCTCTCTCTCTCTCTCTCTCTCTCTCTCTCTCTCTCTCTCTCTGTCTCTCTCTCTGGTTCTGGTCTGCTGAAGCCAGAGTATTGTGTAGTTTGTACTAATGACAGATTGAAGAGAGAGTGGAGACAGTAGAGGAGATGAACTAAGTTCCAAAACAGTAACTTTAATTGGTTTTGCCTGTCAAAACAGTCATGTAGAAGGAAAGCTGAGGTAAGAATGAATGGAGCTCTCCATAGTGCTATGACTGCAGTCCAGTGGCTGCTAATGGAATATTTCTTGATTTGAATTACCTCAGATTCTTTCAGAGACTCCCTAAGTTAAAACTTCATACTGCATAAGTGTTTGTGTGGCTTTATCATGATTAATGAGTAGCATTTTATGGTACCTGTAATACCAATGGGCCCCCAGGCAGTTCCAGAATGATGCATAAACTCTAATATGTTCACTAATTAGAACTAGCTCCTTTCTCCCAATCAGATCTAGAAAAGGGATAAATTTGCACTATAAATGCATCAAATTTGACATCATTGGCAAGAAAAGGTATAAATGTAACATCATAACAGTGCTGATGAGGGAGTGCTTGAAAACATCTTAATGTTTCCCTTTTGAAGGATGATAATGGACTGAACATGTGGTAGCTGTAGACAAAACTGCAGAGGAACCATGTGAGGCACAGTGGCGTAAGACACAAAGTTTTGATATTTCTGTCAAATGGTCCCAACGTGCTCTTAAAACTGGATTTGCTTTTCTAAACATTGTTCTTCAGTTGATCACAGACTATAGAAACTCTGTTCTTTTACTCCTGTTTTCCATCTGTAAAATGGATTCACCGAGGGGAGCATTCTACAGTTTTCTTGTAGTATATTTATTGGCTGTGGTAAAGTACTCTGAAAAGTGAACGAACAACTTAGTAGATCAAGAGTATATTTTACCTCACATTTGCTGGTTAAAGTCCATGATTGCATGGGTGCCCAGGCAGTAGGAACTGAAGGAACTTGTAGAGATATATGAATGCATGTCTGCTTATTAATTCTATATTAATACGACCTAGAATCATCAGTCAGGGGAATGGTGCTGTCTATGGTGGACTTGGTATTTCCACATCAGTTAACAAGGAAATCTCCCACAGACATGCCCATAGGCCAAGATGATCTAGAATATCCTTCATTAAGATTGTCTTTCCAGCTGATTCTAGGTTGAGTTAAGTTGATGACTAAGAATAGCCATCACATTTGAAAACCAGGGTGATCAATAGCTAGCAGGTTCAACCTGATCCAGCTCACTCTAACCTTTATATCCAGGTCATGGCCCTCTGAGTCCATTTCCTTTATTATACTCTCCAAACATTCTCCCAAATGCTTGCTAGTTGTTTGGCCTTTCCTTCTCTGTTTTGAGCACTAGAAGGATGACTTAAGCATCTTTGTCACCTATTTGGTTAGTTTACTGTCTGATACTTGGGACATACATTGAGAATACTGAATTTTGACAATTATTGTGTTAATCGGCTTTCCACAAATGTAACAAAACATTTGAGAAAAACAGTTTATATGTTTTGGCTCATTGTTTCAGAGCACACAGCACCAGATAACAATCGTTTGAATCTTGCTTTGGGAGCTATAGTTAAGGCAGCACATCATGTGAGTCCAAGGTGGTGAAGCAAGCCATTTGCTTCCCAGTAGAAGAACAAAAGAGGAAAGGGGGAAGGGTAATATCCTATTATTTCCAAGGGCATTTTCTCAGTGACCAGAAGATGTCTTTCTTAGAGCCGTGTTTTAAATATTCTACCACCTTTCTATAACAGCAAATTTAGAATAAAGCCTTTCAATAATGACTTCCTTAAAAGATGAATGAGTTCAGGTTTAAATGTAGAAATTCCTAAATAACTTTAAGTACAGTACTCATGGAGAGATGGTTGTAAGTTTGGTTACAATGCTTCTCCATGGTAACTAATGGACTTGCAATGATGGAAGTAACTAGAAAACCATTCAGGGTAGGTCACCATTCTAATGAATGTCCACCAGGTCATTCTCCCCAGAGATCCTGATCTTTTTGAGTCTGTGCTTAACAGACAATTTCAGAATTACATTTGAAAGGCAGCTCATCAGATTCTTTTTTATGATATTATTTTTTATTTAAATTTTAAACAAGCTTGTTTTACATATCAATCCCAGTTCCCTCACCCTCCCCTCTTCCCCTATTCCCACTGCCAACTCCCAACCCATTCCTTTTCTGCTCCCCAGGGAGGGTGAGGTCTTCTATGGAGGAACTTCAAAGTCTGTCTTATGATTTGGATGGGTCCTAGGCCCTCCCTCATGCATCCAGGCTGAGAGAGTATCCCTCTGTGAGGAATGGGCTCCCAAAATCCACTCGTGCACTATGGATAAAAGCTGGTTCCACTGCCAGAGGTCCCACCTACTGCCCAGGCTTCACAACTGTCACCCACATTCAGGGGTTCTGGGTCAGTCCTATGCTGGTGTCCAAGCCATCAGTCTGAGTTTCAAGAATTCCCCCTTGTTCTGGTTTATCTGTTTCTGTGGGTTTCTCCAGCCTGGTCTTGACCTCTTTGCTTATCACTCCTCCCTCTCTGCAACTAGATTCTAGGAGTTCGCCTCAGTGTTTACCTGTGGGTGTCTGCTTATGCTTCCATCAGCTACTGAATGAAGGCTATAGGGTGGCATATAAGGTAGTCATCAATCTCATTATTGGGGAAGGGCATTTAAGGCAGCCTCTTCACTATTGCTTAGATTGTCAGTTGGGATGATCCTTGCAGATCTCTGTACATTTCCCTAGTGTCAGATTTTTCTTTAAACATATAATGGCTCCCTCTATTATGGTATCTCTCCTCTTGCTCTCTTCTATTCTTTCCCTGCCTCAATATTCCTGCTCCCTCACGTTCTTTCTCCTCCTCTTCACCTTTTCTCATTCTCTTAACTCCCTCTTCCCTCCACCCTACTCCCAATTTGCTCAGGAGGTCTTGTCCCTTTCCCCATCTCTGGGGAGACCATGTATGTCTCTCTTAGTTATTAAAACTATCCGTTTTAGAATACCCATGAAGAAAGACAATTTATCAATCTCTTGCTGTTTATTCACTTTTGAAGATTTAGAAACTTAATTCCAGTCTTGAAGAAAGAAAATATTTGATCAAGTACAGCCAACAATTATTTCCTGTCAAATATAGCTACCTACAATTGTCCTAAAAAGATAGGTGATGAGCAGTGTTACTCTACTCTTCTACCTCTTCAGATGATAACAGAAGGTTTTGGTATATTTGTTGAGAGACAGGCTCTAGTATGTAGTCTACGCTCTTCTCAAACTCATTATCCTCTTATCACAAATTCCATGTGCTACAACTTTGCCAATATCTAATCCTTTTAAACATCAAATTTGTATATCCTAGCTATTCATTTCATACATATTTACCTACATTTTGTTCTGGGCATTATTCTAAATAATAGAAACAGAATGAAAGCTCAAAAGACAATGACATAAAAATTCTGACATACTGATGAGAAAAATGTAGTTACTAGGTAAAGAAAATCTGAAAAATAGGGAGATAAAAATTAAAATATTTTATTTTAAATTGATGTGTCTGAGATGTGTTCAATAGTCACTACATTTTAAATTTGTTTTTATTATTTTAGATTAAAATATAACTATCTTTCTCCTTCACTTTCTTGACTCCAAGTATTTCCATGTATGCCTTATGTTGTTTCCTTTCAAATTCATAGCCTCTGTTTCTTAGTTGTTTTTGCATATATGTATATGTGCATTCCCAAATATAAAAATATAACTTTCTCAATATATGTAATTTATATATTACCTGCATGTAAATGTTTTCAGTACTGAATATTTGGCATTAGAGAAACCAATTGGTGTTCTCTTTACTAGGAAACTGTTTCTCTCAAATTCATCATCCCTTAGTAGCCTATAGCTGTTTGTCTATGGTTCAGGCTTCTTGGGCTTTCCAATGTTGATGATATCATGTCTGTTGGTTCCATCCTTGCTCAGGTCATATTTAGCCAGCCATGTTAATAATACTTCATGGGTATAGCTTCTCTGATGTTTCTAAGAGACATACTCTCATAGCACACATCCTGATCTCTGATTCTTACAGTCTTTCCTTCCCCATTTCTGCAATGATTCTTGAGTATTAGGTGCCAGGCCTGTATAGTTGTACAGTTGTACCAGTTGGGACTGGGCTTCACAACTCTGCATTCAGATTGGTTGTGGTTTCTATATGATATGGTCTCATTTGCATGAAGTAGTTTCAATGAAGAATGAGAACCTATGGGTATAGGATAAATATTTAAAAAACAGTTATAGATTATGCTGGTTTAGTAAGTTGGCAGTTGTGGATAATCCTATTGTGATCCTTATCAGAATAAACAATTAGGCTGAATAGATGTTTATTAAGGGAGAAATAACTCACTACATAGGCAGATGAACGCGGCGGTTCCAACGGATCCTAAGCCTTCCAGCATCCACCACCAAAGAGAGCTGCCTGACCCTTTCCCAGCCTTTTCCCCCAGGTCATGTCCAGCCCTGTCTCTGCCCTCAATGGGCATGGCCTAAGCCACAGGTGCAGACAAGGTGAATATCTCACTACAATTTTCCTTGTAGTCTAAAGAAAAGATTTGGGTTTGATACAAAACTATATACAAAACAGTGAATAACAAGTGTGCTCTAAGAAAAGGAAAATCAAGACCAAAACAATCTACTTATCTAGTCCTAGGGTGAAGGCATAACAGAGTTTACAATAGTTATCTAAAGCTAGAAAGCTTAAGTCTAGTACCTAATATATCTAACTAGGAAGAGAGAATAATAGTTGTGATAGTTTAATCTACAACCTTATCAAGACCTGAGAAGGAAAATAGCGATACTAGGGT
Source organism: Cricetiscus sungorus (assembly GCA_030556225.1). Taxonomy (NCBI): domain Eukaryota; kingdom Metazoa; phylum Chordata; class Mammalia; order Rodentia; family Cricetidae; genus Cricetiscus; species Cricetiscus sungorus. The sequence continues at coordinate 21,245,322 of JANBXA010000180.1, read as the reverse complement.
AGACAGGAAGTGCGGATGGGCAACTTATAAAAGATGTAGCAAGGACAGAAACAGCAAGCTACCTGGACAGTCACCCAAGGTCTTACAGCAATATTGGTACAGCCAGTTTTGGCTAGGGCCAAGAGTACCTGACAGACCACAACAAAAGCAGGGAGATAGAAAGGCTGTCTTACCCTGATTTGTCAAGGTTCAGCAGTCTTTTGTTTGTCTCCTGTAAGCACATAGGACTGCATTTCCAGATCAGTGGTCAAGGTAGGGGCAGTTCCTTGCCCAAGAGGCCATAGCTGATGCGAGGATGAACTCCAGAAGGAGCAATAACAGTGTCTAACATACTTTTGGGAAAGTGCACGGTGCTATCAGGAGCAACAGTGTCTTATGTCAACAGAGTACTAATATTAAAACATTTAAATGCCGTGTTCTGTAGGTCTATGAAGTGATTGGAGATTAAGCATCTATGTCCAACTAATCTCATAGGTAAAGGAAACACGGATGAGGATAGATAATCTGTAATACTCAGGAACTTAGCTAAAAAACCTGAATAAAACTTCCTTGAGTAAAGCAAGGATACCTAAACAATATAACTATGTACATGTAAATTGCTAAAGTAGAGGTAGAGTAGAAATGTTTAGACAAGAGGTAGCTCTAAAGGGCAGCAAGATAAATATCTCAAATTGTATCAATATATAAAATGTCTTGAACACAAACAAAGTATACATACATAGAATATAGTGAGAATAATGTGCATAAAACATAAATGGAAAGATTTCACACAACATGACAAAATATAATATACAATTCTTTTAGTACATAGGTTACCATAGATAAGAATATATAACAATGTAGGCTGTAATACTAATATCTCACTCTTATTAAATAATTTCCAAGAAGGTAGGCTAATCTACCTATAATTACCATAGGTGTAATTCTGCTGTTCTGGAACTTTGGCTCTTTTATTTGTAGATCTCAACACCTCCAGCCATAACCACCAAATAGCGTCTGGCAGCAGATGATCCTTTTAATTTGGTCCCTGTAGAATCGGTCTTAACAAACTATGGCAAACGAAAATTTGTTAAACGAATAAGTAAAAGGGGCCTGTGTAATTGTTGGAACCACAGGGCTATGGTAGCAGGAAACACACAAGCAAGGCAGGCGCCAGGGAGGACACCAGGTGGCATGAATGCAAATGGGGAAATGGGCAACATATGAGAAGCAGTGAGTGCCTTCTCAGGGCTCCTGTGGAGGTAAAGGGGTTGTATGGCAGAGGCAACCATCCCACCTGGTTAGGCAAGGGACCCTGCCCATTTGGGGATGGTGGGGGAAGGGAGCGGCTTGGCTTCTGCTGCCTCTCCCACCTCTACCACCTCGGCAAAAGCCAGGTCCAGTGAAAATCCAAATCCCACTTCTGACAACAGCTATTACGATTTAATAAGGATCAGGATAAACAATTAGGCCGAATAGATGTTTATTAAGGGAGAAATAACTCACAACATAGGCAGATGAACGCAGCGGGTTCCACTAGATCCTAAGCCTTCCAGCGTCCACCACCAAAGAGAGTGGCCTGACCCTTTCCCAGCCTTTTCCACCAGGTCATGTCCAGCCCTGTCTCTGCTCCCCAATGGGCATGGCCTAAGCCACAGGTGCAGACAAGGTGAATATCTTGCTACATAATCCTCTGAGTTCCATGACTTCACTAGCCCCAGGTGACTGGCTAGGGCTTCAGTATCAATCTGTTTTCCCTCTTATTGAGCAGGTCATTAGAGAGCTGTTGGTTATTGCCAAGGTGTACGTGGCACAATTGTACCCTGAGGGTATCATGTCATGCTGGTTCTTGTGGTTCATGGATTTCATAGCTAGGTAGGATTATTGGTTGCTTGTTTAGAGGCTTGCATGGCACTTTTTCAGGCACTATGAGAGCCAGTCCTCAGGCAAGATGCTTTCAGATAAGACCCAGTTTGGGTTCTCTAAGCCCTGTTTCTACCAATTTCTTTATTTATTTACCTCTCCACTCTTTTAAAACTTGGGATGCATTGTTCTAATCTTTTCTGTCTTTCAAAGTTTCTAATGAGAAACCAGCTGTTCTTTTGGGTTTTACTCTACAGGTGAGTGTGGATTTTTCTTTTTTCCTCTTGGAGCTTTCAATATACTTCTTTTGTTCCATGTAATTAGTATCTTAACTACTATATGCAGATAATATCTTTTTTGATATTATCTCTTCACTTTTCTGTGTGTTTCTTGTATTTATATGGGTATGTCTTTCCTTAGTTTGGGGAAGTTTTCTCCTGTGATCTTGTTGAAGATCTGGTTTATTCCATTGACCTGCAATACTTCTCTTTCGTTCAATTCCTATAAATCAAAAATTTGATCTTCTTATTGTGTCCCCCAAAATTCTGTATGTTCTTTACCTGTTTTTTAAGTTTTCATATTCTTTGCTTATTTCATACAAATATTTTACTTTATTTTTGAGTCCTCATATTCTATCCTCTGCTTCATAATTCTGATTATAAGGCTTCCATATGAGTTTTTGGTTGGGTTATAGAGTTTTTCAATTACATGTATGTATTAGTCAGGGTCCTCTTCAAAGTTTCTATCTCTTTATTAAATTCCATTTTAAAATCTTTAATTTTCATTTTCATTAACCTCTGTTTGTTCCTGGATATCACTCATGGATCATGGATTTATCTTTAAGTTCTTTCTCTTTAAGTTCCTATAGCCATTTTTGTGTCTTCTTTAAACTTCTTGAATTATTTGATGAACTGTCCACTTGATTATTTAATTCAGTGTCCTGCACTTCATCTAGAAAATAGCCATTGGCAACATCTATAAAGGATTAATAGGTTTTCTAGAGGAGATGCTGACCTCATCTTTCATACTGGTTTTATTTTTTGTAATGAGATTTGGAAAGAAGAATGTGCAGGATCTAGCTGGTTGGAGATGTTGGATATGGCATGGGATGTATCTGTATGTTAGGGGCAGGCAAGGCTGGTCTTGGCAGAACCCTAGAGGTTTCTTGTGGTGAAGGCAGGTGGCCAGACTAGGGTGAAGGAATAGATGTGGGACCAGAGATACATCTTACATGTGGAGGATGGTGTGTAGAGGGGAGAATCAAGTAAGTGGGCTTATCCCACTAGACCCTGAGAAGATGGAATAGTGACAACTCAAGTTATATGAATTTGTAGTAAATAACATTCACCTTCCAAAGGCCTTATGGATGTGTTCTAGAAGCTTTAATGCTTCCTGCGTCCTTTTGAAATTATTTCCTTTATTTGTAAAAACACTACAAAATCTGGCAGGCCACCTATGATTCATTTCCTGACATTTAATTATTGTTCACTGAGTCATTTACCTGGAAAAGGGGATTTTAAAAGATTTTCAGATGATTCAGTTACTTCATTGGTAATAGCAGAGTCCCCTTGTAAATGAATCGAAATGGATTATATATTTGGCAATGAGAATAATGAAAATGACAAAAACAAAAATTTGTTGCCACAAACTACTGGTCACATGTCCCAAACTATGTCATGGACAGATGGACAGAACAGAGCTGCTGCATCTTGTCATCTGTTTGTTTTGTCCTTCGTGCCACTCTTTAGTTATACTTTTGGCAAAATTTTATTTCATCATATTTTAAAAAATGATCTTTTTTCTCTGGACTACCGTCTCATTTTCTTAACACATCTTATCACTGGTCTTTTTTCTTAACCTTATTTTTTCTTTGCCTCCCATTTACCATTTTGTTTCTCATATCCTTTTTGTAGTATTCTGATTATATTGTTTTAAATGAAATATTTGATATTTTTCTTTCCTTGTAAATATACCTTTAATCTCTTCCACATTTTCTTCACACCCACATCCTTCTATTCCTTCTTTAATTTCAGTATTTTCTTGTATCTTGTATGGTTCCCTGTTGTTGCTGTTTGTAGCTTTTTGCTTTCTCCTCTATGTGTCAGGCTGTGAGTTGACCAATCATAGTACACGGATAAATTAGGATATTCCAATTTAAACAAAAAGAGGAAAAACAAACAAGAAAATGTATTTAATAGATGACCAGCTCACACAGAAACATACACTCATACAATACAATAAACATATACATACAATAAAAATTATAATAATTCAAGTGCTGAATTCTACATTATCAAAACAGGTACCAAATGAAAATTTCAAATATTTGTTACTAAAATTGGTACTCAAAAGGGTTAAGAAAATGTCAATATATGACATGGGAAAAAGTTTTCAGCATAAAGGAAAATATAAGCAAAAAATAAAAAAAAATATCAGCAATATAGATGAAAACCTTAGCAACATACAAACTTTTCAAGAAGAAAGTTGATCACTAATGTAATACAAGTTTCAGTCAATGAAAAATATACTGGATAATAGGATCAATAGGTTTTATTAGAATTAGGCCTCAGAATACACTGGGCAAAAAGGGACGGGATTAAGGTAAACATCATAGACAATCTATTTATGGAAAGAATAGTAAAATTTCTCTAGTTCTGGACAAAAGGGTATATAATCCAAACACAAAATACATTTAACATCATAAGTACTCATAACAAGAGAAGAAACTCTCATGATCTATTGTAATCTAAATTTTAACAATGAAAAACAATAACAGCTGTAATAAAAAAACAAACAAAAAAAACCTACAAAAGCAAACAGCTCACATTAATACCAGATTTCTTACCAGTAATTTTAAAATTGCAGGAAGGCATGGAATGATACTTTCCAAGCTCTGAAAGCTGTTAATGGCTAAACAACATTGCTATACTCAGTAAAGAAAGTCACCTTGAGAGAGGGAAAGTATGTATATTTCTAAACAAACATAAACTGAGGTATCTCTTGGCCATCACACCAGCACCACAGAATACTATACACACTTAACAGACTACTACATGGCATGCAGAAGAGGGAGAGAATCTCAATAGTTAGAGAATAGGAAAGAACAAGTTTCAGAAGTGAGTAGATCAATAAAGGAGAACAAAGAAAAAGTACATGAAGTCCAAACACTGGAAACTAAAGCTAATAGGGGATAAAATAAAGAACAAATATTAAGTCAGTGAATTTTTTAAAAAAGAGGAAAATGATTCTCAATGTAGTCTTGTAAATGCCTTTTTCTCACTAAAAAAGAGATTCAAAATGACTGAGTGGACTAAAGAAAACACCTATACTCAATGCTTTCCTGCCTCTAAGATGCATGCTTCACTGACAAAGATAACCACAATACGAGACTCTAAGGGTAAAAGTCAATGTATCAAAAGAAAGGAAATAGAAAAAAGCAATTATAATATATGGCAAAGCAGATTCCAAACCAAAATTAGTAAGGAGAGATAAAGGATATTGAAAAGTAATAAATGCAACAATCCATCAAAAGTGAATAATTGTAAAAACATATGCACTGAATGATCATCTTCCTAATTTAATTTTAAAATTCTAATGGGTGTGAAAGGTCATCTAGATATGGTAAAATAGGAGTAAGTTATACCAATGTTCTCCTTATTTTAGATAGTTCATGCAAATTAAAAATCAACCAAGAGTTTCCTGTTTTCTTTTTTTTTTCTAGGCCTAGGATCCTGTGACCAATTTCTCCTCCACTTTATCATGGCTATTAGATAATGCTATTATTCAAGTATTGTTTATGTAGCAATTTCTAAGAGAGACTGTTTTATTAAATTAAATTAATTAATTATTTTTACTTTACATGTCAATCCCAGTTCCCTCTCCCTCCCTTCCACCTTCCCTCCCTCTTACTGTCTCTCCCCCATCATATGCACCCTGACCACCCTCCCCTTTCATCCCTCCCCCACTCAACATGTAGGGCTATGCCATCCAGGTGGGCCATGTAAATCTGACAAGTCATTTGAAGTAGGGACTAAGACTTCTCTCCTTTCTCTAGGCAAAGGGAGTATCCCTCCATGGGGATGTGTCCACAAGGTCCTTTTGTGCACCAGGAATACATCCTGGTTCCACTGTCTGAGGTCCCTTAGCCTACTCAGTCCTTCAAGCTGAGACCCATGTTCAGGGGGTCTGAGTCAGCCCCATGCTGGATTCCCAGCTATAAGTTTGGGGGCCATTAGCTCCTCCTTGCTCAGGTCAGCTGTCTCTATGTGTTTCTGCAACCTGACCTTGGAGAGACTGTTTTACAACAGAGTTGCTGGTATTCTGTATCTTAACAATCTTTCTGTCCAACTCTTTTGTGATGTTTCCTGAGCCACAGATTCAGGAACTGTGATGTACATGTGTCTGTTGGGACTGTGTTCTAAGGAGCCACTGCGACTAGTTATTCCTGGGAGGAAAATTAGCCTATTCCAGGGATGTAATTGAAAGATAAAAAGGCTATCAATTTGAGGGTGTAACTGGGAGGGACTGGTGAGAGAGAGGGGAAGGGGTAAAAGGGTTAAATTTTGTAAATTTAACCATTTTTATAAACTATAAGTTGATAGATATCTAACCTTGTTCCATTTCCTAGTTAGAAGAGCCATAGTCCTAGATGAATAAGTTTATCTACTGTAGAATATATCATCTTTGGGGTCCTAGAGTGGTATAGGAGAGTTATGTGATATATCCATTTCTAGCATTGAGGAACCACCACACTTGATTTCCATAGCTGATTCATCAGTTTACACTCTCAGAAGCAGGGAAAAGTACTCCCTTTCTATCCACATCCCTGCCTGCAGTGGTTTGAAAGAAACTGTCCCTAAGGGAGTGACACCATTAGGGAGTATGGACTTATTAGAGTAGGTGTGGTCTTGTTTGACCTTGCCTTTACACTGTCATGTCCCTCCAAGATAAGTGACTGAACCTCTGAAATGTAAGGGATCCACACAAATTAAATAATTTCTTTATGAGTGTGCTATGGTTGTGGTGTCTTTTCAAAGCAACATAAATTCCAAGACACTGCCAAAACTTGCCTCTTTTTTTTTTTTTTTTTTTTTTTTTTTTGTCTTAGTCGTTCTGACTGTAGGAAGAGGAAACTTCAAAACAGTTTTAATTTGCTCTGCTCTGACAGCTAGAGATACTGAATATTTTAAAAAAGAATATTAGTCATTTCTATTTTGTTTTGTCAGTATGTCCTATTTAAATGTTGGTTGTTTCATTGACACCATTTTTTTTAAATTTTATTTGTTGCAGACACTAGCTTTCTCTCCAAGAATAGCTAGAAATTCGACTCTTGGGCATATATCCAATGGATGCACATTCTTACAAGGACATATGTTTAGCTATATTCGTAGCAGCATTGTTTGTAATAGACAGAACCTTAGAGCAGCCTAGATGGCCCTCAAACAAAGAATGGATTGAAAAAAATGTAGTACATTTACACAATGGAGTATTACTCAGCAGGGGAAGAAAAAAATGAAATCTTGAAATTCACAGGCAAATGGATGGAACTAGAAGAAAACATTTTAAGTGAGGTAATCCAATCATAGAAAGACAAACATGGTACTCACTCATATATTGACATTAGACATGGAGCAAAGAACTACCATCATGCAATCCACACTACCAGAGAAACTAGGAAACAAGGGGATCCTAAGACAGAAATGCATGGTCCCCTGTGTAGCGAGTATGTTTTGTGCCAGCCCACCTGGTCCCACCACCGTGCCAGCCCCAAATAACACTCACAGACTCTGTATTTGCTATAAGGATGTTTTACAGTTAATAGTTTCTTACTGGCTAACTCTGTCTTAATGATTAATCCATTTCTACTATTCTAAGTATTTCCATGTGGCTCATCTTACCGGCCAGAGCGGCTGATGTTCTACCTCTCCAGGCTCTCCATGTTGACTCCTCCTTCCTACTTCCTCTTTTCTCCTTGTCTCCTAGCCCCTCCTATCTTCCTTTTCTATTGGCCAACAGTGCTTTATTCATTAACCAGTATGAGAAACATATTTACAGAATAACATCTCCCATCATCTCCTCTTTTCTGCCTAAAATAAAAGAAGGGGTTAAACCTTAATGTAACAAAATATATCATACAACAGTTGTCAAATAAGAATCACAATTAACAATATTTAGTCCATTAACATTTTTAAGACTTAAAGAAAATATCATCTATCCTATCTTTTTGAGTCCAAAGTCCTATATGTAACTTATCTTTAATCCTAACTAAAGAAAACTATAACCATAACTATCTGCATTTAACTCCTTCAAAGACCACAGAAGGATAATATATAAACTCTAGAAATGACAGAGACAACTCACTGCCTGGTCAGTCACCCAATGTTCTGTAATGTTCCATCTTCAGCCCATAGACCATACTGTGTCTGGCAGACTCTTTCATGAAGCAGCAACCCTGAGCACTGTCCATCTTGTTTCAGCAGTCACTTTCCTGTGTGTCCTGTATGTCCAGTTCCTACAGTATAAAGTCAACCAGTCTAGACAAGAGCAGTATCTTGTCCATATGGCTAGTTTTGCCATATTGAAAGCAAACTACATCCTGTGTTTCTTCTATGTCCATCTTCCTTTCTGATGCAGGTGTTATTGCCAGGAGCAGTTATGTCTCACTGTCAAGAAAATCCCTAAATCATTTTAGATGCCATATTCTATAAGTCTTTGAAAGGTTTGAAGTATGCCTATTCATCTCAAATACATCACTGCATATCTAGAAAACTTAACTCACCTAACTATAAGTTTTGACTATTATAAGTAACTGTCTATAATCTGTACTAAATTATACATTAAATTTCTAAATAAGCTATATAAACACAATACCTAAACAAGAGGTGAAATATACATATCACAAAATTGACCTTAATTTTGTGTTAATAAATGAAAATCCATTCCAAGACAAAGCATTCAAATCTATACCATAGTTCCCATTTTACCTTTGAAAGATTGTTTGTGGTCATTATTTATAACCAAGCCCACTTCAATGAAAACAAACATTTACAAACAATATTTGGGCATTTGGGCATCGTTCTTTCCAAACTACTTCCTGCTGGTAGGGGGCGCTGTCATGGGGGGATCTCAAGAAGACACAGAAATCCTGGCTGTAGTGGTCTGCAAGGTTGCATTGTCCCATCGACGTTGCTTCAGGGGTCTTACTTGATCAAACCACATTAGACTGGAAGGTATCCACAGCTTTTCATTTTCTGTGGAAACAAAATTAGAAAACCTTTTCCCCAGTAACTTGTCTTTGGACTTAACTTTTAGAGTCAAAGCATTTTTAAAATATATAAATTGGATTAATCCAGCAGCATTTCTTTTATCAGTTGTTATTTCCTCAGCAATCAAACAATTTAAAGATAACACAACAGCATACAATATCTAAAGTTTCTCTGTGCTTTCCATCTTTACGTGGCTTTTTTATTACTTTATTTCTTTTACTTCTATTTTTACATATTTGGAGACAGGGTTTCTCTGTGTAACTTTTATCTGCCCTGTATTTCCCTCTGCATACCAGGTTTACTTTGAAATCACAGAGATCTGCTTACCTCTGTCTCCTGTGTACTGGAATTAAAGGCTGTGTGCCACCATATCCAGCCACACTCTGTCTTTTTAAAACCATTTTACTCTTTGTTTTTTTTTTTCTCCCAAGCCAACATATATTTTAAAACACACTGTAAACCTATAGAGGATTAAAAGCCATGCTTTTTTTTGCCACTTATGCTAATTTTGGAAACCTCTGTTAAAGGAGCCACACAAATCTCTTTCTCTATCAAAGCATAGTCCACCCAAGAAAAATGCTTCTACCAAGAAGTGTTGCTTGTCTTTGTGCTTTGTTTCTAAAACATTTCTTAAGCTTTTCTTAGTTTTAGGTGAAAGTTCTTATTAGCCACGTTGGGCGCCAATTGTAGCAAGTATGTTTTCTGCCAGCCCGCCTGGTCCCACTGTCCCGCCAGCCCCACATAACATTTATTTGATATAAGGCTATTGGCCAGTTAATAGTTTCTTACCAGCTAGCTCTGTCTTAATGATTAACCCATTTCTACTATTCTAAGTATTTCCACATCTTACTGGCCAGAGCGGCTGGAGGTCTACCTCTCCTGTCTCTCCATGTTGACTCCTCCTTTCTAATTCCTCTTTCCTTCTTGTCTCCTAGCCCTGCCTATCTTGCTTTTCCCATCGCCCAACAGTGCTTTATTTATTAACCAGTATGAGAAACATATTTACATAATAACCTCTCCCATTACCCCTGGAGAAGGGGAAAGGAGTAAGAACTCCTGAACAAATTGAGAGCATGGGAGACAAGGGAGGAAGGTAGGAGAAAGACAAGGAGAGGAGAGGACATGAAGGAGTAGGAAGACAGAGTCAGGGGAAGAATGGAGGAGAGCAAGAAATGAGATACCTTAATAGAGGGAGCTAGTATAAGTTTAAAGAGAAATCTGGTACTAGAGAAATGTTCAGAGTTCCACGAAGAAGGCCCCAACTAAGAATCTAGGCAGGAGTGGAGGCCTTTGATGCCCTTCCCCCCAAAATGAGAATGATGACTACCTTAATTTCCATCCTAGAGCCTTCATCCAGTAGCTAATGGAAGCAGAAACAGGCACCCACAGCTAAGTAATGAGCCATACTCCAGGAATCCAGTTGTAGAGAGGGAGAAGGGATGAACAAAGCAGTCCAGATGGTGTTGGAGAAACCCATAGAAAGAGCTGAACTGACCAAGTGAGAGAATAGGAACCCCAGTAGTAAAGCTGGGGAACCAGCATTGGATTGAACCAAGGCCTCTGAATGCGAGTGCCAGTTAGGAGACCTGGGCAGGCTATGGGACCTCTAACAATGGAACAAGTATTTATCCCTAGTACACAAATGGGCATTGGGAGCCCATTCTCTATAGAGGGATTATCTTTAAGCTCAGGTACAGGGAGTAAAGACTAGGCCCTCTTCCAAATGATGTGACAGATTTTTATGATCCCCCCTGAAGGCCTCACTGTACTTGGTGAGTGGTGGTGGGATGAATGTTTCTCAGAGGGGTCATGGGAAGATGGGAGAAAGGAAACTTGGATTGGTATGTAAAATAAGGCTGTTTCTAAATTAAACAAATAAATTATGAAAAAGAAAAGACTTTCCACATACTGTAGACTATCTAGTCACTCAAATTATGTGTCCTTTACTCTTCAGAAGATTCCATGTCTCAGATCCAATTTGTAAATACTTGGTCTTGGTGGCTGCACTGCCAGGTTCCTATTCATATTTTCCTTTCCTATGTAAATGATTTTAAGTTTATTTTCCACTTTCCTCTTCATCAGAGTCTGGGTGTCTTCTCTTATGTACACTGAGGTCTTTGATATAGTTGGAGTTAAGTTTTGTACTGTGTAAAAGATAAGGCTTTGTTTTCTTTCTTCTAGTTTTTTTTTTAGATGCAACTCAAACTGTTCCACAAACTAGAAAAGAAAAGAATCCCAACAAGCTCATTCCACAAGGCCAGACTTTCTCTATATATCTATGTATAGATATACAGATATTCTATTGTGAATAGTTTTTGAAAATTAAATGACCAGAACAACAAAGTATCATAGTTTACCAGAACATTTAGATTACTGTTCAGGCATTTCCAAGAAGAAGTTTCCATTTTAAAAATGAAAGAATTTTCAAGCAAGTATGTCAAACTCTAAAGAAGTAAATGTCAAGAGACAATAAAGTCTGGGACAGAAATAATAGTACTGAGAGAAAACAGTATGTGTAAGCAATCAAATATGTGATTCTTCATAAAGATAAATAAAAATAAGAAACTCTGATAAAATGAACCAAAAAGACAGAGATGAACAAAACTGTTAAAATTAGAGTTGAATAGGGGTATAGTTCAGTAGATTCATAAATCCAGGAGATATCAGAAATACTTTGGAACTCAGGTTCCAATAAGGTAGAATGTTTAGAAAAAATCATAAATTTCTTGGCAAATATGATCTATCAAAATCCAAACACAAAGTCATAAGGTACTTAAATAAATGAGTAACAAGGAATGAGATTTTTATCAGTAATAAAGTGTTTGCTTCAAAGAAAAATCCAGGGCTGGTTGGATTTGATGCTGAATGTACCTGTGTTATTAAGGAATTGCTAATATTTATACAGATCACACTGTTCCACAAACTAGAAAGGGAAAGATTCCAAGTAAGCTCATTTTACAAGGCCAGAATTATCCTGAGAGCAAAACCAGAGAAGGTAAAAACAAAACAAGAAAATTGTTTAACTGTCTTCCTGATGAACATGATGTAAAACTTCTAAGTAAAATCCTTGCAAATGCTGTTCAAGAACACATTAAGAAGATCATGCACCATGGCCAAGTTCATTTTACCCCTGGGATGCAATGATAGCTCAAATATGCAAATCAATAAATGTAACACAGAACTCAGACTCAAGGATATAAATCACATGATCAGCTCAAGATGGAAAGAAGGTCTTTCTCAACACTATTTCTTAATAAAAGGGTCTAAGAAAGTAGACAAAGATGGTAATTTCTTCAATAAAATAAAATATTGCAAACCTGTTTCTAATATTATAATAAATTTCTAATAAGTTTCTAACATTATAGTAAATGGTGACTGAAAGAATGACAATCTAAAATCATGAAAAAGGCAAAATTACAATCATGCCAGGTTGTGGTGGTACATGCCTTTAGTAATTGCACTTGAGAGGCAGAGGCAGGCTGATCTCTGAGTTTTAGGCCAGCCTGGTGTACAGAGTGGGTTCTAGGATAGCCAGGGATAAAACAAAGAAACCCTGTCTCAACATCCCCCAAAGACAAGAGCATCTTTCTCCTGGATTTTATTCAATATAATGCCCAAAGCTTAGAGCAGCGGTATAAGAGAGAAAAAATAAAAGGATACACACAGGAAAGGAAGAACTGAGATATTACTATTTATACACTTTTCAGGTGATCTAATCTTACAGTTTAAAGATTCAAATGAAGGCACAGAAACCACTTAGACATGTTAAGAACTTCCAGTAATGAAGCAGGACAAAAACAACAAAGATACAGAGATAAGAAGTGTTCTTATATACAAAGAATTTTAAAAATGCATCAGGAAAATATGTATTTCCAGTAACTTTGAAAAATTGATAGACTATCTTATATGTGCCTTTATTCCATTGAGATTTGAGATTACTGTAGACATTACTACAAGCATTTGCCGTTTACTACTATTTTCAAAGTAGTAGAATTCTCTCTACTACTGCCTAAAGAGCAGGTGAATTTTCCAGTACTTGATGGATTTTCTCCCAGCTCTTTAAGGTGAATGAAGAAAATGTCAGAGCACCCCATTCCATCCACGTAATCAAATGCCTCCTGGCTATGATGATCATACATTCATTTGCCTGACTTTGTCCTTTCCCTCTCTCCATCATGTCTATACTGGGCCCTAATAATAAAAAAACTGACACAGATGCGTGTTGGAAGATAATTCTACAGAGTCTTAAGCTTTGTTTATTCCTCCTTTAGGGATGTAGCAAAGTAATTACACCTAGAAATCTATCAAGTGACAAAAAAAGGGATGTGATACAAAAAGTAAATCCTGGGGGCTATAAATTAATTGTCATGCTTTTTAAAGTCCTTTAAGGTATTCCAGTTGCTACAATTCCTAAAACAATTCACAAGGCAACCCAATAGACCAAGACTCCTCCTACCATTCATGCCATGATTCTTTGAATTTGGAAAGTCTGTACCTATCTAGGCCTCTCATGGACATCAGATATAAAGAATTAAATGAGGTACACCTCCAGAGCAGTTTGTAAAACCAGTGAAAGGTTTGGGAACACAATCACCATCTTTTTTATCATTAACCATGGCAACAAAAAGAAAGTTCCATTTTTTTTATAACCAACCCAGTGACTGCAATACCATCCCCTCTACTTCTCTCATATAAATGTACCTGTCTGCACCACATTCTATTACAATTTTGGTGTTTCTTCATGGCCCAGAACCAGTTAACCAGGCTCACTTTGCCCACAATTTGAAGAAAAGGAAAAAAAAGAATGATTTAAGTTGACTGACCTATAATCATACCACAAATTAAAGAAATTGTTGAGCTACTTTAACTTTACTTTTCTGATTCCAAATCACAAAACAATAAATAACTAAACTTCTTATGAAAAAAGAAAAAGGCAAAAAGAGAACAATTGCAATATTTTCTCAAAAGTTATATGATTCACACATTATTGTTTTGTAATCATATCAGCTTTTTTCTCTCCAAAAGATGAAAATTATCTCTAACATGTCATTAAAAGAAGTACATGCAAGGCCAGTGTTGGATGGAGTGAGAGGAGGGATTGGCTGTCAACATCTCAATCCTCTGTTATCTTACCATCCTTGGCTAATGGGCTGGTTTTACTGAGACCACACAGACCCAGTTATGGATTTAATGGTACAGGGAAACAAAACTGAAATGTTCTGTAGAAAGTGAACAGAAAATATATTTCTCTTGAAAAAACTTGCCCTCTGGGCTAAGCCACTGGAAGGGCTTTCTTATAAGCCCTGGAAAAATCTATTTGCCTTTGGAGTCCTAAGAGCTTGTTCAAGCCACAACTGCTCTCTCCTTCACAGGCCCCACATTGGATACTATCTTCCAAAAGGGTTCACGTTATTAATCATTCTACTCTTGAATCTTTATTGCCCATGTATGATAAAAGCAGGAATGAAAGCTATTGTTTATATATCTCAGTCTATGAAACTTACAAGAGCAAACGGCAAAAGGGGTATCTGAAACATATCAGAGCTGCTTTAGAAATGAAACTTCTAGGGATACTGGGAGCCAATTGTTGTCTCTGGAGTAAGTGATGGTTGAGTAGCATGCTACTTCACCCAAAAGACATGCTGGGTTGTTCATATTTCTAGTATCAGAATCAAGATCCTTTACTAACTTATTGAATCATGGAATTTTGGAGAAAGAAGAGCTTCTAGAGATCATATAGTTCATCCAACTTCCACTTTTAGATGATTAAACGCTGCCTTGATTTTGCCATCACTCAATCAAAAGCAGCTGAGGACCTAGTTCATTGGAAACATTGTTTTAATTATTTAATGATAGATTTATGAATTAGATGAACCAGACATCATTGTGTTAGGTACAAGAAGCAACTTTAATATAAGTGGAAGCCAATGAAAATGGAGGGTGAAAAATTAAATATGACCATAAAATATGACCATAGTATAATGACATATATATATGCATATATATATATAAATTTAACAAGGAAATTCTTTATTTTGCACTTTACAAACATTTAATTGAAAAATACATGAAATAGAAGGGTGATTATTTTTGAAGATAAGGGATAATAGAGTGAGATTGAATGGGGTGGAAGTATAAAGTATATGTATGTTAAAATTCATTTTCTCATAATGAATATATGAATATATAAAAATATTTGATGCCATATCTAGAATACGTAAAATATGCAATTCATTACATTAAAAAGTTTGGAAACTAGCATAGAATGGAACCAGGCCCCCTCCAAGTAGGTGTCAGTTAGGAAGCCTGGGCAGTCTATATGGCCCCTGGCAATGGGAGAACATTTATACTTAGTGTACGAATGGACATTGGGAACCCGTTCCCCTTAGATGCATACTCTCTCAGCCTAAGCATATGGGAGAGGGCCTAGGCCCTGTCCCAAATGATATGACAGACTTTGCTGATCTATGGAAGGCCTCACCCTTTCTATGGAGCAACTGAGGGATGAGATGGGGGTTGGTGGGGGGGGCATGGGAGTATGGGAGGAACAGGGAATTGAGATTTGTAGATAAAATAAGATTGTTTCTAATATAAATTTAAAAAAGGAAAAAGGTTTATAAATCTAATAGAAAAATCAGACAGAAAATCTTTTTTGACATAAAATTTTTTAAAAATGTTTTTTATTTAAATTTGCAACAAGCTTGTTTTGCATGTCAATCCCAGTTCCTCAACCCTCCTGTCCTCCCCTGTTCCCCCCACCAACTCCCATCCTATCCCCTTTCTGCTCCCCAGGGAGAGTGAAGCCTTCCATGGGGAGTCTTCAAAGTCTTGACATAAAATTTTTATTTAGCAAATATATGTGGCCGATGAGGATAACTTACAATGAGTAATGACATTGAAATTAGGTAATGAAGAAAATCAGTGTAGGACAAGAGGGAATAGGCTGTCTTTGAACAAAGTGGTCATCCAGTTCTCAGGAAACAACAAAATACTATCAAAGAAAATGTTAGCAAAGGAGCTACAGAGATAACCCTCTTAAGCATACTTACCCTTTTGGAACAGATGCTGGTTGAATCCCAGCCCCCATATGGAAGCTCAAAATTACCTGTCACTCCAGTTCCAGGGTATCTTTCAACTTCTCTTGCTTCTAGGAAATTCTGCACTCATACAGCTTCACACACATACATGTGAGTAAAATAAAAAAAAAATTTAAAATTCTTGATTTTGTGAGAGAAGAAAGGTGGAAATGAATGAAATGGTTGGAGGAAGGAGAGAGGGGATAATAAAATTACATTTTAATTTCAAAATTTAAAAATACATATTTTAAAATGTACTTGACATAAAAATAATACCCTAAATAAATGGTGAGGGGTTGGCATATTGTTATGTAGGCCTGGAGAATTGCAGGCATTGGAAGGACTCCAGGCAAGAGCATGTTTGACTTTCTCAACAACTTGGAGGCAAGTGTTGCAGAAGCTGCATGAATGAGATGAAAGAGCAAGAAGTCACAGGAATGAACCCTCTCTTCCTGTAGCTTGGATCATCAGAATGTTTAATTTCGTGTCATTGACTTTCTTTTCTTCAGAGTAAGGAATCACTGAGGAGTTCTGAGGAAAGCAATGACAACTCTGTACTTCGAAGCTGTGTGACTAGATCATAGGGCTCAAATACAACAGATGAGGGAGGCATTCATAAAATCCAGACTGTGACAATGAGATGCTGAGAAACATAGTAACTTTGGATACATCTGAAGATATAGATAGCATAATCACTAAAACTGGTGTGGGTTATGAGTAAAAAATGGAAATTGAGATGATGCCTATACGTTGGGTGAGATGACACATGGCTTTAACCCCTGCACTATGGAAGCAGATGCGCGTGGATCTCCATAAGTTCAAGGCCAGCATGGTCGACAGACTGAAGTCCAGGACAGCCAAGGCTACATTGCCATGACATTTGAGATGATACCTCTGGTTTTATGTCTGTACAGTTAGTGTGGAGCTACAGAAAAAGCAGAGTTGTAATATAAGGATGGAAAAATGGTAGAAGGTAAAAGAATGGCTGGGGCAGTGGTGGTGGATGGAACCCACATAGTTTGGGCCAGCAGCCTGCCAGAAGAAACCTCGGCACAATAAGCTGAGCTTGTGGCCCTCACACAGGCCTTGCAGCTGGCCAAAGGGAAACGCATAAATATCTACACTGACAGCAGGTATGCTTTTGCAACTGCACATGTGCACAGGACTATCTATAAGCAAAGGGGGCTGCTTACTTCAGCAGGGAAGGAAGTCAAAAACGAAGAAGAAATTCTAATCTTGCTAGAATCCTTACATTTGCCAAAAAGACTGGCCATTATGCATTGCCTTGGACACCAAAAGGCCAAAGATTTCATCTCAAAAGGGAATCGGATTGCTGACCAGGTAGTCAAGCAGGGAGCCCAGGGTGTCAACCTGCTGCCTGTAGTAGAGAGGTCCAAAACCCAAGAATTCGGATGACAGTATACTCTGGAAGACTGGCGGGAAATAAAGGAATTAGATGGGTTCACTGAGACCCCAGAGGGGACTTGCTATACCTCAGATGGAAAGCAGATTTTACCCTACTCAGAAGGGTTAGAATACATCCAGCAGATATATCGACTAACCCACCTAGGGGCTAAACATCCGCAGAAACTGGTTAGAACATCCCCTTATTATGTTCTGAGACTATGGTGGCTGACTCAGTAGTAAAACATTGTGTGCCTTGTCAGCTGGTTAATGCTAATCCTGCAAGAATGCCTCCTGAGAAGAGACTGAGGGGAAGCCATCCAGGCATTCACTGAGAAATGGACTTCAAGGAGGTAAAGCCTGCAAAATATGGCAAATATGGTAACAAGTACTTAATAGTTTTTATAGACACCTTTTCCGGATGGGTAGGGGCTTACCCTACCAAGAAGGAGACCTCAACTATGGTGGCTAAGAAAATACTGGAGGATGTCTTCCCAAGATTTGGAATACCAAAGGTACTGGGATCAGACAATGGTCCAGCTTTTGTTGCCCAGTTAAGTCAGGGACTGGCCAAGATGTTGAGGGTTGATTGGAAATTACATTATGCATGCAGATCCCCAAAGTTCAGGGCAGGTAGAAAGAATGAATATAACCATTAAAGAGACCCTAAATTGACCGCAGAGCCTGGCAGTAATGACTGGATAGCTCTCCTACCCTTTGTGCTTTTCAGGTTTAGAAACACTCCTAGATGGTTTGGGCTGACCCCCCTATGAATTACTCTATGGGGGCTCCCTCCACTGGGGGAAACTGTCTCTGCACATAGTACTGATGCACTGTCCTCCCAGCCCCTGTTTGCTGGGCTTAAGGCGTTCGAGTGGGTGAGACAGCGAGCATAGAAGCAGCTCCAGGAGGCTTACTCAGCAGAAGGAGACCTGCAAGTCCCACATTGCTTCCAGGTAGGAGATTTGGTATATGTAAGACGTCACCTCTCAGGAAACCTTGAGACTCAGTGTAAAGGCCCCTATCTTGTGCTCCTGACCACATCAACAGCAGTGAAGGTGGAAGGAATCCCCACCTAGATCCATGCCTCCCATGTCAAACCAGTGCCACCCCCTGATGCTGAATGGAGAGCCTAAAAGAATGAGAATCCCCTTAAGCTCAAGCTTTATCGTATGGTCCCCACTTCTTCAACCAGGTGACTCCATTCAGTTTACAGAGGCAGGTCAATCCAACAGAAGAGAGAACCACTAACCACACTGACTTTTATTCTCCTCTTGGGAGCGAGAATTGCTGCAGGGGTAGGTACAGCTCTCACTCAACAGCAGCAGGCCCTCTCTGGCCTGCGAACAAGTCTAGACTCAAACTCATCTGCAGGACTCAATGAGCTCCCTGGCAGAAGTTGCCCCCCAGAACTGTAGGGGGTTAGATCTATTATTTTTACAGCAGGGAGGCCTCTGTTCTGCCCTTTGGTTTGAGGAATGGTTCAACAAGTCCCCTTGGATGACCACCCCATTTACTGATCTGATGGGACCCTCAATGATTTTGCTCTTGCTGCTTACTGATGGACCTTGTATAATTAATAGAATTGTTACTTTTGTTTGGGAGTGAGTGAGTGTGGTCCAGATTATGGTACTTAGACAATGGTACAAGAGCCTTCCGGGCAAAGAGTAGGCCACCTTTAGTCCTCCCAGTTCTAAGATTAGAACTATTAACAAGAGAAGAAGTGGGGAATGTAAAGATGGAAAAATTTAACCTAACTCTCCACTGACCCCAGGAAGCTAAAATTTTAAATCCCAGACCCTGTCCCCTGGCAGTGAGTAGGCAAAAGGTCACATTCTTTGCTGTTCACGACAGGACTGTTTATGACAGGGATGTTTATGACAGCACCTGTGAGTGAGTGAACACAGGAAATGAGCCTTGTCACCCCACCCAGAATCCCATGCAAATGCAGACTTCTGCATGGGCTTGGGTAGTTTAAATTGATTGGCCTGCACTGGATGCTATGAGATGATTGGTTTACAATGCAAGGACTTTGTTGTAACCTTATAAGAGCTGTCTCAATTCTATACCCAGGGTCCTCAGTCCTCTACCCCGGCGTGGTGTATGGCTGTTGACCACAGTGCACTTGGAATATAAAAGACTTCATGCTTTTGCATCAAGATCACTTCTTGTGAGTGATTGGGGGGGCACATTTCCTGAGTGGGAGCGTGAGGGTCCACGCTCTGTGGATCTTTCAGTATTAATGATTGACACTCAAATCTGAACTTGATCTTATATTAGACATATACATGTAGATGTTTTAGAAGATAGCTATTCCCCAAAGGGGGCATCTCATGAAGACTCATCAAGTAAAATGTGTGAAAGAGACAGTATTGTGCTTGGAAGGAGAAACTTTGGAGGTGCTTGTTCTTCCCACACACACTTCCTATGGCTTTGGCTCTAGAGGTATCTACCAGACATCCAAGATACTTCCAGAAGAGATGTGCAAAACCAACAATTTACTTTGCTATACTAGCTCAAATGTCAAAACTTAGGTCTTCCATGCTTACCTAGAGCTACCTGTTGACAAGCACACATTCAGTTAGTGAGAGATTTTGGATGTAAAATCTATCCACTTGCTCCCTGCTAGCCAGTTCATTGTTCTTCCAATATTCATCAGCAGTTTCCTGTTATGTCTGGAGGACTTTCTTGTTTTCAGACTCCGACTTTTATGTAACAGTAAGATTTCAAAACTCCTAAGCTAAATGAGAGTATTGAAAATTTTTAATTTATTCAATT
This sequence comes from Cricetiscus sungorus, assembly GCA_030556225.1. NCBI lineage: Eukaryota > Metazoa > Chordata > Mammalia > Rodentia > Cricetidae > Cricetiscus > Cricetiscus sungorus. The sequence goes on along the minus strand of JANBXA010000180.1, from coordinate 21,224,957 downwards.
AAGAAGATTAAACAGAAACTCAGCTTAATAAAAATTAAACCTGAAAAATATAAACCAAACACCTAAAGTTATAACTAATAACTATGGTCACTATCATTTCTTCTAAACCGTAAAACTCTACGAAATAAGAGAAAAAAATAATCTTACAGTGAAGACAAGTCCTTCAGAAAAAGGAATTGGTAGAAATATACTTTTCTTCATATTTACAAATTATTGCTATGATTCTAAGCCCCAGATCTTCCTTAACATCCTGTAGTTTTGCAAACTTGTAAAAATAAGCAAAGAAAAGTTTGACTAGAGGGCTTTCAAAGACTGTTTTCTACTGATGTCAGGTGGGAGAAAATGGCATGGCTGAGAGTTAGCTTTCTATACTCATGTCTATTTTTCCTGTCATCATACCCATCCACTTTCTCCCATAATATTAAAGTTATTCTCACCTTCAAGAAAAATTAACTGTTCCTGTTAGCAAGCAAAGGTGGCTGCTCAGGAGAGAATTTTTGACATCGAGATGAAACTGAATGGTATCCCATCCCTATGAACCTAAGAGAATACATTATTGTTCTTATCCAGAGACTAAGATTTCTCCCAGTTTCTTTTATAATTTATTTAGAAACAATCATTTTACATAACAATCCTCATGTTCCCTCTCTGTCTCATCCTCCCATGCCACCAACCAACCCCTTCTACCCATCCATTCACATTCCTAAGGATAGTGAGGTCTTCCATGGGGGATCATCAAAGTCTCTCACATCATTTAGGGAAGGGCCTAGGCCCTCCTCCATGTATCTGGGCTGAAATAGTATTTCTCCATAAAGAATGGGTTACCAAAGTTCATTTGTGCACTAGGGATAAATACTGTTTCCATTGATAAAGTCCAGGCCTCCTAACTGGCAGAGGGCTTGGTTCATTCCAATGCTGGTTCTCCTGCTTTATTACTGGGGTCCTAGTGCTCTCACTGGGTCAGGTCAGCTGCTTCTCTAAGTTTCTCTAGCACAGTCTTGATTCCTTTGATCATCCATCCTCCCTCTCTACAACTGGATTCCAGGAGCGTGGCTCAGTGCTTAAGGCTTCAGGATGGCAATTAAGTTAATCATCATTCTTATTATCAGGGGAAGGGCATCAAAGGTGTTCTGTTCACTCCTGCCTAGATTCTTAGTCGGAGTCTTCTTTGTAAATATCTGAACATTTCCCTAATGCCAGATTTCTCTTTAAACCTATACTAGCTCCCTCTATTAAGTCATCTCTTTTCTTGCTCTCCTTTATTCCTCCCCTGACTCAGTCTTCTTGATCCTTCTTGTTCTCCTTTCCCAACTCCTCTTCTCTTATCTTTTTCCTACCTCCTTCCATCTCTCCCCATGCTCACAATTTGCTTAGGAGTTCTTGAAGAAAGTCATTTCATCCCAGGAAAAGTCCATTTAAAAAGTCTCAGTTTTCCCAATCTTTTATGCTCAGTAGTTATAACACATATTTATCATTCAACTAACTTTACTTGAGTTAAAAAGATTAGACTAAGTTTGTTTATTTGAGATTTTGTGGATCAAACCTAGGGCCTCATACATCTTATATAGTATCATCCTACAACTGAGATATATCCTTAACATTGTGTGTGTTGAATTATCAGCCATTTGTTACATACCATATAAGACAACAAAGTTAAGTGCTACCTAGAAACATCTTCTGTCACGGTAAACCATGCAATCAATACTTATGAGTCATTTGAAGGTATAGGAAGAAAATAGCACATCAAATTCTGGTGAGAAAGAAGGGGGTTCATATCAGAGAAGGTTTTAGAAAGGATGATAGAACTGTACTGGAATTTGAGAAACAATAATTTAGACAGATATAACTCTGAGGATAGAGTAGAAGCTGAAAAAATGGGGAAGAGAAAGGAAAGGTTACATGTAGGAGCAAAACATGTTATGATTTGTTAGGAAGTGATTGTAGAGGACCCAGCCCACAATGTGAAGGTATTCCAGGAATGAAGAGAACTCTAGCCACATGCTTTAGATTTGCCACTGACATTGATGCAACTAGGATAATTTAGACAATATACTGTGGTGGCAGGTGGTAAGAATAGACTGATGGTCAAAACCTAGCTGGAATACTGTTTAAAGCAATCTGCAGAAGGTATAGTAACATGGTTGTGAGCTGGGCAGTTTGGGTAGAAAGGAGGTAATGGATTCAGGTGTATGAGTTTGCCAGCCTGACATTGCTGTGCAAATTGACTAATACTGTCTCTCTGGAACAACCTCCGTTCATGTGAAAGCAGCAGTATCCATTCTATAATGATAAAACACTCTAGGAAAATACAGGCAATCTCTTTGGAGCTATATTCTAGAGTCACTGTGACAGGTAATGAAAGACATGGGCAGCTAGCCTCTACATCAGACTCCATAGAAATTCTTAACAGTAATAATAAAACCAAGATGGCCCTCTAGGAAGTTAGAAAGGTATTTGAACATGAGTTTTTACTAGTGTCACAAAGTTTTCATCAGGCTTCCTGCACTTTATTTTCAGGAAGTGTGGCCAGGAGCATTGCCCTTGCATTTACTGGCTGACACTTCATATTTGTTCAACATGCGTTGACTTTTGCCTTGAATTGTTTTTACTTTGTCTTTCTCTGAAATATTGGATCTATAAATGCCAGACAAATAATCTAAAGCTACATTTGTTTCAATTTCTGCATTTTATCTTCACAAGTGAGAGGCCATTACTATGATCTCCCCAGGCCAATGTCACATCAAGGCAGATTGCAGAGTAGTGTCCCAACTTCAAAGCATATGCATTTCCTTAACTGTTTCTGTTTGGTTTTCTTGGGGATCCCATCCTTGAAACTCTAAGCACTGTGAGAGCATTTTTTTGAACAATTTAGTTCTAGATACACTAATTTTGTTTTCAATCTCTTCTTTCTTTACTCCATATTGTTTATTGCAAATTCTTACTTAATTTAGGTAAACTCTCTTGGAGTGGTTTCCACCTTTTAGTTTTTATGGTTTGGTGTATTTTATTTCTATTACTATTATTATGATTGTACATGCGTACTATGTGTGATGTTATGGGGTGCATGTTTTTCACCGTGTATTTATGGAAGTCAGAGGGTACTTTTTGGATGTTGGTTCTCACCTTCTACTTTTTTTTTTTATTGCAAGTCTTTTATTGCCCCCAAAAGCACTCCAAATCATACTTATATTTAGGATCTTGTTTCTGGAGTTGGGTAACTTAGGTCTTACTCTTCAGCCTGCTGATGAGACACATAGATACTATCCAAGAACTTCCTGATATCTTTGTTTTTAACTGTGTGGCTTGCTGAATCAGAGCTGCTGAATTTGAAACAAGTTCAATATCATTTCCTTCAAGGATTAATTCATCCTTCTGGGCTTGAGAGACAGATCAAGCAACACCTGTCCGCATCCGAACCCTTCGGATGTATTTTTCACCCAAGAAATTTCGGATTTCAACCAAAGACCCATTCTCCTGAATGACGACGTTGATGGGGAAGTGAGCATACACAGATCTCATCTTGTAGCAGAAACCCAGTGTGACACCCTTGATCATGTTCTGAACATGACTGCAGATGGTTCAGACAGTGGCCAGTTTCTTTCTGTTACCCCACCATTTGTCAACCCGGAGCCTCTTCTTCTTCTTCCCAAGGAGACTCAGCTCTACGTTGATGTGATTGAAATCCCTCCGGAGAGTTCCTCTAGGGCCTTTCACCGTGGGCCCCTTCAGAGTGATGTCCACATTTTTTGCTGAGAATGGTTTTCATTCTTGCAGTAGATAGGGCAAAGATAGCCTCACCTTCTACCTTTAGGTATGTTCTCAGGATAGAACTGAAGGTCTCAGGCTTGTGTGACAAGTGCTTTTTACCTTTCAAGCCTGTTGTACCCCAGTTTAAGAGAAACTTTTCTCCTCTTTAGCAAAGAAGTCATTTATTTACACAGTTAGTGATTCTACATTATAAGCACCTGAGAAGAGAAAGTCTTTCTGGAATTCATGGCAAAGGCCAGATTAAGAAAAGGATTTCATGAGAAAGCTACAACTGAGCACAGATCAGAAGATGGGCCTAGGTAAGATAGCTGGAGCTGGAGCTCAGAGAGAGTGCCATATTCAACCAGCAAAATAGTTTGTGAGCTTTAATTAGGGCACAGCCTGTGGGTGTTTGAAGACCTTTCAGTCTAGTGTGGCTAGATACTTAAAAAATAAATAAAAGGAAAAGGAAGAGACTATCGAAAAAGCAGTCCTTTGTGCATGGTATGCATCTGCTTTTCCACTGAGAGATGTCCCTGATGAGACCTTGATGTTTGCATTTCATACTAATTAAAAGACTTATAAGGGTTTTAAGTAGGAGATAAACACAACCTTTACTTTTTATATCTGTGTTCATATCTTTGTGCGGTAGTGGGTATTTGGGTGAAGATATATAAATATACATATGTATGGAAGCCAGAGGTCAATATTCAATGTTTATCTTTTTTTAACTACTTCTCTATATTAGTTCATGGGACAGAGTCTGTCATACTACTTGAATTTCACCATTGAGACTAGCTAGAAAGCATATTCCAAGAATCTTTATGTCTTTAGCTCACCAATACTGGAATTATAAACACAAACCACCACACTTGGCTATTTTCATGCAAGACATCATACTTTGATCTTCAAGCTACCTTGGCCAAGCCTATCACCCATTGATTTTAAGAAATTCCTTTGTAAGTTCTTAGAGAAAAATGAATGGAAAAGTGAGAATTAGGTGAAATTTTAGGGAGACCAAACTAGCCTGGAGTTGTTCTAAGAGCTAAGGGAGTATCTGAGGAGGGAGAATGAGTTCTAGAACCTCCACAATGCAGAATGCCAAGGATGTAGGTCATGATCTTCTTTGTATAAATGGCACTTGCTGGAGATGTGCAAATAGTATATTCTTCCTCTTTTTTATTTTCTCATGTGTTTCCTTGTCTACTTTTTGTTCTTTCCTGCCCTGCTCTCTCTTTCTTCCTTTCCTTCTAATGTCATATAGATTCTGTTCACAAATGTACTCATTATACACACCCACACCCCACCTACATATATGTATCCCGAAAAAGGACATGGTATGTAATTAATGCTTTCAGCAATCACATGAAGACACCAGTAGAGCTAGGTGTCTTCATTTAATATTTTGTCTTTATTTAATATTTTGTGTTATTTTGACTCTCTTTGTTATATCATCAGCAATTGGAATTTTTGTTTGTAACGTGTTCTTTTCATTGCCTTTAGAGATGTATGCCATTCTAAAAACTCCAAACAACAAGAACAAGCATGAAAAAAAATCATAGGAAAAAATTCCATTGCAAATTAATAATTTTCTAGACACAAGTGAATTGTTATAATGTTTAATATATATCATAACTATTTGTGAACACAAAAATTATGAATAATAAAATTTAACTATCATATCCTCCAATGTTTTGAATGTGAGGAAGTTAGAATTTAAGGGCAAAGGCATTGCTGTGGCATTAAATTATACAACCAGAAATGGGAATAACTATGACAAATATGTGTCCCGACAACTGACTATAAATTTATCTCATTTGATCCACTCTTTTTCCCTGATTCCTCCTTTTTTTTCTTTGAATTCTCTATCTGTACAAATGGCTACAAGCTTCCATCCATTATAACTCCTACTATAACAACTGGTATAAGCGACACAATCCCCTAGGATTAGCTGGCTAATATTCCACACTCAAAGTTTACTTGGCATTCTTTATTTTAAAATTAGTATTCCTCACCCCCACCCAAAAGTTGTGTTTGTTCAGCCATTACTGACAATTCAGAAGGCCATGAGGTTTTGCTTCTGAAGTATACTGTTATCTACTATTATGTAAACAAAAGCAAAAATCCCAAGTTGCTTGTTATTCCTCATATTTCATGAGCTCATGGGAATACCATTCCTATCGGTAAGGTTTCACTTTCACCAACTTAAATACTTTTACTAAGTATTCAGTGGATGGATTTTTGTATTACTCAAGAAATTCTCACTTGGTACAGGATAATTTAATGTCCTTTGCTTACATTTGACACAAGGAAACTTGTTCTAACCTTCCAACTTGACCTTTTTACCATGCACTCCCAATTATAATCTAGAAACCTAAAAATGTTCAAGGCAAGTGTTTCTCTTACTTTAGCATATCTCAGAAGTTTCCTTTATGAACAGTTTAACAATAAAAGAAACCTGAAGATTCACACATTATTGGATTGACTCCTTCATTGCTTAGATTCAGAAGCAGGAATTTCTATGACCATCAGTTACGATGGGTGCATTTTGCTGGAGGTAGCATATGTTAGCCAAAAGCTACAAGTGGAAGTTATAGTGTTCATATATTTTCCTTGAATCTAAGCTCAAAAGTGGAAGTGAAAATCTTTGCCAGCTGCTCAGTTTTACTGGAATCATGAGTCTTTTGGCAGCCATGGAATGGAAACTATAGCCATTTTGATTATTCAAGGTGAGTTAGCCTGTGACCAAGTTGTTGAACTATAATATTTTTCTGAAGAAACCTTTTAACCATGTATTCAGTCCAAGTATGACTTAGGTTTGATGTAAAGACATTAAATACATTTTTCCTCAGAGTTCTTTTCTTTTCCTAAGAAAGCCCAGCACATGCAATTTCTGTGTATCCAAAGTAGCCACTAAAAATGTGTAGTTTAACTATGACTTGGGACTTACCATCCTACACGAAAACAGTGGAGTTGATGATAGCAAACCACCTTACTGGTACTGCAGCCAGATGTTGTCTTCTGCCATTCTAAGAGGGATTTCAAATGGGAGTTCTATTCATGGGCAGCAGGAAAGATTTCCTGTATAGGCATTATCTTTCCAGAAATGCCAACCACGAAGTAACCAGAGGAGAAAAGGTAGAATTTTCTGGGAACAAAACTGAATCTAGGTTTACATGTGGGCATCCATGTGGAATGCTTTTGAACTGAAGGAGAACACCTGTTTTCTACTCTCTATAGATACAGCTGTTGTCATTTAAGATTATGTATAGTAAAAATATAATTCCCTTGATGTCTCTTACTCCAGATCTTTCAAGATCACAGAATATCCAAATGACCACTCATCCAGACTGTTCACAACTGAGACTGAATCATATCTGGGGGGGATATCCAGTCAAGTGGCTCAAGTGGTGTACTTGTAATTCTTTTTTCTCTGCATTCTCCGATTTCACATTTTCTCAGATTCACATGCAATAAGGTCTTGGACCACATATAAAGAAGATGTTAAATATTAATATGATGCTGCTTCTGCTCCTCTCTTTTTAAAATTGTTTAATTTAGGGTGACAGGGAGATGGTTGACTGTGTAATGTGATTGCTGCACATTTATGGGGCCATGAGATTGAATCCACAATACCACGCATCTGAAACTCAAGTTTTGGCATATTAAGAGTGAAATGATAAGAAGATCTCATGGGCTTAGACTAACTGGTGAGTTTTAGGTCAGTGAGACATTGTCTTATAAAATAAAGTGGAGAGCAATAAAGGAAGATATCTGATATTAACTTCTGCTTTTCTGGATATGCTTGTACATGTGTGCACCTGTATACACTTGCACATACTCACATACATAACATATACAAACATACTGCAAGACCAAAAATATGTTGTTTAATTTAGAACATGATGTACTAAACCCAAAAGGAGCTGAATATATAAAGGACATTAAAATAGCCCACTTCATCCTTCTATGCCCAAGTTTCAGGAACACCACATTTGAGTCAAACTCTTAAACTGAGAACTATTCTTTGGAATCAAATATACCATTTTTATTTCACTAAGTATGGATTAATGTCTGCTAGAAAACCAGGTACACTTCCCTCAGACTCCAGCAGTGCAGCAGCAGAACACCAGCTGCAGCCTTCCCTTGCTCATATCTCTTGTGTATTCCATAATCTATCCTCTCCTAACCTCCCTTCCCCAACTTTTGACTTTGTCCTTGGCCCCATTCCATCAGGTACCATCCACTAACCCAAGGGCAGCTCCTCCTAGGGAAACAAGTAGATTAAAGTCAAACCCACACCTTTCCTACTGCTCCTGAGATCCAGTCCCCCCCCCCCCCCACAAGTCTGATCCTTAGCTTTGTGTCTGGAAACCTGTTTTGATCTCCTTTTCCTCTCTGATCCCATCCCCAAAAGAGCACAAATATATCTTTCTCCAAACTCATATCAGTTACCCATTCTCCCATACCACTATCATTCCCTGTGAATACACCAGTTTCACATGCAACACACAAATAAGTTCTGAAAATTCAGAGACGAAACTGAAACCAAAGAACAAAACACCCACTCAGCAAAGATAGATCCAGAAATCAGCACCTAGACCTTTAGTCATCCCAAAACCAGATACAGCATAAAAGCACAATCAATAACAGCCAGGGCAGCATGTCTCCACTAAAACCCAGCTATTACATCACAGCAGGCCATTGGCATTTCAACCATAAGAAAGTGTCTTCAGACAACTTTTAGGAAATTGGTAGAGGTCCTTAAAGAGGGAATGTGTTAATCCCTTAAAGAAATGCAGGAAAACATAAAGGATGTATGGAAATAAATAAAACTGTTCATAAAGGGAAAAATGGAAAAAGAATCAATAAAGAAAACCCAAACTAAGGAAATTCTGGAGTTGAAAAATTTAGTAATTCAAACAGGATGTCATCACAATAAAGTATGCAAATGAGAAGACCAACCACCTTAATGGGCATTTGTACACATGCAAGTAGAACTGCAGGATTGTTTGTCCCAAAGCTTTCCTGAAATGAATGCTTAGTTACTGACAGATTTGGATTAGAGAAATATTATTAAAATAAACTATTTGATGTCAGTGTTTAAATTTTTCATTAACCGTTTAATAGAGTTTAGAAAGGAAGAATAGATAATTTGCTGTATAATTACCAAAAAACACTGCAGATTAAATGTAATGAAACACTTTGAAATCTCTCAAGGGGCTTACACTTGTGTGGGGAAAATGGCTTTATTATCTATGCTATGATTTCTTTTTCTTTTAAAAATTAGAGTAATCTCCTGTAATCTTTCAATTAATGAGTATTGTCTCACAATATGCAAATGAAAATAATATAGAAACTTAAACATTTTTATTTCAATAATTAACATAGCTTAACCTAACCTGACTCCCTTGAGCTTATCTGTTTTAGAGTATATGTAATAAATATATGAATTTATTCACACTTATCAGTCTATCCAATATCTATAATAATTACATGATATAAAATTAAGAATGATAATATTGAATGTGGCTGTTTGTCATGCTTTTACTATTTCCTGTTTCCAGCTAAAATTGTGTTCCCTCAGAGTCACTGGGAAAATTTCATCACAATTATAGTTTACAATGTAACACATGGTATTAACATAGTTAGCAACAATCAACTTGTGTCTACCTAAAAAGAAAAATTTAAAAAAGGTTCTGTGAAGGCAAGAGTCACAGTGTGGAAGGCAGATCTTCTTCAGTTCTCTTGTAGGTGTCAAACTCTCCAAATTCTGGAAGTGTCACCAACAGTAACCATCTCCAATCCTCCTATGGGATCCTAAATTTCAGGAGAATAGTTTGAACATTGGTGGAAGACCCTTCCCTCCCTTACCTGACACTGTCTTTACAGGACAAAATTTGTCCCAGACATGAATTTGTTTTTCTATGAGACTTTCTGGTGCTATCATGCAGGGCATTGGATTAGTATAAATTTTATCCAGTACGTTTATTTACAGTGAAAGAAGCAAAACAATGATTGAATGCCTATGAGAGTCACAGATCTTACCTAATGTATCAGCACCCAGAAACAGTTGGTCTTGTAGCTTGGTAAGATTGTTTATAAAACAGTTATGGCATCAGCTTCCAGACAGTATGTGTATGTTAATGGCACAATATCTAAACATGCCACCAACGTGCTTGTGCTATTTTTTCTATAATATATACATACATTATGTATGTATGTATGTATGTATGTATGTATTTTCAGAAGCAATGGCACATAATGGGGTAGAATCTTTCATGAATACGCTTCTAATTGTGACTTGGTATTGCTGAAGATAATTTGGAATGCAGTAGTAATCATCAGTGAACAAACTTAGGATTCTATGAAATCAGAGGCTGATGTTTAAGGGTTCTGGCACAGCAAGGTGAAAGGAAGAGTACCACTGTGAGTTATATAGACTCAATCTTACAATGCACAGTAAGTAGTTTTGCTGCCACTGAATGAAGTGACAATATGTGCAGGCAAGAAATAACATGAATTAAATACAATCACCAAGGAATGTTCTTAATATCACATGCAGGCACAAACTGCTTAGGATCATAATGTAACCTCAAATAGCCATGAGACTCCTGATCTAATGTTCCCAGGAATAAAATCTCAGGCTGCTTTTTCTGAGAAATGAGCCAGGTTATCTTATATACCAGCTGAAGGCTGGCAGGCAAGTAGTTAAGATGTGTGTTCCAGATAACGCCAGCTGCTTTGGATTTTGTTACTGAGCTGAGCATCTAACTGAACTCGGTAGATATATCAAACCTGTATGGGGTCAGCATCATGTAGGTGTGGGGGAAGTATGGGCTGCCTGGCTTATTAACTCTTCATCTAGGGCCAGGCATTGGTGGTGCATGCCTTTAATCCCAGCATTTGGGAGGCAGAGGCAGACAGATCTCTGTGAGTTTGAGGCCAGCCTGGCCTACAGAGCTAGTTCCAGAATAGGCTCCAAAGCAATACAGAGAAACCTGTCTCGAAAAAAAACAAAAACAAAAACAAAAACAAACCAACAAAACAAATAATAAAATTCTTCATCTAATGTCTTTTTGCATCAGCTTTGTTAAAAGCCCCTTTAAACAGGGACCACAAAGACTTCCACTTTTGAAAACTTGTTATTCATATCACATGAGATAATGTAGAAGGACATCGAATTAAGTCATTGTTAAATGTTATAGTAATTAATAATAGCTCTCCTCAATTTTATTGTTATGATTCCCTTTCCTTAAGTTTTTATATATTGATGTAGTTCAATAAGCTGACTTTTCTATTCCTTTCTACTTGAAATAGGACTTGGTGGTACCATGTAACTTAGATTGTTGACTATCCTTGGTTGTGCACAAAATTATCCAAATAGCCTAGATTTGAAATCACACTTCATCAAAGCTGATAAATTCGGCTAGATAATCTCACTGTAGGGTGGGTGTACCATCAATAATGCATTGATGACAAAACTCTGTAACTTTTTAATTTAGGTAATGAAACAAATTTGGAATTATAATTTTAAATCAAGTGTGCCTATTGAGTTTTAATAATCAAATATTGCATTTTTGTAGATAGTTTTCCTTTTTATTTTAACCATATTATTCCATTCTGGTTCCATTTTTGGTGATCAGAATGAAATTTTCCTTTCTGGGTGTCTTTTCTTGGTGGGGAATGGAAACCTCTATACTCTGAGTGTCTCTTCCCACATCATCAGAGAGGGTAGCTGTTGTAATTTAAGATAAATGGCAAATGAGAGAAAGACACCATGTGACAGAGTTCAAGCACAGGTTTTATTTTAGGGGGGCATCATAAAGTGTGGAGTGTGGAGATTGGCCTCCAGAGACAGGAGCAGCAGGAGAGAAAAGAAAGTAAAGAGGGGGGGAGAGAGGGAAAGAGATGGAGAGAAAGAGGAGACCAGACAGAGAGAGGGAGAGAAAGAAAGGGAGAGAGATATATAGAAGGTGGGCAGGGCCCTTTTAAAGGGGAAATAGTGAATATGCACAGGTGGTGCTCTTAGTTGCTGCAGCTGAGGGTGTGTCCTGTCAGAACTGCAAGGGCAGGCCAGGAAAGTTACCTCAATACTGACAATAGCATCTTGATCTAGATTTAGGGTTGGCTATTCTGACCCAGAACTTTAACTCATGTGATGTAATCAAAGCATTTATAAGCATACACTCAAAACCAGTAGCTTTTCCTCACAACTTTTCTCTCTTTGCTACCATGGAGTGACAGATGAGAATCCATAAATTCATCAGCCTCTTACGATTAAGCATACTCCAAAAACTCAAGAGTCAGTGGACGAGTTAAAGTAGTGTCTGAAGGATAATTACCTGATAAGAGAGTAATAAGTGGTATTAAGGAACAGAAAAAAAAGCTGCATTTTCTCTCATTCAGGTCAATCAAACAAACCTGCAATGAATGATACCACATTCCTTTAATCCCTTTAATTCTAGCATTCAAGGTACAGAGGCAGGCCAATCTCTTTGAGTTCAAGGCATGCTTGGTCTATAAATTGAGTTATTGACTAGTCAGCAAGGAATATATATGCAGTATGATCTTACCTCAGTAACAAGAAATTCTGGCATTTCTTTACAATAGCTAGCACAAAGCTGAAATCATGGGAAATAAGATATAAAAAGATGAGAGTTATGAAAGAACATTTTAAAAAAAACAATAGGAAAAAAGGAAGCTGACTTTAAGAACATGCCAGGGGAAAAGATGAGTGTTTCAAGCTCAAGAGAAATGTACTATCCTGAGGAGACATAAGAGATGGGTCCATCAGGGACTTGGAGGTGAATGAAAAACCTCTCTTCCATAGAGGTCTGCTCTCTGTGTAGGTACTTCCTGGATATGAAGACAGCAGAGAAATAAGTTCAAGAAAAGATCAAGTCACGTATATTTTGTTAAATCTTAAGTGTCATGTGAATGTTTCTTGTTCAATAGCTAATCAAATTTTATTTCATGACAAGATGCGGAGCAGCAGCTTGGATGTAAAATGTGTTATCATTGAGGCTAGCTTATGGACTTTTGTCTTAGGTTTTGCATAATCTAATGCATTAAGAGAATAGTAAACCAGTCTCCTGTCAATATCAAAAGGGTGACTCTCATAGTAAGTGAACTAAGAACAGTAAAGGAAATGTTGTATATAGCAAAACAGTAATTCTGTTTAGTAAATAGAATGATAGATTTTCCCAAATCCTAATTAAGCAAAATATTTGACAATAAACTGCAATAGTTTTACAGTCTGAGTGATACTGTTTTAGAGAGCCCCTGAAATAATGACCTCAGAACAAAAGGGATGGGCATATTTTAATGTAGCTAATAGCTTCCCTCATTTGTATGTGATTTGAGGAAACTCCTAAACCTCGCATTTGTGCACAGTCTCCTGCTTAGTTTCTTCCATTGTCATGCAATGGAGTATAAAGAAAAGCAATGAATACCATGCCAGGCATAACCAACCTTCCATTGCTACCACCTTGCCTCATCCCTACAGCACACTGTGAGGCTGACCAATGTCTTACTTACTTTTTTGTTGCTGTGAAAACACACGAGGACCAAGGCAACTGATAAAAAAAAAGCATTCAATTTGGCTTATAGTTTCATGAAGTTAGAGTTCATGATGATGGAATAACAAAAAGGTTGAGCCCTCACATCTTGATCCACACCCACAAAGCAGAGATATGCACATGAGTCTTTTTAAACATCAGAGCCCATCCTCAGGACCACACCTACTCCAGAAAACCCATCTTAGTCCTTCCTAAAGAACCGGGATCGAGTATTCAAACATATGAGCCTATGGGGGTCATTTTTATTCAAAATATCACAACATGTGTGCCCAGGAATATCATCTTCAATATACTGTTAAAATTTTCAAACATTTCTGTTTTCTTCCAAAGTTCCCCTAGTTCAGCTACAAATCCTTAGGTGCCACTAATAATTTAAACACACACACACACACACACACACACACACAGAGAGAGAGAGAGAGAGAGAGAGAGAGAGAGAGAGAGAGAGAGAGAGAGAGAGAGAGAGAGAGTTGGGGGGGGGAGAGTCTTAGATGATTTTGGTAGTCTGAGCTTGTCATAAAGACAGGTTCTACTTTTCTGATTGACAGCACCCTTCAAGACACCCTATAGCACTTCTGTATTGTCCTTATCTGACACTGAGTAAAGTGGTAATTTTCCTCCCAGACCCTAAATTCATTCTTTCAAACTTTGACCTTTGAAAAATAGCTTTTACTTTTTACAAGAAAATGTTTTATATGCATAATACAGTATATAAATCTGACATTTTAGTTTCTTACATTTTCATCTGAAAAAAAAAATCATTGCTTCTAAGGTTCTCTTCTGTTGTGATAAAAGAAAAATACTATTTTGATGAATAATCTGTTTTTTCTAAATTGGCTTTCATAAAACTATTTTACTGGTATTTATACTCTTTCATCTTTCAGGTGTACACAGTATTAGTTTGAATTTGATTTTCAGAAGAAGATGGGTCAAATCCCTGGGCAATAAATGATAAACAAATTCATTTGAGCACTTTTACTGTCTCTGAACTTTTACTTTTCTATGAAGTGGGTAAATTCTATAGCATCTCTCAAGGATATTGTTAATATTTATTCATTAATCCATTTTAAGTCCTACTTACACTTTTCCAAATGGTAAATGCTAAATAAATACTAGTTACTATTATTATTTAGCAGTCCGTTAGAGAATTTGAAATGTCTTTCACTTCAAATTAGTGGAAAAATACTTAATGTTACCTAAGAAACATCTAAGAATATATATATAATATGTATATATATTATTATTATCAAATAAATACTGGTTAATATTGTTACCTAGTAGTCCACTAGGGAGCTGGAAATATGTTTACAGTCAAATAAATACTTAAGAAGGAAAATGAATATACCAGGGAAAAGTGGGCATAATATATATATATATATATACATATATATATGATGAATATATATGTATATATCATATATATGAATAAATATAGGAATTTGAAAAGAATAAGCTCATAAAACCACCATTTATTGAGAGCATTATGATATGACCAATGTTGCTTAAGTTATATGTAAACATGTGATATTCTTTTTATAAATATATAAAGCATACACACTATATATGTACACATGTTACATGCTTGTTCAAATTAAATGTGTTTTATAAATAAAATACATATAACTAACATACATAAATGTATAGTGTATCATTACATATTTTTATATATATATATATATATATATATATATATATATATATATATACACATGTACACCTGCTCACATATAACTTGGAAAAGCACCATTAATCATATCATAAAACTCTCAATAATGATGGTTTTATGATTCACACTTTTCACATTCTTAATGTTTCTATGAAAAAAAATCCAAATAACCTAATACAGTCATACTATTCTATGAGGAAAAAGTGGTGTTGCCACGCTTGTATAAATGAGAGACTATTTGGAATTTGACTCATTTTTCCCTTATGAAGAATGATTCCATTGAGTCTATTTGCATGTTAAGACACTTTCAGTGTTTGTGGAGTAAGTATACTTTCCTTGTTGGAGCAAGATAGTTTAAAGGTGTCTTTCACCAACTTTTCTTAAAAACTCTAACTATTCACCCTCACTTCCTTTTCCTTATCTCCCTTAAGCACTAAATTATGTAAAGATAACTGAAGAAAATGATGAGACAACAGGGAGTGTGTTTTAAAAAATATTATTGAGAGGAAGTATATCTTGATTGAACAGGAGATTTTCAATTTGTTAATTAATTAATATTTATGACTACTGCTTGAAATATGTGCATTCTCTGTTTTACATCACTAGGAAAGGGAAGAGTGGATATCCTGAAATCATGTATCCATTATGAGTCATTGTTTTCATGGCCATGCTCGAATTTTCCACAAGTATCTCTAAGCTAAATAGTCAAGTATAAAATTGCCTAGCAGTTAGTGTGTGTCTCCTCTCTCCCAAGACACAATACCAAGAATTTAAAGTACATTTTCTAATTTTACAATCCAAATTTCTCTGAAAGAAAAGAAATCAACATTTAGAAATTAATGTTCAAGTTGTTCAGGACCACCACTATCATCGTGCCTGCAGACACTGTTTATTTAGTGCTCATTCTCTAGGATTGTTGGTGAAGGATATAAGGAAAGATGGGAGGACTCCCACTTGTTCTGCCTCCTTTGCCTTGAAGTGTAGACTCTAAAATGCTGTTCTATTTCCAGGAAGCTGGCACACACATAAAAAGTTGGCTTGGGCTGATCATTGTGTCATGGCTCAGTGACCTCTTACTATGTTCCATAGAGTAGGTGAATCCTTCTGTGGCTGTCATAAAAATATGGGTCCTAAAATCCATATTTAAAGGAAATGTTGCCAATGGGAAGTGACGATTTACTAATTGAAGGTCTGAGTGCCTCCCTGATGTGGGTTCATCTTGCTGCAATATCTACATGTAAATTTAAATGGCTTGTCTCCCTATGGTTCTCCAAAGCTAAAAAGTCTTGATTTCTTACAAAAAAAAATTTATCTGACACAAAATTAATTATAATAAAAGCTGTATGTTGATTTCAATATTGTTCCACTCTTAGTCA
This sequence comes from Cricetiscus sungorus, assembly GCA_030556225.1. Lineage (NCBI taxonomy): Eukaryota > Metazoa > Chordata > Mammalia > Rodentia > Cricetidae > Cricetiscus > Cricetiscus sungorus. The sequence continues at coordinate 21,208,587 of JANBXA010000180.1, read as the reverse complement.
ATTGCTTTTATTGCCATTGAATCAAAAAAAAGTTCATGTTATGGAAAACTTCAGTAAAATTCAGAAAATTCAAGACGATAAATTTAGGTATAGATATAAATGGAGCAATTTTGTCTTTTAATCATGTCACCTGGTTTCTGTTCAGTGGTGGGTTCTGCTAAAATTATGTGAATCCTGCCTCCCCTGGAACAACCAAGAGCAGGGTTTGTGATATTGGTTGACTGTTTCAACAGCAATTTTCTTTGATAGATGCTCAGGACTCTCAGGGATGGGGAAGGGCTGCCTGCCAGACAGACCTGGAATGTTTCAGCAAAATTTCAATATCGTCCATTTCCTTCATGAGTACATGACAGCAAGTACAGGGATTTGCTGTGAATTCATTATATTCTCCCAGAATTGGGACAGGTATAATAAAGTATAATCCAATGTACAACCTCAGCTGGTTGATTTAATAGTCAGAAATGGATTTACATCTGTTGGGCCTGCCAGCCAAAACGTGAATGTGTGGCAGTATCTGCATTTTTTTGGAGCCAGCCAATCATAGCAGTAGGAATGACCTCTTGGTGGATAATTCTTCTGGGAAAGCAGCAATAGAATTAGAGAAACTGCCTCTGCCCCACTGAGAATCATAGAAACATTTCTTGACCTTTCTATAGCTTTTCATAGTCGGGTCTATATAAGCTGATAAAGGATCAAAAACTTAATGATTCTCCTTGGTTCCAACAGCCTCAGCAGCCTATGAAAATGTTGTCTCAGAATCAGTCAAGTGAAGCATAGATATAAAAATGTGGCTGGGACTCCTGGGCTCCTAAAGTGACCTTGGAAAACATGTCTGAATCAGTGGCCGGAATATGTGGAGTGTCTGTGTGTGTCACAAGACAAAACAAATAAACAAACAAAAATAGACATTGCTCTTAAAATTTCACCTTTGTCTACAACATCTGCCTCCTTTTCACTACCTGAAGGTATTCTTGTCGTCTCAATTGTCTAACATCCAGCTTATTTTTCCTTTGTTTTTCCTTTTTTTTGGTGTGTCTCTTTTTAACCCACCACATGGGAGAATTAAAAGCCTTTGAATATTGTTGTGCTGCTGATATGTTTTTGCTTCCTTTAATCATGGCAAAGAACAGATAGCCCCAAGATCCTCTGTATCCCTGAACATTGCATAATCAGAAAAAAAAATATGTGTGATTTTTTTTTTCTAAGAAACACATTTGAGTACTTCAAATTGTCATGTTTACATATGTTACTGAAAGCTTAAGGCTTTGAAAACTGGACAAATAGTGCCAGTGTCTAACCTGTGAATATGCCATGTTGAATAGTGAAGGCAAAAATGAATGCATAGATGAAAAAAAGTGTTAGCATAATACTGTCTACAGAGATGCTTCACCCACTTGTCGAGCATCCTGAGGAAGCCTAAGGCTAGATTTTTCTTGCATCAGTGCTTCACACATTTCTCTGATGACAAAACACCTGATTCCACCCATTTCAATTCTTTCTGGAGAAACTCTTGTTTGTGGGCTAAGATGTGAAAAAAAAACACAGATATTCTCTGAGAATAGACATTTCAGTATTCTGAGAAAAGAATTGTGGGCAGAAGTATTCTCCTAATAAGCCAGACAGTACCTTCAACTGGAACTTTTACAACCATTTTGTTAGTCTAAGTGACAGATTTGCCATTAACTAGTTTGGAAAAAGACAATTCATCATTTTGAGGGCTCAGTTCTCTCATCTGTGAAAGACAGTGATCAGACTAAGTCATCATTTACACTTCCCCTGGTTCCAACATTCTGACTCTGAGGGTGAATTGGTATACATGTCAAAGACATGGAGCCTGTCCCCACTCTAGTTAACATGTACCCAAGACAGGACTAGACAAACCCTGGCTGTAAATATTGTTAGAATAAGCTCAACAATACTAAAATCGTGATTGTTTATTGTTATTATTTTTAAAATACAAATTAAAATCTCTATTAAGATACAAAATATTTTAATTCATTATGACATTTCAAACAGATTTTCTTGTTCTCCTCTCAACCTCTCCTTTCTCCTTTGTCCTCTTCTTTTGGGTAGGAGTTTCCTCCTAGATTATGACCTGTATCCAGGGAAGCTCATTCAGAGGCAGCATGTTACAAGGAGGTGAAGCAACAGGATGTTCTCAGGCAAGGTGAACATTATTGTCCTGCAGGAAAACTCCCTTAGATCAGAAAAAATACAACAAGGGCTTAACAGAGCTTTGAAACTAACTAGAAACACCAGGTCTGGCCCTCCCTGAGCATACATAAGCTGTAAGGACTCTTGACCAAGACTTTCAGGAAAGTTGGACTTTTAAAACAGACACAGATTGGATGAGCTGCTTGGTAGAGGCTTAGACCAGTCGACATGACAGGAAGAAACAGATCAGTCCAGAAGAGGCAGACTAGACAGACTGCCTAGAATTCAATTCAAATAAGTTACCTAGAAGAACATCCTCCAGTGTTCCAAAAAGAGGAGCAATAGTCTTTCCCAGTATGAAATGAAATTCACAGAAAACAAAACAAAACTAAATCCTCACCTTGATTTAAATCGTATAAGCTTCACTGTCTGATGATCTAACTTCCATGACTGTAGAGTTTTATTATTGCAGGTCCAAAATCTAATTATAATTTGTCTTAGACTATCTTTAGTCCCCATAATAATACCTTGCCTTTCCTACCTCTGTGTCTGACCTAACATCCTTGTGAAAACTTTTGGGTTGTATTAGATACTTCAGATTTCACTAACTGAATAGCTATAAATGGCATCCTCAGGTAGCATCAGAGGCAGATAGCAGAGATTTTTATGATTTTTTTCTCACCCACCTACATAATATTTGTGAAGTACTTAAATTTATGCCTGTGTTTGTTCTATTACTATAAAAATTTTCATCAAAGTACTACAGAGTCATTACATGGAATTTGGGGCAACCTAAATTTGTTTCTGGGCCATGATATACTGAATTTGGCTCTAGCATACACTATCTCTTATTAGGAATAGTTTTGTGTTGAAGTCAACAATATTAACATATTGCTACCATCTACTCATATTGCTATCATCTACTCAATGGCTAATGATATTGCTCATCAGCATCTATGACTTATGGCAGATTTGCCCACTTAGCTGGAACTACCTCCCTGCTGCTTCTACCCATGAAACTCAAAGGTGCTTTGATTTATGGTTTTCTTTCATCCTGTTCCTAAAAAACTTAGTGAGTCTTTGACCATGTTGGAACCTTATATTTGCAGTAACCCAATTCTGTGTTTTTAGGGCATGGTGACTTATATTTGCCTCCAGGGGAACCTATTTCTGATACTCTTTGAAGTGAATGCAATGATTTTTACTTCAACAGAACAAAATAAATTTGATATCCATGGCTAGGTTAAACTACCCAATACAACATTAATTTAAATATCTTAAAATACCTAAAAGTATTCGCTGACAATGAACAAAATGGATGGGCCAATTAAAATCATTTCAATTAATTTTTCAACTAGTTTTCTTTGAGATTTCATTAAGATATAATCCATGTGGGCATTCTAATGTTTGGGCATTATAAGCAATTCATTTATATTTAGCATTTGTTTGACTAAATATTCATTAGGGATAGCTTTGTATGTAAATAGGACAAAGGATTATCTTTCTTACTACCAAAAAGCCCAGAGAAAAACAAAAATGCATTTTTTATTATCATTTTGATTACAAGCTTCATAAAGAAAATATCTACTCAGGGTTACTTTTGAGGAAGGACAAATTTAGAGTCAGAGTAGAAGGCCACAGAATTAAAGCAGCAAACACTAACTAGATAACACTTTTATTCTTCAATTTATTGGAGAATTGGTAGACTAGCCTCCTCACTTCAGAAACACAGTGAGAGAAAATAGTGTTATGAACCATTATTTGTCCTTAAGTCTTGGGTGAATGGAGTACTATTCAGAAGGCCATACCTACAAATGTTTTCTTGCAGGGTCCTTGTTATGTTTCCTACTAGCAGTTTCAATGCTTTGGGTTTCACGCTGCAGTCCTTGATATACTTGGAATTGACTTTTATGTGAGGTCAATGATATTGGCTTAATTTCACTCTTCCCTGTGGACATCGGTTTGACTACCACAATTTTTCATTGCATGAGTCTTTCCTTTTCTTCCCTCAGTTTATTCCATAATATTTTGTTTATTCACTTTTTAAAGGTAATATAAATAGTAGTGTTTCCATAATATCTTTCTCAGTGTGTTTGATACTGGTATAGAGAAAGGCTAGTGATTTTGTTAATTGGTTTTCAAATCTTGACACATTGCTGAAAGTAATGATCATTTCCAAAAGTTTTCTAATACTAAATTTGAGACCTCATAGATGGAATATTATATCTTAAGCAAATACAGATAATTTGACTTCGTTTTCTAATTTGACTTTTTCTATCTGCATCACTTTGATTTCCTTGTCTTGCCTTAACTACTATAGCTAAGCCTTCAAGTACTATAATCCCTATATTATTCCTAATTTCAATAGTGTTATTCAAGGTTTTTGCCACTAAGGAGAGTGTTGGCTGTGGGTTTGTCACATATAACCTTTATTATATTGAGCTACGTTTTTCCAGACCTATCCTCTAAGACTTTATCCATGAAGACATGTTGAATTTTGACTACGGTCTTTTCTGCATCTATTTAGATGTTTCATGTGACTTTTGATTGTAAGTCAATTTGTATAGTTTATTGTGTTTATTGATATATATATTGTATTGAACCATGCCTGCATATCTGAAATAAAGTCAACTTGATTGTGCTGAATTTTTTTATACATACCTTAGTTTTATTTACTAGCATTGCATTGAGAATTTTTGCTTCTAAGTTTATAAGGTATATCGACCTATTGTTTTGTTGTTGCAGCATTAAAATAAGGAGTTTTGAATATTCTTTTGGTTTTAATTTTTTTAAAAAAATTTACTTTTAAAAGGATTGGCTGCAGATCTTCTTTGAAAGTTAAAATTCTTCTGTGAATTCACCTATTCCTGGACTTCATTTAGTTGGAATATTTTTTATAAATGCTTTAACCTCCTCATATTTATGGATTTGTTTACTGTAAAAATCTTCTTAGTTTAACATTGGCAGTTTGTATGAATTTGGAAAACATCCACTTCTTCTAGATTGACATATATGTCCTCAAAAAATTCAGCAGAGTCTCTACAGCCCCCCAAACTAAAAAAATTCAGTGCATAGAAATAATATGGAAATAATATTTGACAGCTATAAATTTATATACCTCATAGAGGGTTGATATCCAAATTACAAACAGATTATAAAACTATGAAGACTCAGGAAAGTGAATAACTCATTTTAAAAAATGAGCTACAAATCTGAACACAGTATTCTCAAAAGAAGAAACAAAAAATGCTAAGAAGTATTTTTTAAATGTCTTTAGCAAGAAGAAAAGACAGAATTAAAACTACATTAAATTTTCATCTTTTGATGAGTGAGTCAGTATGACAAACCAGGACGGTGCAAACAAGTGAAAAAAAATGTCAGTGAGCATGTAGGTGGTACTCAACATTGGTGTAGACACTGTGGAAACCAGTTTGGAGTACTCACTAAGAGCTAAAATTAGATCTACTGTATGATTCAGCTATGCAATGCCTTAGTACATGTCCAATGGACTTAACTATTCGCAATAGTTAGGAAATAGAAACAACTCCATGTTTTTGAACTGATGAATGGATGACAAGAATATGGTATTTATACACAGTATACTTATATTCAACTATAAAGAAAAATGAGATCATAAAAGCTATAGGCAAATTGATAGATAGAAATAAATAATGTTTTACTAAGTGAGAAAACCCAGAAAATCCATAACACAAACACTGCAAATTGTCTTACTTTTGGATGCTGTCTCTCAGTCTTTAGAGGAGTACATAACCTGGAGTCATCATGTCATCACACAAAAACAAAACAAAACCAGAAAGTAAAAATAGAAGCCTTTGGGGAAACATTAGAGAAGAAATGAGTAGCACACAGGAAATATGAAGGTAGACATTGAGAACATGGAAACAGTGCTCCCCTGCGGAGGGAGGAGAGAAGATAATAAAACTGAAGGGAAAGGAGAAAATATAAACAGCACAATAAATGTTTGAAAATCTTATGCAAAATATATACATATATATACATATGTACATATGTAGCATCATATATATGAGACTATACATGTTGTGGTGATAATACTTCCCTCAAAGCCATGTAATATCAAGTAAAATCCGAGTGGCATGCTTGGAACCCTCTCTTGAAATTTTTGGGGTTGTTGGTCAAGGGAGTTTAACAGATACCCCAAAACAATGTAGAACCGCGTGTGCCCCAAATAACACTCGGGAGACTCTATATTTGATACAATCCTGTTGGCCAATTACCATTATTGTTTATGGGCTAGCTCTGTCTTAATTATTAACCCATTTCTACTTATCTAAGTATTTCCACGTGGTCATCTTATCGGGGAGCCACGGCTGGCGTCCTCCTTCCTCCCGGGCTACATCTCGACCCCCTCCTACTACTTCCTCTTTCCTCCTTCTAGTCTCCTAGCCCTGCCTATCTTGCTATCTCATTGGCCACAGTGTTTTATTAACCAGTATGAGAAACATATATACAGAATAACATCTCACATCATCTCCTCTTTTCTGTCTAAAGTAAAAGAAGGGGTTTAACCTTAACATAGCAAAATGTACCATATAACAGTTATCAAATAAGAATCACAGTAAACAATATTTAGTCCATTAACATTTTGTAAGACTTAAAGAAAATATCATCTATCCTATCTTTGTGAGTCTAAAGTCCTATATGTAACTTATCTTTAATCCTAACTAAGGAAAACTATAACCAAAACTATGTCTTTAACTCCTTCAAAGACCACAGAAGGATAATATATAAACTCTATAAATGACAGAGACAACTCATTGCCTGGTCAGTCACCCGAAGTTCTTCTGTAATGTTCCATCTTCAGCCCATAGGCCATAGTGTGTGTCCAGACTCCTCAACAAGGCAGGAAACTTTAAACTGTCCACCTGTATTGACAGAGTGTCAGTCATTTTTTTCTGTGTTCTGTAGACTGTCTGGTTGTCTGGCAGCCTCTTCCATGAAGCAGGAATCCTGTAGCAATGTCCATCTTGCATCAGTAGTCACCTTTTGTGGGTCCTGCATGTCCAGTTTCTACAACATAAAGTCAAACAGTCCAGAAGAGCAGTACCTTGCCAAATTGGCTAGTCTTGCCATATTAGAAGCAATCTCCATAATGTTTTTTTTCGATGTCCATCTTCCTTTCCGATGCAGGTGGTGTTACCAGGATCAGTTGTGCCTCATTGTCAAGAAAAACCATTTTAAATGCCATATTCTGTAGGTCTTTGAAAGGTTTGAAGAATGCCTATTTATCTCAAATACATCTCTGCATATCTAGAAATCCTAACTAACTTAACTCCCATAGGTAACTCTCTATAATCTGTACTAAATTATACATTACATTTTTCAATGAGCTATCTAAACACAATACCTAAACAAGAGGAGAAATATACATATCACAAAATTGGCCTTAAATTGTATCAATAAAAGAAAATCCATTCCAAAGCAAAGTATTCATATCTATACCATAATTCCCTTTTTACCTTTAAAAAGATTGTTTGTGGTTATAGCCATTTATAACCAAGTCCATTTAAATGAAAACAAACATTTATAAACAATATTTGGGAATTTGGGCATCATTCTTTCCAAACTACTTCCTGCTGGTAGAGGACGCTGTCATGGGGGTCCAAAGAAGATGCAGAAATCTTGGCTGTAGTGGTCTGTAAGGCTTTGTCTCAACTGCTTTGAATGTTCGATCATCTGGGTAGCTGTTTCAGGGGGTCTGGCTTGATCAAACCATATAAGTCTGGAAAGAATCCACAGTTTTTCATTTTTTGTGGAAACAAAAATAGAAATCCTTTTCCCCAGTAACTTGTCCTTAGGCTTAAATTTTGGAGTCAAAGTATTTTTAAAATATATAAATTGAATTAATCCAGTAGTATTTCTTTTATTAGTAGTTGTTATTTTCTCAGCAATTAAATAATTTAAAGACAACAGAAGCGTGTATAGTATCCAAAATTTCTCTGTGTTTTCCATCTTTACGTGGCTTTTTTATTACTCTATTTATTTTATTTTTATTTTTACATATTTTGAGACAGGGTTTCTCTGTGTAATTTTTATCTATCCTGGAATTTACTGTATACCAGGTTTGTTTTGAAATCACAGAGATCTGTTTGTCTCTGTCTGCCGAGTGCTGGGATTAATGGAGTGTGCCACTACATTCATCCATTTTACTTTTTTTTTCTTTTTTAAACCATTGTATCCTGTTTCTTTTTTTCTCCCAAGCCAGCGTATTTTTTAAAACACAGTGTAAACCTTCATTGCAGCTCTTGTGCACACCAATGAATTGTTAGCAGAGCTCTTAAAAAGTAAGGCGGCTTTTTTGCCATTTATGTTAATTTTGGAAACCTCCCTTAAAGGATCCGTGTGCAACTCTGTCTACAGCAAAACGAATCCGACCGAGAAAATGTTGCTACTAAGAAGTCTTGTTAGTCTCTGTTTCTTTGTTTTTAAAAACTATTTTTTAAGCTTTTGTTAAGTTTTAAGTGAAAGTTCTCAATCCCGCTTCTGACACCAATATGTTATGGCAGGTTTCCCTGCCGGCTGCCGCTGGTTCTGCCGCCATGGTCCCAGAACCGCATGTGTCCCAAATAACACTCAGGAGACTCTATATTTGATCCAATCCTGTTGGCCAATTACCATTATTGTTTATGGGCTAGCTCTGTCTTAATTATTAACCCATTTCTACTTATCTAAGTATTTCCACATGGTCGTCTTATCGGGGAGCCACGGCTGGCGTCCTCCTTCCTCCCGGGCTACATCTCGACCCCCTCCTACTACTTCCTCTTTCCTCCTTCTAGTCTCCTAGCCCTGCCTATCTTGCTATCTCATTGGCCACAGTGTTTTATTAACCAGTATGAGAAACATATATACAGAATAACATCGCCCATCAGATAATTGCCAAAACCAATGAACACTCTAGAAGACCTTAAAAATAATAAAATCCTATTGAAAATATCACACAATTCAGAAATAGGCCTTGTAGGAATGGTGAACTAACTTGGAAGCCCACATCTGAGAGTTAGCTGAGGTGCTACGTAAATTGCCTATGGGGAAGAAACACAACCAATAGTCCAACCCAATTGTAGAGACTATGACAGTGAAAAGTCTGAGAGTATATCCTCAATGGTGTAGTAGTGATATTTACACATTGTTTGTAGCCACCAGCACCAGCTATCTAATTAGACATAAGAACTGCTCAATAGGAGCCGATTCATGTCTGTTACTGTAAACAGGCAAGCTATTCATATAGGTAGGTGAGTTTATAGTTACAAAAGATTCATCAGCTATTTCTACTTTTCCTAAGTCAGTATAACTACATGCTAAATATTTATCTTAATATGCACAGATAAATGTAACTCTCATCACCAATGATTCCATCAGGACCAGATGGAAACTATTACAGAAATCCACTACTTCCCATAATGAAGAGAATAACAATAAAGCTCCTACAACCAAGTCCCATTGAACATCACAGAAGAAGAGTGTTAAGAGCTAAAGGACCAGGATGTCTGCTGCAAGATGTCTTCAATATTTGACAGTGAAAGTGTACTCTTTTTAATCTCAACAATATAGCCCCCTAAACCAGACCATGCAATGACAACTCTAATTGTCATGCAGAGACAATTGTGGACAATCTCACCAGGCCCTGCCTCTAAATTAATAATTAGAGCCTATTAATGATTGCTGACAGAGGTCATATCAGTTTACTTCAGGATGAATCCCCTCATAGATGTCCAGCTCCAATTTAACACACATGCGCCACCAAATGTAACCTTCCAGTTAAAGGATGGGAAATGGATTTGAGACAGAAGACAGGAGGAATTATACAGTGTAGAAAAGGGGTCGAAATGGTGTGAATATAGTATGAAAGTAAAAATTTTAAAGAAAATTTTAAATTAAAATCAAGATGAATAAAAGCACAAATTTCAAAGTTAAAATAAGATATATACATGTAACAATGTTTAGTAGTCAAATCATAATATTTAATCTTTTTAGCCTCTTAAGCCCTTTTCAATTTTTAGTAAACAGACAATAATTGTATGCTTTCGTGGTGAAAAGAGATGTATACATTGGCAAATATATACATGAAAATAATGAAGTGAAAGAAGAAATAAGAGCTTCCTTAATAGATAACGAACCCAAGAGGTATTTTATGATAAAATCTTATCCTGCCAAGCCTAGGCTTGAAATGAAGTTACTATATTAAAGATCTCTTCAGGAAAGCAACAGTAAAGTTGAGAAGCACAATTCAGCTCACATGGAACAGCCGTCCACACCAGATAACGTGAAAATAAACCTCTCCAGGAGAGAACAGCAGAAAGTTCAAATCCTCACATCCACCTTACCCATAGGACCAAAAAGACCACAGTGGAGGACAACAATATGAGGAAAATGTAAGGAAAAGACAGTATCATCTCCTCTCCATCAGAACCTCAAGAACACCAAAGCTGCAGAAACCAAAGATTCCAGTTGTTCCTCCCTCCCTCATGTGAAAACATGTGTATCCTGCCAGAGGACCCAGAAAATCTGAGAGCTCCCCCTTTCAACTCATCCAGCTTTCCAAGAAAAACACTCAGCCCTCCTATATCCAAGTCCCATGTGACACTGCAACTACTTGAATTGAAAGACTATAGCAGATCAGATTTTAAAAATACAAGTAAAAATCACACCAGATGCTTAAACCAAAATTTACAAATTACAAATATAATGACCAAAGACAGCATAATTTCCCCTAAATTTTTAAACCTACAGTAATGACCTCTATTGAAAGTAAGTTGATAAAGTCTGAGAAAACTCAAAAGAATTATTATAGTGTTCAATATAATGATTTTGTGTACAAAGAAACTAAAAAATATAAGCTTATGATCTAGGCATGATGGTTCACGCCTTTATCTCAGAACTGAGGAAGCAGAGGCAGGCAGATCTCTGAGTTTGAGGCCAGCCTAGTCTACGTGTCTTGCTCAGTTGGTAGAACATGGGACTCTTAATCCCAAGGTTATGGTTCATGTCCCACACTGGGTGTAAATTTAGCTGGACTGTCTTTGGACCACCAGCTCCCAAGTAATGACACAGAGGCCTTTTATTAATTATGAAAGCTTGGCCTTAGCTTAGAGTTGTTACCAACTATCTCTTAAAACTTATATTTATATTAATCTATACCAGAGAGTGCAGTATGTCCCACTTTCTTTATGTTTGGCTGGTCAATTTTTTATTCTCCCAGATTTTTTCCTAGAGGCCCCTTCTAAAGTCTGCTGCCTAGCTATGGCCATTCACCTCTTTATTAAACCAATCAGAAGGTACCTTGGCAGAGACACATCTTCACAAAAAGATTATCCCGCAACAAGAAATAACAAATCAGACATAAATGTAGACTTTGGAAATAATCAATTAATTCACCTATAATGTTAAAAGTCAGAAGGACCTGGGAAGATGTAACATTGAAAAACAACAGCCGCCAACTTAAGTTTTCATAACCAGCTAAGCTGTCTGTCATAAATTGAAAGGGATAATTAAATTCTTCCATTGTAAATATAGACTAAATGAATTTATATAACTAAGCCAGAGTATATAAAAGACCTAAAGTATATTTTTTGATCTTATAAGAAAACTGAAACCAACTATGAAGCCGTGGAAAAAAGTAAACCATACCAGAATAATAAGAGAAGAGAAAAATACGACAAGAATCAATGCACAACTTTCAATAACATCTTTGAATATCAATGGTATCTATTCCATGGCCAAAAGAAAGAAAATAGAGAATTGAATTTAAAATAAGAAACTATTTAATTGCTACCTCCAAGAAGCAGAACTCAACAGAAAATACAGTTCCAAATAAAATGGGCCTTGTATAAAAGCAGCTGTTACTCTTCTAATATCCAACATTGAGACTTTAAACTGACTTTAAACTGAGACTAATGAGACATATATTATTATTGACTAGGGAGACAACCCATCACAAAGATGTTACTCTAAACATACATGCCTAAACACAGGAGTACCTTATTTCCTAATATAAATACTAGTAGATGCAAAGCCATAGATGAACCCTAACAAAATAGTAGTTGGAGACTTCAATACTCTGTTCTCCCCTATTTACAGGCATTTCAACCAATGATAAAGAAATATGTGTATAAAATGACTTTAGTGATCAAACAGACTTAACTGACATCTAAAGAACATTACATCCAAACACTTCAGAATACATACTCTTTGCAAATACTCAGAAAGTTTCTCCAAAATATATCTTATGTTAGGACACAAAATAAGACTCAACATTCTACTTAAAATCCTACATAATCCCTTGTTGCTGATCACAGTTAAATGGACTACTAATAAACATCAAGAAAACCCTAGAACATATGCAGTTCATGGTGATCAAACAACACATTACTGAAAAACAAATGGATTCTTGACGAAATCATGATGGAAGTAAAATAATTTCTCAAACCTCATGAAAGTAAAATCACAACATATTCAAACTGATGAGATACAATGATAAGCATCCTAAAAGGAAAGGCTGCAGCTGTAAATGCTTATATAAAGAAATCAGAGGAATTTCAAATAAATAATGATAAATTCTATGCCTGCCACCCAAAACAAGTAAGCCAATCCCGATCAGGAGATGGAAAGAAGTTATTATAAGCAATGAATAAGGCAATGAAATGGAAACAATCAAAAAATAATTACAGATAATCAATGGAGCAAACAGTTCTTTGAAAGGTAAGATGTGCAGGTACTTACCCAAGCTACTCAAAAGAAAGAGAAGATGAAAACTTTTGAAACCACAACTTTCTCTTCGTTGTTCCCAAGAACTTTAGTTAATATTACTATAAACATACTCCAACTTCTAGATGTCTCACAGTTTATGAGAAACTGTGAAAAAAAAAACCCTAAAACCCAAGTTATATGCTTTCTTGCTTTAAAAGGCAAGAATAGACATCACGCATTTACAATCAAATAAAGCCAAACCCAATCCGGTGGTATGACTATCTCAGTGTACAATGTCTGGGATTTGCAAATGAACTTCTGCACTCCTCAGGGCTTGGGTAAGCATACCTCTGGCTATGCCACCCACAGCATATGAAGCTTGCCTCCGAGGCTCAGGTTGGCTGTATTCCACACCTGCTGCTATACTTGGTAGCGGTCCCATGGTCCTGGCAGCACCAATATTCTGGGGTCCCCACTATAGCTAAAAACTTCTTCTTCACCAGGGCCTCTGGCTTCTCTTCAGGAAGACTCTGTGGTAAACTGTAGCAAGCCTCAACTTCTCCATTTGACTCACCATGCCTTTCCAAACCAGTACCATGTGGAACTGCGCCGCCCTGCTGCCAGTTTGATGTGTATGCTTTGTTCTCCATGAAGAACTACTTCTGTGTGCTGATCCTAAGGAAATACTGCTCAGAAGATTAGACTTCTACAATGTTGTTTTATTAATTATAGCTTATTTGTTAGCCCTTGCTTTCCAGAATCTATTGTCCAAAGAAAGTAAAGTTTTACTTCCCCAAGTACTTATTCCAAAATAGCATCTAACAACCCTGAGAGAGTCTTTTCTTTTTACTGAAGTTTCATATGCCAAGCCTCCATCCTCCTCATTTTCTTTGGCCTTATCCAAGGTAGGACAGAGCATCATAGTACGCTCTAAGCTAGTGGTCCTCAACCTTCCCAATGCTATTATTTTTAACACAGTTCCTCATGTTGTGGTGACCTCCAACCTTTAAATTATTTTTTTTCTATTTCATAACTGTAATTTTGCTACTGTTATGAATTGCAATGTAAATATTACTAATGCAGGACATCTCATAAGTGACCCCACAAAGGGATCATGACCCACAGGTTGAGAACCACTGCAGTGTCTAAGCACTTAATGACTTTTCAATTCTAATGTTCTGAATACTTTTGCAGTCATTCCTCTAAAAATCAAATCAGGTTTATTCCAGCAATATGTCACTGCCTGGTATCAATTTCTGATGCCATTTACTTTCTGCTAAGTTGATGAAACTGAAGGCAGATTATGGAGGTGCACTAACACCTGAATAAAAGTATAACAAATATTTATTTGGGGAACGCTCACACAAATTTAAGAGCTGCTGAGGTCTTCTAACCTTAGGCATTGGAAGCTTCCATCCACTCCAAGACTATCACCATTAGAGCCAGGTTGTTCCCCGTCCACTCACAGCACCTGAGACATAACCTTGAAGGGGACAGTACCTCAAAGACAATTGGCTGAATGAGTTCTCACAACAGAACACCATGATAAAAACCTATTTAGGGAGGAAAGGATTCATTTGGCTTTCAGACTGTAATCCCTGATCAAGAGAATTTAACTCAAGGCAGGAATCTAGAAGGATGAACAAAAGCATTGTCCATGGAGGAATGCTTCTTATTGGAGTGCTTCTAGGTTCTTCTTCAACTACTTTACATAGAAATGTGTATATGGCTATATAGATAAGTAGGAATTTCCACCTCTACTCATCCTCAACCATCTCCTCCATCATGTTCCCATGAGCCTCACTGCCTTTAAATTCACTATCTCTCATGGATCCTACTGAGCCCTTTTAAAGTGTTTACAACTGACCACTAAACATTATATAATTTATCAGGGAGCTTTTTCTTGGGGAGAACTGATCCATCCTCTCTAGGTAGCTATTGATCACCTGTCAATTACCTTTCATTACATAGTAATTAGAAAATTCTTCTCAGACATATCACTAGTCAACCCAATGGAGGCAGTTCCTTACTTGAGGCTTCTTCTTCCCAGTTATGTTAACTTCGTAACATACCTAACCAGGCCAGAGAGAGAGAGAGAGAGAGAGAGAGAGAGAGAGAGACAGAATATAAATGTGTGAGGGTATGAGAGTAAGGATGTTCAAGATGTATATGGGAAGAGGTAGGACATGATCAAGACACAATGTGCATTTGTGAGAAAATTTTGTAAGAAAAATAAAAGATATTAATCTAAAATAAGTTAATTTGTCAGGGCCCATAAAAATGGCTTCACTTCATCTTGGCTTAAGGTCAGACAGTTCAAAACTGTACTTACTCTTTCAAGGTTAAAGTCATAAGACCTAAAGATCTAAGGCATGATGTAGGATGTCTTATCTACATAAGAGATTTGCTCTAAAGTATGGTTACTCTTAACCCTAAATTCAAATAATAAGAGATTAAGTCTAAGGCATGCTTACCAAATGTTTGGAAAATTAAGGAAGAAGATCTGTCTTTCCCTTGTATCTTGATAAAGAAGTCTTTTACCATGTTCCCCATTTTGGTTGTGGTATTTAAGCATATTGACAAATAATTTTGGGGCATTCAATATTCACTGGATTGTCCTCCTGACTATTCTGTGTCTCTGTCTTTTCCTTAGCATCTTTACCTGCCTTTTCTCAATCCACATTCTCCCTCTCAGGTATGAACCAGGAAATTCAGCTGGATTCTATTGAAGCCCCACAGGATGGGTTACAACATTAATGTTTAGGATAAATTGAAAAAATAAAACCCATTTTACAGGGCCCATAATCCACAGAGAAGACAAACAGTATATAGCAATGTTATGAGCACTTTCCTGCCAGCATGATTCCTGAGCAATGTCAGTTCCAAAATAACACACAAATACTCTATTAATTATGAAGTCATTGGCCAATGGCTAGAGCATCTTATTGGCTAGCTCTGTCTTAATTGTTAACTTATTTCTATCAATCTGAATATTTCTACATGGTCTTATCTTTCAAAGAATGCCAAACTCACGTGTCCTCTCCTTCTGAGATCACATTGCAACTCCATCCTACATTTCCTAGTATCCTCTTCCTATCTTTCTGAACTATTTGTCAACAGTGCTTAATTCATTAACCAATAAGAGAAATATATTTACAGAATGACATCTCTCATTACAGAAACATATATGATGGGAGATGTTATTCTGTAAATATGTTTCTCATACTGGTTAAACAATAAAACACTGTTGGGCCAATGGAAAAGTAAGATAGGCGGGACTAAGAAACTAGGAGGAAGGAGGAAGTAGAAGGAGAGTCAAAATGTAGACCAGGGAGGAAGGAAGACGCTAGCTCCCCGATATGATGACAACGTGGAAATACTTAGATAAGTAGAAATGGGTTAATAATTAAGACAGAGCTAGCCCATTAACAATGATAGTCATTGGCCAGCAGGATTGTATCAAATACAGAGTCTCAGAGTGTTATTTGGGGCTGGTGTGGCTGTGGGCCCAGACCGGCGTCAGACGGCTGGCGGGAAAAACCTGCCTGTAACACATATATGGTAGTATAAGTCATGAGAGTATACTAAAAAGTGTGAATCTTAAAACATTATATTACAGGAAGATTTTCTGTGTAACTACAGGGAAGTCTGTATATGCATAAATATGGTTAGCACTTTTCTTCCTTTACATTTTTAAATGTATGAACTTTGGATAAAATCTTCTAGATAAAATATATTTATAGATGTAGTTTTGGACAAATATGTAAATCATTAAGGGTAAAAGTTAAAATAAATGAAAACAATAAAATGTTAATCTATGAAGGAAAGTATAAAGAAGCCATTTTTCTAAGAACTTGATTTTCAGGTAGGGAGCTGGCAGAGTTGTCTGCTGACACTGGAAAAGAGCTGCAGTTAATTGAGTAATTGTTAGATTATTTAAAATGCTTTATGACTTTGTTATGAATGTAGAGATGTTTCTAGGATACTTTTGTGACTAAACACTGTGTAATAATCCAGGGAGAATGTGACTCTTGTGGGGATATTACAAAATGAAAGTTATGAAACAATTACCAACTTTTTGCAAATAAAATGGAAGGTCTTTGCACAGGTAAAATAAAATAAAGAACAAACTTAAAGCAATAATGAAAACATATGCAATTCCCTCAGGGTCTTTCAGCTTTTCAGACATTTAGGTATAAGTGAGGCAAGATAAACAGGCATGAGAAGGGAAGGAGCCTCTTACCTCATAGTCTGCTTAAAACTTCTTGCTAGCTGAGAATAACAAAATGCAGTATGATTATCAACATTTCTAATAAAATGTGCACACAGAGACAAGTCTAGTGTTATACAGAAATGTTCTGAATAAATAATTAAAATAGCAGGTGGAGGTGGCACATGCTTTTAATCCAGCACCCAGGAGGCAGAGGTAGGTGCATCTCTGTAAGTTTGGGGCCAGCCTGGTCTACCGAGTGAGTTCCATTGCAGCCAAGGCTACCCAGTGAAATCCTTTCTCAAAAACTGTACAAAAAGTAAAATTAATTATGAATCATGCTTAAGGCCAAGCATGGGTAGGGTTTTTTTCCTTTCCCATCTTGTAACCTATAATTTCTGAGGAAGCAATGTTTATAGTGAAAGAAATGATTTAACATTCTGTGAAACTCCTGGATGTGTGTTTTTATAATATCATATCATATTATAATCCAACCCACAGCACCTTTAAACCTATACTTTCATTTACTGAAAAAGAATGGGGAAAAGGAGTGGATAGTCCCTGAAACCTATTGAGAGGTGAAGAAAGCTGTCAGATTCTTATGTATGGCCGCTATGTGACTGCACCTTGAGAAGGTAACTTAAGGGCAAGTCTGACTCTTTGGAAGAGCCTCTCTCCTTCTATTAACATACTTCAAACTATGCTGAAATATCTGCTAAAGAACATGCAAACCAGCTTCATAGTAGCTCATCTTGAAATTCTTTCCTGGGTAAAGTCAAGAATCTATGATTCTCTTCACTTGGAGACATCTGAAAAGAAGTTCAAAATGTCTCGGGGGCAGCATGGAACTGTGACTCTGGGCTCATACTGCACTATTGATGTCACATTGGGAAATTAGAATATATTGTTATGACTTTAACAAAAGACACCCATATGACCATATGAGAAAAGAAGGGTGTTCATCACCTCTACCTTGAACAGATTCCCCCCACCCCCCATTTCCAAGATCCTTGTTAGGTCAATGGAACAAGTGCCATGCAGAGAACTCAGCCTGAAAGAGCGGTGTACACAGAGCCATTGATTCCCTTTAAAGAGATCTACTCCTGAAAAGGTGCTAGGTCAGATAATCTGTAGAATAATGTTGGTCTTTCAAGACAAAGGAAGTTAAGCAAATGGTCACAGTGTCCGTGTGTTTTAACCAATGTAACCCCTGCCTCTGTGGTAAGCAATGCTCTAAAGAAGTGCTGTGGAGAGAACACATGGTCTCAGTACAGCCAGGTGACACTGAACCTTTCAAGCAGCCATGTTGAACTTCCACATTCCTTTCAGATTATGCCTGTTGACATGGCTGTCATTGTACATTCAATCATTTAGGTTTACTTCTCTTGATAACTCTGCTTTTATTAAGTTACAATAAAACTTTTATCTTGCATACAGTTTGCATACCAGGAATATTCTTTATAACCTTGGCAGTCTACCCCACTGTCACAGTGCAGATATACTGTGCATCTCATTCAATTCTATATTTTAATCAAGGGGGCAAAAATGACAAAGAGAAAGAAAGTAGTTCCCACTCCCAAAACAGGTTGATGGATCAGTGATCCAATGACTTATTTAAATACAACTATATGCTTCCTAGGCTATTCATATTATGGTTGAAGATAACATGATTCACCAATTTAAGTATGTATTCCTGAACCCCCCTCCTTAAAACCTGAACCCCAGCAATTGTGCCCTCTTCTTTATATATAGCAATGTCTGTCAATCTCCCTTCTTAGACCATTGTGACATTATGTTCATTCTTTTACAGGCATAGATTGATGATAGATTCTTGCTAGCACTAGATTCCTGCGTCCCTAGCCATCTATTTTACTTTCCTATAAATTACTAATTTCATTTGTTGTTTGCGTTTGACTATTCTGAATAGAATTATTTTTACTGTCAGGTTACTGACAAATAGGTCATTTTCTCAATTTTATTTAGAGGTAATGGTTCACTTAAAATGTTTTTAACCTGATTGCAGTAGAAAAGGTGTCTTATCAAATATTCAGTAGCCACATAATAACAATAATCAACATCCACTGAATGTGTGTCACATTCCCAGTCTCTTATAAGCAAGTCACATGAATTTAATTCACTTTTTGTCAAATATCCACATTTAGTGAATAGATACTATTATAATTCTTAGCTTTCAAAGAGAGTAACAGAAACATAAAGAGGCTTAATAACTTGACAATTGCAGTAAACACAGCAAATGTCATAGTGGTTTTTTCAGATAAGTTTCTTAATATAACATATCATTTCCAAAACAGTTTGCTGGTTCCTTAGCAAGAAGTTTCACTAATTTATTTCTCTGCCAGTGCTACCAAAAGAGTTCTTACTCTACTGCATTCTATATTAGCAATCAAGAATTAAAAATTTGGACACTGGGAAGATGGTTGTGGGTGAGGAGGCTTTTAAAATACTACAGGTTTTTTTTAAAAGTCAGATTGTTTTATATTGTTATATTAATATTAACATGCAGTCTTGAAAAAATCATGTTTTTCTAGTAATGTGCCTGTGCGTCAAGTAAACAAGGGGTTAATTGTGCTGGTTGTTTTTTGTCATTTTGACACAAAACTAGATATAACAGGGAAGAGGGGATCTCAAATCTTAATTGAGATGTTTCCTACATCAAAATGTTCTATAAATAAGATTGTTGAGCATTTTCTTAATTAATAATTAATGTGAGAGGCCCCATATATTATGAAAAACAAAAGCCTTGAGATAGTGCTCCTGAGTTGTATAAGAAAGCAAACTAACCAAGCTTTGGAGAGAAATCCAGTAATCATCATTCATTCACGGCCTCTACTCCAGTTCCCCCTCTGGGTTCCTACCTTGAGTATCTGCCCACCCTAACTTCCCTTCATGATGAACTATAAGGTGAAGTAAACCCTTTCTTCCACAAGTTACCTTGGATCAATAGAAAGCAAACTAGAACAACAACATATCTCATGTTCTCCAAAGTCTCTAGAATATTATAAGAACTCAATATTAATTGAACATGTATACAAATGTGTGCGCTTATATGTTCTTAAGTTTTCATGACATCATAATTTATAGAAAAACATCAACATGGTTGAAGCTCTTCAGAGGTGAACAGTTTTGAAAATTTAGCCTTATTTATCCAAAATCAGTAAGTGCTAATACAAGAATATGTTTCATTAACCACGTGCCATTGAGAAGACTTACTTGGGTCACCTTTCATGCTTAGAAAGCTTATACCTATAGTTTGTTTTAAAACATGCACTATTTCTTTGAACTTTTCAAAAGCATTTTACTGGGGAAAAGTTTAAATACACAAAACTTAAAAGTAATAGAGAAAAATCTATATAATAGTAATTTTATTCTAAAATTAACATTTTGCTAGAGGTTGTGATAAAATTATCATCTCTCCTATTCCTTATTCTATCTTTCACTAGATCTGATTATTTTCTATTAACTAGGATTAAAGATTTAAATTATTACATAAACCTGATGTAGTATGAAGTGACCTGTGTGATAAATGTTAAGAAATAAGTACAGCTAATTAATATTTAAATTTATTTAAAATGCAACATATTGTCAACATCTTCCCAAATTCCCCCAAGGATCTTTTTTATGTAGTTCTTGCCTCTATGCACTTCCAGAATAAACAACCTTTTTTCCACTAGAAATTAATTAAAGCTATTCTAAAATTCTCTTGATAACGAAAGTTAGTATTTCTAATCCAAAGATTTAATATTTCCTTGAAACTTTAAAGTTCTAGAGATACTGCCAACTTTAGACAGTTGTTTCTCTAGCATAGCATGTCTAGTCTTCCTCATTGTCACAATGTGAAGCATAGCTTATGTGATGTTATTTGTTCCTTAATGAGTATCAGTAGATATTTGAGTTTAGATAGTTGAATTTACCCAACAAGACCATTTCTAAGTTTATATATTGACCTCATTAATAACTTTTATAAAATCTTTTGGATAGAAATACTTTTATAAGTATAGGATTTTCCAACATTAAATTCTAATTAAAAGAACACAAAGATGTTAGGAATTATATATCCCCAAATTACATATAAAAGAAAAATATGTCAATAAAATTAAAATTATCTATAACATAACCACAACTAACAAGCATCATACTCAACTATGGAATGATGAAATATTTTCCCAAGAACATGAGTATCCACTCTCATCATTTCTATTAAACATAGATGCCCTAAGCGAGAAATTAGCAAAGAGAAATAAATAAAATATTTACACCATAATTGATGCTATTACATTATCCTAGCTCAATTTTGGCACTATTTTTTATGCAGAATTCTCCAAAAATGGCATAGAAATTGTTAAAGTAATAAATGTGATAGTTATAGGATATAAAAATCAATGAAAAAATATCATTAACATCTATTCAGATAGAATAAACTACCTCCCCAAATTAGACATTCCCATTTATAAAAAAAAAAAATGTAACATATATTTAGGAACAATTTAAACCAAAGAGGCAAAAGTACAAAAAATAGAAAACTATAAGTACTTATAAAATAAATTGAAGAAGAAACTAATTTTTAAAAATCAGCTCATGTACATTGGCTAGAAGAATCATTAAGGTATCCATAGTACCAAAATCAATACACTGTTAATGTAGTTTCTTTCAAAATTTCAATGATTTTTCTTTTACAAAAGGAATACAATCCAAAACAAGAGGTTCCAAAGATTAATTGTTGAGGCAATGTCAAGAAAAAACAAAGAAACAAACTGGAGCTATCCTATTATTTTATTTAAAATCTACCAACAAGTTACAGTCAGCAAAACAAAACTGTTATACATGCTATGGGGAATCATTTTTAATTAACAAAACCTTAAAAATAGAAACGCCATCTGACGCAGAAACCCTACTAGGGTGATTTTGATGAGAATGTTCCCCATAGGCCTTTATGTTTGAATGTTTGGTGTCCAGTTTGTGGAACTGTTTTGGAAGGATTAAAAGGTATGTCCTTATTGTAAGAGGGATGTCACTGTGTATAGTTTTTGAAGTTTTCAAAGATCATGCAAGCTCAGAGTCTGTCTGTAAAACTCTCAGCTACTACTTCAGCAACATTCCTATCTGCTTTCTGCCGTGATGATAATGGGCCCTCCTTCTAAAACAGTAAGCAATCTTTCAATAAAATGAGTCCTTTTGTAAGTTCCCATGGTCATGGTGTCTTTACACAGCATTAGAACTGTGACAAAGTCGTAGAGAATTGTTCTAGCATGTTCAAAGCCATGAATTTGATCCCTCAGGATGCAAAAATAAGAAAGTAAGTACTAAATGTAGCTCATAAATAAAAAAAAGCCATAAAAATGAGAGTACAAAGTGACAGGTTCTAGGGTAGAGACCACTATATAGGATAGGAACAAGAGTAGAAGTATTAAGCAGATTTATAAGTCAGGTAAAACGGAACAATGGGATAAATATGTTTAAAATTAACAGAAAATAATCAGTCTGTAGAAATAATTGTTAGTGGTAATAACATGATTAACATGTTGTTTTGTTAACTTTCCCATGTTAAAATTCCTTACGAATAGAAATATATGGATAGACAAACCTTGTTTAATCTGATAAATGCAGAGACACAAGGCCAGGAATAATGTAGTCGGGGAAGGAGGTCACATATGTGCCATATTCTTCATGCTAGATGAAAGGGCTTTTTGTTTGATTAAAGATTTCTGACCTATTGAACCCTGGGGAGCCCTTTCATCACAGAGTTCCCAAGAGGAAAAAGAAAGAATAAACTGTCATGATTTTGTGTCAAAAGCTTTTCATATTAAAAAAAAAAAGCACAGTGCTTAATTGAAGGTAGCTGTCATCTTTGACATTTCTCTCTAGGAATGCTAGAGCCTTGAGGATAAAATCTGAAAGACCATAGAACAATCATAATAAACAATGAGCTTCAGACACGGAATTTACTTTGTTTAGGAATAGATAATATAATACAAAATATCAGTGTAATACCATGGGCTATGCACCTTCATTTTATGTTTTAAAATAAACTAACAATACAGAGAACTTAGGAGGTCCCAGTTTTACTGGACCCCTCAATACTTTTCTCACAGACAAGAGGTAGAGAGAACTTCTGGATACCTCAATATTTTTCTCATGGACAAGAGGTAGAGCTTGGCTACATAAGACTTCCCTGTCTGTATGGAGTGCAGTTTCCTGGAGCTTACCATCATGCATCTTTTTAATTAATTTTTATGACTTTCACATAACTGGATTAAACGCTTTTGTTGGGAAGATAAGCTCATGTTTTATATAAATACACGGTGTTATGTATCTGCTTTGCCTAAACAGTAGTTTAGGTTTGAACAAATTCCTACCCTGTGGTTGTCTATGGTACCAGGGCCACACTCCCAGATTGTAATTGAATTGAAGTATATTTGATAATACATAAGTACTTTTCATTATGCTTGTGCTTAAGTGAAATCAGTCATTTTATACCTGGAAACTTTCAAAAGTGACACATATTAGTAGATAACTGCTTGCATTGATTGACCTATAGACAGGAGGAGGTCGACCAGTTGTCTATATGTGTACCCCAACTTTTTGTTTTATATTTATGTGGGTTTTTGTGTATGTGTGTATATATATTTTATATATATATACATATATATATATATATATATATATATATATATATATATTTTATGAGGTCGACCAGTGTGTGTGTGTGTGTGTGTGTGTGTGTGTGTGTGTGTGTGTGTAGGTCGACCAGTTTATTTTTATGTTCTGATTCTTACTCTCCTGACCTTACCACCTTTCCTCTTTTAATTATTATTTGAGTATGGTACCATCACTTAAATATCTCCCCCACATAGTCCAATAGACATAGGCTGAAGATGAAAAACTACCTGAATTCTGACAACATAGATAGCTTTTGCACCACCACATAGACAGATAATAAAGTAGGATTTTTACCATCCAGATATAAATGAGTATCTCTCTCTGTGTGTTGCTTTATGTGTATGAATGCATAGATGTTAATTAATTAAACATTATTTCAATTTACTGCCAGGTAATTACTTATGATCAGCAATAGATGAGGTATTTTTTTACAGAAGAAAGCTCTGCTCTTAGAAACAGCATTCACATTTTCCTTGTGTCTATAACAAGTGAAGCAAATCATAAATTGTTCCCGGTAGACAGGGTGGGTGAGTGAGAATGTGTGCTGACTCTCTTTCCTCAGTTGCCCTCAATAATCTCACTTGCTCAACAGCAGATTGAGTGTTGACAGTTTTAAGTTTCCTGTTCATCTAAGCCTGTTCTTTTAAATATTAGCATGCTCTCACTGATGATTGCTTTCAATGTTTCATTGAATTCTTGTGGATAAGCAGTAAATGCAGTAACTATAGAATAAATAGTATCTAAGAGAAAGAATTAGTCACAAAATGACATGAGCTAAAATTTTCTTAACATAGTATGCCTGTTGTGGTGGAAATAAGTAAGTTGTATTCCCACACAGTACATCTCATGTTAAGGAATTGTCTACTCACAAATGTTTGAGTTTACACAATTGGTCGATGTAGAGGAATTATGAAATTAGGGTTATAAAATTTTAATTTATTGACAAATTAGAGAACATATTTTACTATTTTTACTTCTAATTAATTCATGCGTCATTTCCATTTCTGTCAAAAATTGTCATGAGTCAACCTAAAAATGATAAGGTGGAATAGAAAATGTATCAGTTGGTCTGAGAATCCAAGTAGGTAGTAGTGTAAACTATACGAACAATAGTCTGTGAACAATCACTTTAAAGGAGTCTTGGTTCTTTTTTCATTTGGATAAAATCAGAGTTTGACTTGATTATCTCTGAAGTCATTGAAGATTTTCACTTATTAGTTCAAAGAACTAATAAGAAATATATGTAAATGTGAGTGGATGTGCTTGTAGTACACTTGAGCCTATGCTCACCGATTTAAAATTGTTTCCACTTATTTTATTTGGTGATTTATTAAAGTGTTCAAGACAGTGTTTATCAAGTTTTTGGCAGATGGTCATCAGTGAGTACATGAAGTATACTCCTTGATTATTAATATTAATACACACACATATATATATATATGTATGTGTTAAGATAGCACATTCCACTAGTAACACAGGGGCCAAAGACTGCGTGTGATGTTAAGTGCTCACCTTTACATCATTTCCTTCATGGAAACACCAGAGGGAACAGTAGAAGATCATTTGTTAAGAGTTTATTTTTATATGAAACAAGTGCAGAAGAATATACACTATGTTTGCTAATATTTTATTAAGTACCAAAAGTCACATGTTACAAAATAGACTCAGAACTCTAAAGCATGTAGTTTCAGTATCTACTCAGGAGGTGAATGGTTCAGAGACTACAAAGCATTTTGCCTGCCTTTGAAATGAACTAGGAAACATATTTATTCTGACTGAAACAAAAATGCAGACATAAGAATGGCATTATTGTATATAAAGCTTTCACAGGACCTCCAAGATTCAGAGTTAGTACACCTTGGGCTCTTGTCTATGTACTCTATTATACTGAATATGGAATAGTCTATTACCAAAGATGCATTTACTCTTATCTTTGGAACCTGTGTGAATATTATTTTCCATGGCAAGGGCAAAGTTAACTTGCCAATAGAATTAAATGATTAAATTAATCCTAAAGTAGTGAGGTTATTTCTAAATTGTCTGCATGTGTCTTCTACAGTCAAAGGGGCTTAAGGTAAAAGAGAAAGGGAAGGAAAGTGAGGAAAAATAGAACAATGGAAGGAGGTGCATGAGAAGTTGAAAGCAAGAGAAGAGCACCAACTTGTTGACTCACAAAAAGGAAAGGAGCTTGGGTTGAGGCTAACAGGCACCTTCTAGCATCTTAGGATTGCCAAAGCCATCAACCAACAGAATGCAAATATTTATAGCCTTCCAAATACAAGGAACTGAAATCGCCATCTAATCTGAAACAGCAAGGTTAGACTTAACCTTACGTAACCCTTTGAAGAACTAAAGCCTACCAATACCACTATTGCTGTACACTAACAACTACATTGAATTTCTAACCTGAATAACAATAATATAATGAAACCAACTTGTTTTAAACTGCCTGGATTTTTGATTAATTGTTATATCTGTTTTTGTAAATAACACATTCCATCATTAAAACATGGCTAGTATCCTGCTGGGAATCAAACTCCATTCTTTGTGAGTGATACACAGATGTTCACATACTGTGTACAACTCACCACCTTTATTTTCTCTATTACTTCCATCTAACTAGTACTTTAATGGTTACAGTCCCTGAAAGAAAGATAACAGCCATAAGAATATGTAAAACAGTAAGTTATCAAAAAAGTAAGTATTTTATGTCTATTGGGACTCTGCATGTGAAAACTCTCCAGAATCTAAGAGACAGATCCAAAGGCAAAATCCCTTGGAGTTGAACCTCACTTCTGATGAACTATTTTTAAGAAAACCTGTAGTGGGTTAAATGACAAGAGTAGAAACTGCAACAAAAGTTTCAAGCATGGAAGACTGAATGAGGTAAGTCACACTGACAGAACAATGGAACATTCTGGAAAACAAATATCAGAGATCCAGGTGCCTCTCTGCTTGATACTGATTCACAAGGATCAGAACAGTGAAAGAATTTCAAAAAGCCCTTGGAGTTGGCTACAGTGGCCTGCAGGAGAAAAGCAGATTTTTCTCAGGAAAATGTAGAAAGGCCACTGGAAAAGTTCATGTGAGCAAGACTGCCTGAAGAAAAACAATAGGAGTTATATCAATTTTCTTCTAAACTCCTCTTTTTACTGGACATATATTCTCATGCTATCATCTCTGTAATTCACTGATAATTGCAGGCAACCTTTTCCATTCTGCTTCCATTCCTATTAATAATAAAAATCACATTTTGGGCTACTGCCTTAAGATGTTAGTATTAAGCACACCTGCTTAAATAAATTTATAGTCTTCAGAAATATTGCTATTTTATTTCCTAGCATGCCATTTGAAATAATCATACATTTAATCCCACCAGATGGTAGCCCCGATGTTTTGGTACCTTCCCTTCACATCTTTTTTTTCTCACTTTCTTTTCTGTTTTACTTGTTCATATTCATAACAACTTTAACATTTTCATTTGGAGGCTAGAGGTATGGCTTAGTGCCTTCAAGCACTTCCTGCCTTTCTATAAGATTAGAGTACAATTCTCAGCACCCATATTAGGTAGTCTGTAGCCATCTGCAAATCTTGGTGCAATATTTCTGATGCCTCTGAGCACCAAGGCACCCATCCCCACCATATACACTTTAAATATTTAAATAAAATAATTTTAAAATTTATCTTAAAATATTTTATGTTAGTTAAACAATTGCAAATACTGTCCATTAACTTCTAGATTTTTGTGGTGTTTATATCTTAAATACTACAATGATCACATCTGAAAAATTGGCATTGACAGTGAATCTTTATTTGGGTTTTACCACATTTTAAATAAATGCTATTTTTCTTTCAGCAGGATGTAATCCACTAAATTATGGGTCATCTTGTGAACTTATTCTCATCTAATTTATAACAGCACGAAGCCTTTCCCTGAATTTCATGGCCAAGATTTTCTTTTAGTTTTAAACATTTTTATAAATTTTACTATTAAAAGTTGCAACAGCACCCCACATCATATACTCAAATTCATAAAAGCAAAGCCTATACATCTGAATGAACATCTGTACAGCTGCAGTAGGAATTCAGAGACCATTGAGCTTTACAGTGAATTTGATTATGCTCTTATCAACCACAAAATTAAAATAGAACTAAAACTAGAAAAATAATTAGGTTCATATCTTCTTTCATAAGCATGTTTTTTATTTGTATTCACTCTGTAAATAATCACTTTTCTTCTTTTTTCTGCATGTTATACTGTATCTACATGCATATTTGCATATGTGTGTGTGTTGACTAGATTCTGCTTATAAAGAACACATATTTTTCTTTATTTCTGAGATTCTGTGACTATTTCAATTTCCTGAAAAAATTTAAGTTTCATTTTCCTCTAAAGCTAAATAATATTTCATTTTATGTATGCAAGTTCCTTTTTATCCATCCATCTGTTGACAAACAACTAGGTTGATTATAATTCTCCACTATAGAGAATAAATCAGCAATAAATATGGTGTACAAATGTTCAGTGGTTTAGTCTTTAAATTAAGGTCTGTGATCCATTTTGAATTGCTTTTTGTATAAGGTAAAAGAAGTTGATTCTTTTTAGATATGCCAATTGCACTTTGGACAGCATGTCCTTCAATATGAGTTTTGCTGGGTTTTTCCCCCCTCTTGATTAGTGTCGAATTACTAATTTCTAGAGAAAATGGCAAGGCATCAAAATGCCCTTTTCATGACCACACCCTATCTAAGACAGTATGTGCCCAATTTCCCCACTGTGCAATTGTTCTTTACACTTTCCATCTCATTCTCATTTAAAGATTATTACTAAATAGAGATCAGACTCTAGATGAGGTAACCAAAGCTTCTTCTTAAGAGACAAGACAAAATAATTTGTAGTCATAGTAAAACTATTACAGTAATCAATAATAATTTTACGGGGAAAATCAATTAAATTATTCCTTCTCTTCAGATCTTTCCTAGCAATCATGGTATTCATTAGTGCGCTTTGTCTAGACTAAGTATAACTGGTATTCAAATGTTTTCCTATATTTATTCTTTTTGAGTCTTAAGCAAGGAATTTGTTCTTTCTTATTTAGTTATTTGAGCAGCTGTTTATATGGGTCAGAATGTACTGATATACAGCTATTCTTTAAATTTTATGTAATAACCAAATTTACTTATCCTGTTGTTCAAATGATGTCTGGTTTGGTCACTGGTGAACTTACTGCCAATCATTCTGCTCTTTAACCTCTCAACCTACATTTTATTTAGCATCTATTTCCTGGCACTACCTGATGTTGCAGGATCATCTTGTATTTCCATTGTCCCAAGCACATGGCATTCTTCAAAGACCAGATACTGTAGTAACTCCTGGCTTGCTAGGTGTCCTTGTTTTTAGAAAATTTCAGTGAACAAACAGAAAAATATATCAATGTGCATAAACAATAACGTATAGTTAATTCACTACATATATCTACTGAAGTAAACATGAATTTATACTAATATCTCCAATACTTATTCAACAAAATTACAATGCATGAGTTAAGTGGAATAAAATTTGAATGTTAATGAAAATAAATGTGAAAACACCACCCGTTATTTTTTTTGAGTGATAATTGCATTAAACATGATAAATATTCTTCCTTTAAAAGTATCAAAATATATAACAAATATATAACAAATCAAATATATTTATGAGGATGGAATTGCACATATCAAACTACAAATAAACAATTAAGAATATCCAGAGCAAAATTAGTGAGAAATACAGACCTGTCCTATCTCAAGTGAATAAGTAAAACATTGTGTGAAATTATTTTAACTAATAGGAAATGGTACTATATTTTCAGGCAAATAAAATTCCATTTTAATTTAAATAAGCATAATTGTTGAAGGCTTAGCACATTCACTGAAAGCATGTGCTCAAGTCCCAGTCCCTTGGTGCTGGAGAATGTAACCTTATTTGGCTGTAAAGTCTCAAATTAAGGTCTGAATATATAGGTCTGAAAATTTTGGATAATAATAAAGCACATATTTTGTCAAACCTGAGAAACCATTATAAAATTATTATCACTAAATCAACACAAAATAATTATCACTATGAAGTTGTTAATTTTTAATAGCATATCAATTTGAGACATCCAGAATATATGTATATTTGATAAATTCCCAAGTTCAAATTGGATTCAGAGATGAAAGGTAGAATAATTATGAAGTAATACAGGTCTTAGAAGATTCTCACAAGAGAAATGTAAAACCAGGGCTCTGAATTGATCTTTCCGTCAAAATTTAAATCTAGATAGAATAAAGATTAAAATATTTGAAAGTTTTCAAATAAAGATATCTCAGACTAAATTTAAAGTCAATGGTCTAGGAAGCAATGTTATAATAAAAGTCCAACAACAAAGAAAATATTGACATTTGAAAGAGTAAATATTTAAAACAAGCACAACTCTTGGATAGAAATATGCATATTTCATTTATGTTGCTGTGGTCAAGCACCCTGAAAATGTAAAATAGGGTAGGAAGAATTTGTCTTGCAATTCTAGGTTACACTCCATTATCGCAGAATAATTACAGTGACAATAGCTTCAAGCAGTTAGCCACATCACAGCCATAACTAAGATAACAGAGAAATGAGCATAGCCATGCTTCATGCAAAATGCTGTTAGTTTTCTGTCATATATACCCTAGGGAATAGTACCACCTATGGCCTTGGTCTTCTTACATCAATTAACTATTAAGACATTCCCGTAAAAGAGATGCCTGTAGAACAACCTAAGAAATAGATTTTCCTCCCAGTTGACATTTAAATAAACAACAAGCACAGTAGGAGGTACTTAAAATCAACAAATATAATTTAGGAAGTCAGTATTCTAATAAGCACATAGATAATAAAAATGATAATACATGTAAAGTATATATTATGCAATAGTCACACAAGGACAACTTCATAATACTGAAAAACAAAATAGTTTTTTAGAAAATTGACAATATAGAGTTTTAGGAAGCTAACAAGAAGCCACCAGCTGGGCATGGTGGCTCAGGCCTTTACTCTTAGTGCTCAACAGGCAGAAACAGACAGCTATCAGTCAGTCTGAAGCCAGCCTGGTCTACAGGGTGAGTTCCTGGACAGCCAGTGCTATTACATTAAAAAAACAAAAACAAAAAGAAAAACAAAAGACACAGAAAAACATAAAACAACAACAACAACAACAGAAAACCCTGATTTAACAAAAAAAAAAGGACATGACAAGTCATGATCCACTATCATGGTATAACCATCAGCCTGTAGGCTGCAAGAACAACAATAATGTCTGCAAGAGAAGCTGTGACAAACTCATGGGAAAGTCACCAATAAATTAATCATTTATTGCTAAAACAAATAAATAAGCAAAAATATATGCTTGATGCAGAAACACTTGTGTCATATATATATATATATATATATATATATATATATATATATATTTTGCTTATAGATGTGGTTGTATCACTGTACTGGGTGTTTTTGTGTGTTTACTTGACACACGAGAGAGTCATCAGAGAAGAAGGAGCCTCAGCTGAAGAAATGCCTCCTTGAGCTCCAGCTACAATTAGTGATCAGGGAGAGAGGGCCCAGCCCCTGGTGCAGCCCCTGGTGGGTGGTGCCATCCCTGGGGCCAATCCTAGATTCTTTAAGAGGTTGGGCTGTTCAAGCCAGGGGGAAGCAACCCAATAATCTCCCATACATGGCCTATGTACCATTTCTTGCCTCCAGTATCCTGTCTTGTTTGAGTTTCTGTTCTGATTTCCTTGCAAAAATGAACAGCAATGTTTAGATGTAAATCAAATAAACCCTTTCCCCCTCAATTTGCCTTTTGGTTATGGTATTTTATCACAGCAATAACACTCTGGACTATGATAGTCTCACAGACCTACTTTAGAGATCCATTGGAAATATGAGCCCATTATAGAAATACTATTACATATTATTTGACATTAATTTTAAAAGAACAGTGTTTAAAATATCACACTAGGTGATTTATCCATACTGTAATATCTACAATTTTAGAATTTGTACTGGCCTGTGTCATTATTGAGAGAACATAGAGAAGTGATTACAGGAGAAGTCAAATGAGACAGGTGTTTGAATAATGTTGGAAAAAAGGAGGGAAAGAAATGGTAGTAAACATTCCAGTTATGAAACAAAAACCTTAATAATAAAAAAATTTGCTTTAATAACTATGTACCTAGGTTTAAAACTGAAAAAGAAACAAGTGTACAAAAACAGTTGCTTCAAGAAAGACAAATATGAAAATTCTTAATTTGGAGGTATGGATACATTTCACTCAGTAGAGGTTTTGTTCAGCATGATGCATATATCTGTGGTTAAATTTCCAGCACAGAATAAACTGAGTATGGTAGCAAATGATTATAATCTCACCAACTGCAAAATTGTGTGTATGTGTGTGTGTATATGTGTGTGTGTGTATGAGAGAGAGACAGAGACAGAGACAGAGAGAGAATAATAATTAGAAAAGGAGGTAAAAAAGTTGAGATGAAGTAGGGGTTGGATAGGAGTGAGCAGGAAGCTGGAGTATGTGACATGCAGATTATGTAAATACATTACTTGGATAAAAGTATAAACAACAAAATGAACACAAAATAAAATAAAACTTTAAATACATAATATTAAAAGTGAAATAAACTTTTATTAAAAACAGTTATGGATGAACCAAGAAAACTATGAATTGCCAATCTTATAAAGAAGAAATATCTAAATAAAATTTAAGATTGAAAATAAATTAAACTAAAATTTTAGAACTTTAAAGTTATTCCTTATATTTAGAATTAATGAAAATGCATTAAAATTACTATTAGGTTACATTATGAAAAGGATTGTACATACAGTGATATAAAATAGTATTTTTGCCATAAATTTCACAAAGTTTTCTTTGGTATGACCTAGTAGTACTACAAACATGGTTTTAAAAAGAATTAGACTACAATAAAAAGTATAAGTAAATTACTTGAAGAGTGTATTTAATTATTAAAAATACCAATAATTTTGTTATATGACTTTCCATATTTTCCATTTATACATACTGAACGCTATGTGGATTCTACAAGTAAATGCAAATTAAATTTGTGTCACTTTTGTAATAACCATAGTAAATTAACAAAATTGTTTTCTCAAGGTCAATAATTTGGTTTTATATTTAATATAAATATAATTAGTTGTCCAGGTGAAATCATATATTCTTTCCTTTCTCCCCACAACTTTTCATGTTTTTTGAGTAAGGAATTGACCACTGTATGTATATTTCTCAGATAAGAACTGAAAATCTCATTCTTATATGTTTATATTTTATGGTTATGCATTAATTGGAGGTTTGTGAAAGTTAAGGACAAAATTTTCCTTGAAAACTGGAAATATTCATAGCATACAATGGCAAAAATTTCCAAGTAGATATCTCACTGTTTTAATGAAGGGAAGAAAACACTTATTTTTATAGGAGGGAAACATGGTCATTATAGTTATAAATAAGTATAAATAACTCTTTAATCCCAACAGGTTTTTATGGATTTTAAAATTTATGGATCGCAATGCAAGGGCCACCATATCATGACACAAATAATTTGTGTTTAAATGTATATTATGACACATAAAATTGGCTCTGAGAATGCTTTAAATTTTATAAGCTTAGATATTTGGCATTCGTGAACACAAATTTTGATAGTCAGCAAGATTTTCCATCATCACTTGCGGTGTATGTGTATGGCTGTAATAATATATTGGGTAAAGCATAAACAATTTTGAGGAATAAAACTACACTAAACATCATTCTCTCATGTGTACATATGAGGGTTATTTTTCATCTTCACAGCAATTTACATGGGTAAGCCTGACCTTTAATTTATGTGATTGGAAAGGATTTGTGTGCGTGTGGAGGTGGGCAGGGTCAGTGTCTCCTATGATACCATGTCAATGAAGAGACCAAAACACCAGAGTCTAAAGCAGTTGCACTTGAACAGCTGTTTTTCCTGATAAAATACCTTCTTAAAAAATTACCCATGAAAGTTTTGATACTGTTAAGTGTTAAGGCAGGTTCCTCCCTGCCGGCCTCCCAGTCCTGCCGCCAGTCCTGCAGCCACGTGTGCCCCAAATAACACTCAGAGACTCTGTATTTGATACAATCCTGTTGGCCAGTTACCATTATTGTTAATGGGCTAGCTCTGCCTTAATTATTAACCCATTTCTACTTATCTAAGTATTTCCACGTGGTCGTCTTATCGGGGAGCCGCAGCACGCATCCTGTTTCTTTCCTGGGCTACATCTCGACCCCTACTACTTCCTCTCTCCTCCTCCTGGTCTCCTATCTTGTTATCTCATTGGCCACAGTGCTTTATTAACCAGTATGAGAAACATATATACAGAATCACATCTCCCATCATCTCCTCTTTTCTGTCTAAAGTAAAAGAAGGGGTTTAACCTTAACATAGCAAAATATATCATATAACAGTTATCAAATAAGAATCACAGTTAACAATATTTAGTCCATTAACATTTTGTAAG
Organism: Cricetiscus sungorus; assembly: GCA_030556225.1. NCBI lineage: Eukaryota > Metazoa > Chordata > Mammalia > Rodentia > Cricetidae > Cricetiscus > Cricetiscus sungorus. Next base: position 21,174,259 of record JANBXA010000180.1, on the reverse strand, counting down.
ACTTAAAGAAAATATCATCTATCCTATCTTTGTGAGTCTAAAGTCCTATATGTAACTTATCTTTAATCCTAAGGAAAACTATAAGCATAACTATCTGTTTTCAACTCCTTCAAAGATCACAGAAGGATAATATATAAACTCTAGAAATGACAGAGACAATTCATTGCCTGGTCAGTCACCCGAAGTTCTTCTGTAATGTTCCATCTTCAGCCCATAGGACATAGTGTGTCTCCAGACTCCTCAACAAAGCAGGAAACTTTAAACTGTCCACCTGTATTGACAGTGTGTCAGTCATTTTTCTCTGTGTCCTGTAGACTGTCTGGCAGCCTCTTCCATGAAGCAGGAATCCTGTAGCAATGTCCATCTTGAATCAGCAGTCACCTTTTTGTGGGTCCTGCATGTCCAGTTTCTACAACATAAAGTCAAACAGTTCAGAAGAGCAGTACCTTGCCCAAATGGCTAGTCTTGCCATATTAGAAGCAAACTCCATAATGTGTTTCTTCGATGTCCATCTTCCTTTCTTCTGTAGGTGGTGTTACCAGGAGCAGTTGTGCCTCATTGTCAAGAAAATCCCTAAACCATTTTAAATGCCATATTCTGTAGGTCTTTGAAAGGTTTGAAGAACGCCTATCCATTTCTATATATCTAGAAATCCTAACTAACTTAACTCTAAGTCTTGACTACCATAGGTAACTCTCTAAAATCTGTATTAATTTATACATTACATTTTCCAATGAGCTATATAAACACAATACCTAAACAAGAGGATAAATATACATATCACAAAATTGACCTTAAATTGTATCAATAAAAGAAAATCCATTCCAAAGTAAAGTATTCATATCTATACCATAATTCCCTTTTTACCTTTAAAAAGATTGTTTGTGGTTATAGCCATTTATAACCAAGTCCATTTAAATGAAAACAAACATTTATAAACAATATTTGGGAATTTGGGCATCGTTCTTTCCAAACTACTTCCTGCTGGTAGAGGGCGCTGTCATGGGGGTCCAAAGAAGAACCAGAAATCTTGGCAGTAGTCTGCAAGGCTTTGTCTCAACTGCTTTGAATGTTGGATCACCTGGGGAGCTGTTTCAGGGGGTCTGGCTTGATCAAACCATATAAGTCTGGAAAGAATCCATAGCTTTTCATTTTCTGTGGAAACAAAATTAGAAATCCTTTTCCCCAGTAGTAACTTGTCCTTAAGCTCAAATTTTGGAGTCAAAGCATTTTTAAAATATATAAATTGAATTAATCCAGCAGCATTTCTTTTATCAGTAGTTATTTTCTCAGCAATCAAATAATTTAAAGACAACAGAAGCACATATAGTATCCAAAATTTCTCTGTGTTTTCCATCTTTATGTGGCTTTTTTATTACTCTATTTATTCTACTTCTATTTTTACATATTTTGAGACAGGGTTTCTCTGTGTAACTTTTATCTGTCCTGGAATTCACTGCATACCAGGTTTACTTTGAAATCACAGAGATCTGCTTGCCTCTGTCTGCCGAGTGCTGGGCTTAATGGCGTGCACCACCACATTCTACTTCCTTTTTTCTTTTTTAAACCATTGTATCCTGTTTCTTTTTCTCTCCCAAGCCAGCGCATTTTTTAAAACACAGTGTAAACCTTCATTGCAGCTCTTGTACACACCAATGAATTGTTAGCAGAGCTCTTTAAAAGCAAGGCGTCTTTTTTGACACTTATGCTAATTTTGGAAACCTCCCTTAAAGGAGCCGAGCAACTCTGTCTACAGCAAAACAAATCCAACCAAGAAAATGCTGCTACTAAGAAGTCTTGCTAGTCTCTGTTCCTTTGTTTATAAAAAGTATTTTTTAAGCTTTTGTTAAGTTTTAAGTGAAAGCTTTCAATCCCAGTTCTGACACCATTATGTTACGGCAGGTTCCTCCCCGCCGATGCGTGCCGCGGCTCCTTGATTAGACGACCACGTGGAAATACTTAGATAAGTAGAAATGGGTTAATAATTAAGGCAGAGCTAGCCCATTAACAATAATGGTAACTGGCCAACAGGATTGTATCAAATACAGAGTCTCTGAGTGTTATTTGGGGCACACGTGGCTGCAGGACTGGCGGCAGGACCGGGAGGCAGGCAGGGAGGAACATGCCTTAACATTTAAGTATCTATGCTTGGACAGTCAAATGGATGTTAGATAATAAAAGGCATAGCATTCATTGGCATGGAGGATTACAGGTAAGAAAGGTTGTACGTGAAGGTTTGAATGGTCTATTTGGAATTGGAGTCAGAGAGATCATCATGAATTTTTTATGGTTGCAGATTGGTATATGCATAAATATGTTTATATGTGATTGCATATTAATATCCAGATATACCCATCATATATGTGTAGGTAAAATATAATGAAACTTTAATTGCTTTCATAACTGAGAGGAATTTGAATCAAGAGAATTTCTATTTCAATAAACACATCAGTGATCAATATTGTGATTTCTAATACTATTTTGGGATAAGAGCACCTCAAACTTTGGAGAATGTGGAGAATTCTTGGTCTTGGCTGAAAATGGCTTAGTATAATGAACTTTTAAGTGCCAATATTTATTGAATTATCAACATTGACACTCACCGTCCCACACAACACACACATACTTCTGTGCATTTGTGTACACATGTACACATGTACACACACAATAATCAGGTACTTCAAATGGACATATATGCCAAATGAAAAAATATTTTAAAACTAGAGCAATATGAGCATCAAAATATATAAGATGTTGACATGAGTATCAAAGGACATAACTCATAATAATGCACCATCTAAAATTTTAATTAGAAAATAATATACACTGTTAAATTTTATAGAAAAATAATGTAATCTAGACCATAATGTCAATAGGCAATAAAATTTTACAACACTGTGAATGCAAATTGATTATGAATGTATATACAATCTGTCACACAAAATACTTTTACATGTATAAAATTAAAATTTTATTAAAATATTACAATATATTTAAATATAAGAAATATTTAATTTATAACATGTAAAATATATAAACAATTAGTAACTTACAGGTTCTAAATTAAGTCTACATTTAGTATTTCACAATGGTGACAATGTCTTATATGGTGGAACTAAATTTTACATCATAGATGAAAATGTAAGTTCATTCTTCTAGATATTGTTGGTAAAAGATTCTTCAGTTTAACTTCCCAAATTTGCATTTGGATACTAAATATTTTTGGTTAAATATACTAATCTACCAGTTAAAATGCAAAATTATCTCCTTTCTTCTTGAATATTGTAAATATAGCTTTCAATTATTACAATTTTTATAACAGTCATTAAATTGAATGTTTGTGTTCAGTGTATTAGAAAAAGTTAGGAAAGATAGTTGTAAATTAATCTCCTTGATGCACAAAAGAAAATTAAATAAGGAAAGAGAAATGTAAATAAAGATACATTATAACTTTGTAATGTATCTTTATAAAGATACATAATAACAAAAGTTATTAATTAATTAACTTTTAAAAAGTTAATTTCTTTTGTATTTTTATTTTTTAATTTTTTTTCTTATTTTACATATTGATCCCAGTTCCCTCTCCCTCCCTCCTTCCTTTTCTCCCTCCCTCCCATGTCCCTGACCACCATCCCATCCCATTCCCCACACACTCTACAGTGAGGGTGGTGGTATCACACAAAATATTAACTTCCTGAATGATTATTGTATTTCAGCTGCATGTCTGAAAGCTTTGATGATAATAATTTTTAGCTAATAGTAAGACAAAAAGTGTGATCTTTATATTAATGGCATATTACAAAAATTACATTCAGCATTACATTAAACTATGATACATTTAAATTGCAATGTTTTTCTGTTCAGTAGCTCTTCACAGCTAGGTAGCATAATTCTGACATAACACATATTCTGGAATGATTGACATAACTCATCTCAAATAGAAAGCCTTATTTTAAAACTTGAATTGATATTAATAACACTTAAATGAAAACAACATATAGTTAGTAGCTCTACACAAAAGAGCTTACACTTGCACCAATAGTGATTGGGATTCCTCTTTCATTATGGTATCAACATCATTTTTTGTCAGTCGTTTTGTTGTTTGTAATTCTGATTTGGGTGAGATGGAATTTCATATTCTGGATGTGATTTCTCTGTCAGATGAATAGCTAGCAAGATTTTCCCTCAATCTCTGTGTTTCTTCCTTGCTTGACTGATTGTTTCTTTCTCTGTAAAAAGCTTTTATTATTATTATTATTATTATTATTATTATTATTATTATTATTATTATATTGAAGTTTCTTTAGTCAATCACTGGTCTTAATCCAGAGGCAAATGGGATCCTATTTGGAAAGTCCTTTCCTACACATGTGTTCTATAGGGTAGCATTTATATTTTCTTCTAGCAGATTTAGCATTTTAAGTTTCAGATTGATGTGTCTGGTCTTCTTGGAACTAATTTCTGTCAAACTGTGTTTGATAGTTTAATGTCATTCGTCAACACTTGAACATAGAGTTTTCCAAGCGCCATTTGTTGAAGATGTTGCCTTTCTTCCAGTGTGTGTTTTTGGCCTCCCTGTCAAATATCACATGGCTGTTGTTACAAATAAAAATATTTGGGCCTTATCTGTTTCTATTCCAGTACCATTTTGTTTTAATTATTATGACATTATAATATATTAAAGTGTGATATGGCAATCCCTTCTGTATTATTTTATATTTACTCAAGATTGCGTTGGATATCTCAAGTATTTTCCAGTTCCATATACATTTTAAGACTTTTTTAATTTCTTTGAAGAATGTTTTGAGTATCTTGATTAATGTTGTATAAGAATACTTAAATTCCTTATGGTAGATTTTTTATTTTGACACTATCTTACCAATCCATGAAGACAAAACATTTTTCATCTTTTATTTTCTGGTGTCTCCCCAAATCTCTTTCTTCAGGGATTTGAAGTTTTTATTGTAGAAATCCTTCATCTTCTGGTTACATTTTAGGGATTTAAAAAAATGTCACAGAGAAATGTCTGTTCAACTGGTTGTTTTGATGCAATGAGTTCACCTGCTTCCCAAAGCAACAACCTATTACCATTGGCCTTTGTTGACGTGGATAGTAAAAACCCTATAGCTGAGTAAACCACACAGGATATTTTTCTAAGCCTGTAATTATTGCAGCTCAAGAACTATTAATTGCTGTTCTTCTTTGGCAGCCTGCACAGCACTGTGAAAGTCTTCAAGGATGAGGATTCAGGGTGAGATCCAGCCCATTTCTTCAAGACTTATGTTCAAAGCATGAGGTTTCTCAGCAGCACTGAGTTTTGTCAAATAGTCTATAACTCTTTGGGGGTATGATTATCATTCCTTGCAGTGTAACTCCATCTAATATACATGTATACATATATGCATTTTGTATACAAAATATGCACATATTGTATATGTATTTGAAGTATTGTCCTTAGGGTTCTTTGTCTCTCCCTCTGGTAACCCTATTCCTTTCAAGTTAGAATCCCCACATTTTCACCTTTCCCTATTCATAGCACCTGTGTCCTACCATGTCCCTCTCTTCAACTCATTATTTCCCACCCTGCTTAATCCCATTCAATTTTCTAGGTTTCTGTGGTAATATTAGATGGTGATATATACTCAAATGTGTATTCAGAATTAAGATCCAGATTTAATAGTGAATATGTGACATTTGTCTTCCTGTGTCTGCCTTACCTCACTCAGATATTTTCTAATTTATTTCCTTGCAAGTTTCACAAATTTGTTTCTTTAAAGCTACATATAATTCCAGTGTGTGTATGTGTGTATATGTGTGTGTGTGTGTGTATAACATTTTGATTATGAATTCACAGTTTATTGACATCTTGATTGCTTATATTTCTTAGATACTGTGAATAGGGAGGCAATGAAAATGAGTGAGCAAATATCTTCTTAGTAGGATGTAGAGCCCTTTCAGTAGGTATAAATCAAAGAATGACACAGCTGGGTTACATATTAACATATTAAACTTATTGTCATTTTTGTTTGTTTGTTTTTTTCATGAATTCTTCACATTGATTTCTGTAGTGGAGGAACCAGTTCACAGTTACACTGACAGTGAATGAAAGTTCCTCTTTCACCACATCCTCATCAGTATTTGTTGTCAGTTGTTTCCTTGTTTTAGCCATTTTACTCTAAGAAGTGATGTCTAATTAGTTTGTATTTACATTTCTCTGATGACTAAGCTTTTACTGATTCATTGCTCTTTGAGTTCTTTATATGGCCTTCATATTAATACTCTCTCAAATATACATTTGGAAAAGACTGTTTTCTGCTCTGTGGGTTTCCTCCTGACTTGATTGTGTCCTTTGATGCACAGAAACATCTTAGAGCTATGAGATTTCATTCGTCATTGGTTGACCTAATTATGAATGAATGTAGCTCTACACTTGTGTCTTGTAAATTATGTTTAAGTTTAGTAATTTTAAATTGTAGTTTTCACGCTGATGTCTTCAATACATTTGAAGTTTATTTTTTGTAGGATTATAAATATGCATCACATCTCATTCCTCTAAATTAGAGAGCCAGGTTTTCTAGCACCATTATTCAAAAGTGCTGTCTTTCATACAATGTATGCATGTGGCCTCTTTCTCAAACATAAGATGATTGTAGGTTGTAGTTATGTGCATTTACATTGGGCTTTTCCATTTTGATCTGTTTATATACATTTATACTGTTGTGTCAATGCTCTGTTTTGTTTGTTTATTTGTTTTCACTATATCCATGAAAGATAGCTAGAGAATACAGTAAGCTCTACATTATTCTTAATTCTGGTAAGGATTGCTTTGATTATCTGTGGTCTTTTGTGGTTTTAGGAATTTTAGGAATTTTTTCTATTTCTGTTAACAATCTTATGGGGAGTATGATTGAATTGAATATAATCTATAAACTGTTTTGGTAAAATAGTTTTTTATACAATATTAATTCTACAAATCCAAGATCATTGAATGTCTTTCCATAATTTAATTTGATTTTCAAATTCATACTGTAGAGATTTAAAGTTTTCATTACAGATGTATTTCTCTTTCTTGATTATGAGTATTCCTCTACTGAAAGCTTTTCTAAAATAGACTATATACTCAGAGAGTAACAAATCTCACCTAATAGAGTAACATCAAATATCTTAATGTATCCTACCTGACCACAGTGCAATAAAGCTTAAAATCAACAGCCAAAGAAACTATAAACCACACAAATTCACCAAAATTAAATAACACAAAGCTAAATGATGAATGGGTCAAAGAAGAAATCAAGAAAGAAATTTCTTTATAGAATTCCCTGAAATTAGTAAAAAATATATAATGTTGATATATATCAACGTTTCTATGAGCTGATCCTTTGAAAATATAAATAAGTTCTACAGATACAATAACCCAAAAGAAAGAAGTATCCCAAACAAACAAAATCAGAGACAGACAGGGAAATATTACAACAAATAACAGAGAAATTCAGGAAGTTCAAAGAGAATAAATTTAAAACCTACTCCAGTAAGTATGCTTTCTATTTAACATGAATGTATTCCCTCAAAGCTTTAAGGCTTCTATCTTTATGGTCATTTTTAATAAGATAATTATAATATAGGTTCCATTTTCCTGATAGTTGAATTGATTTTTCCTCTGAATTAGGATTAGAAAAAGAAATGTTTAGAAGAGATCATTAAGTGGATAATTAACATTCTTCTGATATCTTAGAATCCAAATTTCAAATAAAGATACTGCATTTAAAATTATCCTGATAATATTAGTGAAAGAGATGGGTCACAAAAGATCACAGTAGCTGTAGTCCCAGTTGTAATAACTAATGGGGAAATGTACTGAAGATAAAAAAGGCTCAAATGCAACATTTCCTTAATGCATGATTACCTGCTAATGGTAACATAAAATATATAAGTCTGATGTTATATCTATGGAAAATTACCTCAACTTGGGCAAAGAATATTATTTTGATAATTGGTTTTGAAGGAGGATTGAAGGGTCAGGAGAAATGTAAAAGGATCAAACTGGAAAAAGTTCAAGTTGTTTTTCTTTTTTTTAAGTCTTAAATTGTAGAAAAAAATTAGTCTCTCTTTTCTACTCTCTTTTCTTAGTCAATATTAGAAGACAGCAGAGCCCAAATTCCTTAATGAAATCAGAAATCAGTTGTTCTAACTTGTTATGAGCTTTAAAACTGTATGTATTTTTAGTCTTCTAATTCGCAATAATTACCATTGCAGGAAAAGTTTTGTATTGTTCAGCTGTTATGAGTCTGTGCTTAATTCCTTTCTAGTCTTTTAAATGATATTTGCTCATTGATAATTCCTTATGCACAAAACTCAAATATATATTCTCTAGAGGAAGTCTTTCTCTTTGAAAACTCTGATCTGAGGATCTAAAAGCTAAAAGCAGGCTCTGGTTACCTGAGTAACTAATAAGAGTCTTCAGGGAAAGTAAACTATTCTCTTACTTCTGGGTTCTTGATTCTTTCCCTTGATCAACAGTTAATTGCTTTTTTCTTTTTTCTTTTTTTAATCTTTTCTGGTGGACATAGGCATTCCCTGTAGCCTAAATGTTTTACCTTTGTAATTGAATACATCAGCCTCACAGCTTTTCTCCAATTGAGTTAAGCTACTGTGCAAGACAGAAGTTGGTAGCACACAATACCACAGTAGACTGAAAGGTTATACAATCAATCAACACGCTGGTGGGAAAGGAAAGGTCAGTAATATTACGATTATTAAAAATTACATTTTCTCTGGGGATTAGAAATAAAGATCCTCAATGAGGAACTGATGAAGCTAAAGTTTGCACTGCTCTGTTTACACATTCCAGGTGGTGTCTGTTCTTCTGAAGCTGTGCATTGCCTCAGGTCCTTCATGAAAACTCTAATTTGTCTGACTTGCAATGGAGCTATGATATTCATAAGGTCATTTGGGCAGCTGATTCATTAAAGTGTTACAGCATACGTTGCTCATGGCTTCTACAATTATTTTTTAGTTCACAATATCAGAAGTAAGTTGAATTTGATTCTTGTTCTAGAAAAAAATGCTATTATAGTCTCACAGATTCTAATGTCTAGTGTTCCACTTATATCTTCATAAAGTTCAGAAAGCAGGAGTCCGAGACTAGAGAAATAAGTCACATGTTTCAGTATAATTGTTCATTAGTACTTTCAATGCTAAGTGTATATAGCGTGTATATTATAGATTTTATTATAATTTACAACAGGTAATACTTAAAAGTTCTGGTGTCCTATTGCATATCAAGGTGACTCTAGACAAGAGCAAATTGCTTTATATTTAAAAATAAAGTAGAGGACAGGTTTGGAATGTTTTTACCATGGAGAAATGATAAATGGGTGGACATGCTAGGAACACTGATTTGGTCTACATAATTTGGACTACATTGAAACACTAAGCTTTGCCCCTTAAATATGCATAATTATAGAGTATTAATGAAAACTAAACTAATTATGAGTGAAAATTTGGAAGGTCTTTCTGTGACTGAGCAATGTGACTTGGAGGATTAGCTATGAATGTGTGGAACTAGAAATGGATATTTGATTCCATTAACTTAATGGAGAAAAATTAATAGTTCCTAGAGATAGAATAAAATGGTTAGGGTAAAGGCAAATTCTAGCACATATATCATGTAGAAGACAGGATGAAATAGGGATAAGAGATTTTCAATTACATGGGTTCTAAAGGATAAATCAGTGGTTATAAACATAAGCTCCTATGTAAAAAAAATGGAAAATGATCTTATACACTTTCTAATATGCAGGGTTGATGAAAATTTCTAAATGCAGAGGTGGAGGAAACACTCATGTAATTGTCCTTGCTTATTTATTTCACAGAGTTGTAGGCTATAGCACAGAAAATAGAAGTTTAGTAAAGGCTAGTGGATATCTTAAGTAGAAACAAAGTTTGACATTAGCTGAAGCAAAATATTCAAGTTTCCAGAATAAAGTATTGGAGCAGAGAAAGGCAGACAGGGAAAAAACACTGAAGTCATTCATAAAGCCCCAGTGGGTATGTAATGAGTATATATAAAGATATATCTACATGTGAATTTTTATGTGTCAGAAAGATGCTCAGAACATAGTAAAACCATTTTTTAAATTTTTTTTTATTTTTAATTTTTACATGACATAATGATCCCGGTTCCCTCTCCCTTCCCTCCCTTCCTATTCCCCTCTCTCCCATTCTCCTATTCCCACGACCACTCTACCCTCTCATCCCCCCCCCCATATGTAGTGTGATGCCATATAGGAGGGGTCATCTAAATCTGTCATTTGGAGTAGGGACTAGGTTTTCTCTCCTGTCTCTAGTTTAAGGGACTATCCCTCCATGACGGATGTGCTCCCAAAGTCCTTTTGTGCAACAGGGATACATCGTGGTTCCACTGTCTGAGGTCCTTTAGACTGCCCAGGCATTCTAGCTGAGACCCATTTTCAAGGAGGGTTGAGGCAGTTTCATGCTGGATTCCCACCTATCAGTCTGGGGGCCCATTTGCTCCTCCTTGTTCAGGTCAGCTGTCTCTATAGGTTCCTGTAACCTGGTCTTGTCCTCCCTCTCTGCAGCTGTAGTCCAGTTTCTCAGTGTTTAGTTGTGGGTATCTGCTTCCATTTCCATGAGCTACTAGATGAGGTCTCTATAATGGTGGATAAGTTAGTCATTGATCTCATTATCAGGGAAGGGCATTTATGGTAGCCTTTCCACTGTTGCTCAAATTCTTACTTGGGGTCAGTCTTGTAGGTCTCTGGATATTTCTCTAGAGTCAGTTTTCTCTTCAAACCTATAATGACTCCCTATTTTGTGGTCTCTCTCTCTCTCTCTCTCTCTCTCTCTCTCTCTCTCTCTCTCTCTCTTCTCCTCCTCCTCCTCCTCCTCCTCCTCCTCTATTCCTCCCTTGACTCAATATTTCTAGTCCCAGGTGCTTTCCCGTCCTCTCCTTCTCTTTCTCCTAGCTCCCTCTCCACACACTGCTCCCCCCCACACACACTCCAATATGCTCAGGAGATCTTGTCCCTTTCCCCTTCTTTGAGGGACCTTATATAAATCTATTAGAATCCTCCTTGTATCCTAGTTTCTCTGGTGGTATGAATTATAGGCTAGTGATCCTTTGCTCTATGTCTAAAATCCATATATGAGTAAATACATACCATGTTTCTCTTTTTGTGACTGGATTACCTCATTCAGTATGGCTCCTTCAAGTTCCATCCATTTCCCTGTGAATTTCAAGATTCGATATTTTTTTCCTCAGAGTAGTATTCCATTGTGTAAATGTGCCACATCTTTATCCATGCTTCAGTTGAGGAGCGTCTAGGTTGCTTCCAGGTTCTAGCTATTACATATAATGCTGTGATGAACATAGTTGAACTCATGTCTATGTTGCATGGATGTGAACCATTTGAGTTTATGCCTAAGAGGGGGATTGTGGGGTCCTGTGGTAGACTGATTCCTATTTTCCTGAGGAATAGGCATATTGATCTCCAAAATGGCTGTACAAGTTTGCACTCCAACCAGCAGTGGAGGAGTGTTCCCCTTTCTCCATATCCTCTGCAGCATAAGTTGTCATCGGTGTTTCTAATTTTAGCCATTCTGGCAGGAGTAAGATGGTATCTTAAAGTTGTTTTGATTTGCATTTCTCTGATAGCTAAGGATGTTGAGCACTTTCTTAAGTGTCTTTCAGCCTTTTTGATTTCCTCTATTGAGAGTTCTCAATTCAGTTTTGTACTCCATTTTTTAATAGGGTTATTGGTGTTTTGTTGACCAGTTTCTTGAGTTCTTTGTATATTTTGGAGATCAACCCTTTGTCAAATGAAGTTTGGTGAAGATCTTTTCCCATTCTGTGGGCTGCCATTTGGTCTTGTCAACTGTGTCCTTTGCCTTACAGAAGCTTCTAAGTTTGAGGAGGTCCCATTTATTAATTGTCGATCTCAGTGCCTGTTTTACTGGAGTTATTTTCAGGAAGAGATATCCTGTACCAATTTGTTCATGGGTACCTCACACTTTCTCTTCTAAGAGGTTCATTGTGGCTGGATATATGTTGAGTTCTTTGATCCATTTGGACTTGAATTTTGTGCATGGTGATAGACACGGGTCTTTCTGAAGTCTTCTAAACACCATCATCCAGTTGTGCCAGCACCATTTGTTGAAGATGCTTCCTCCTCCATTTGTATACTTTTAGCTGTATTGTCAAAAATAAGATGTTCTTAGTGTGTGGATTAATGTCAGGATTTTCTATTCAATTCCATTGGTCTACCTGTCTATTTATGTGCCAATGCCAGGCTGTTTAGAGGACTATAGCTCTATAGTAAATATAAAGTTGGGAATGGATATGCCTCCTGACATTTCCTTTATTGCAAAGGGTTGTTTTGGCTCTCCTGGCTCTTTTGTTTTTCCATATAAAGTTATTATCGTTTCAAGGTCAGTGAAGAATTGTGCTGGGATTTTAATGGGGATTGCATTGAATCTGTAGATTTCTTTTGGCAAGATTGCCATTTTTACTATTTTGATCCTACCTATCCAAGAGCAATGGAGATCTTTCCACTTTCTTGTATCTTCTTTAATTTCTTCTGTCTTCCTCTCTTTTGATTGATTTTGGTTTGAACTCTAACTTGTTAGGTATTAGGATAGCCACACCTGCTTGCTTCTTGGGTCCATTTTATTGGAAGATCTTTTCCCAACCCTTTACCCTGAGGTAATATTTGTCTTTGAAGCTTAGATGTGTTTCTTGTATGCAGCAGAAAGATGGATTCTGTCTTCGTATCCATTCTGTTAGCCCATGTTTTTTTATAGGCAAGATAAGACCATTAATGTTGAGGACAAGTAAGGACAGTTGATTGTTAATGCTTGTTTGTTTTAGATTTGTTGTTGGCAGTGGTATTGTAAATATATCTACCCTGCTTTACCCTTGGGTTCTAGTGAAGTGGGATTATCTATTGCCTATGTCTTTGTGAGCGTAGTTAACTTCCTTGGGTTGGAGTTTTCCTCTCAGAACTTTCCATAGGGCTGGATTTGTAGATAAGTGTTGTGAAAATCTGGCTTTGTCATTAAATATTTTATTTTCTCCATTGATAGTGATTGAGAGTTTTGCTGGATATAGTAGCCTGGGCTGGCATCCGTGAACTTTTAGTACTTATAGAATATCTATCCAGGACCTTCTGGTCTTGAGAGTTTCCATGGAGTTTCCATGGAGAATTTCCATTTTGATAGTTCTGCATTTATATGTTACCTGGCCTTTTTCCTTTTCTGCTGTTAATATTATTTCTTTATTCTATATGTTAGTTGTTTTGATTATTATGTGTCAAGGTGTCTTTTTTTTTCTTTTGTCCAGTCTACTTGTTGTTCAGTATGCTTCTTGTACTTTCATGGGCATGTCGTTCTTCAGATTGGGAAAGTTTTCTTCAATGATTTAGTTGAATATGTTTTCTGTACTTTTGAGCTGGGCTTCTTCCCCTTCTTCTATGCCTATTATTCTTACTTTAGGCCTTTTCATGGTATACCATATTTCCTGGATATTTTGTGTTAAGGATTTGTTGGATTTAAGGTTTTCTTTGGTTGATGAATCTATTTCCTCTAGTTTCTCTTCAGTGCCTGAGATTATCTCTTTGATCTCTTGTATTCTGTTGGTAATGCTTGCATCTGTAGTTCCCAATCATTTGCCCAGTTTTTATATATCTAGTATTCCTTCAGTTTGTGTTTTCTTTATTGTTTCTATTTCAGTTTTCAAGTCTTGAACTGTTTCCTTCACCTGTTTAATTGTTTTTTTCTTGGCTTTTCTTACTTTTTTTTTTAAGAGATTTGTTCATTTTTTTTTAATTTTTTGTTTGTTTTTTCTTCCATTTCTTTAAGAGATTTTCTCATATCATCTTTGAAGGCCTTTATTGTTTTTATGAAGATATTTTTAAGTTATTCTCATATGCTTCATCTGCTTTGGAGTGTTCAGGTGTAGTTGGTGTAGAGTTCCTAGATTCTGGTGGTGTCATGCTTGCCTTTCTATTGTTAGGTGTTTTCTTGTATTACTGTCTTTCCATCTTTTCTTCCAGTCAGTGTAGGTGGGGTCTCTCTCTCTCTCTCTCTCTCTCTCTCTCTCTCTCTCTCTCTCTCTCTCTCTCTCTCTCTGTTACTCCCCCGGTGGGCTTGGGTAGGTAGAATTTCAATATCTGTAACTCTGGGTGGTCCATGTTCTCTAGGAGGTCTCTCCTCATGCATGGACCTGGCAATGGGGGGTCAAAGATCAGGCACCAGCAGAGGCCTGGTGATGGGGGTCAAAGATCCAACAGGCAGGGACTCAGGATGGTCCATCAGGGACAGATGGATCTCTGTCCAGGCCCAGAGCTCCAGCAGAGGACCCACGGTGGGCGTCAGAGTTCAGGCAGGTGGGATTCATGGTGGTCTGAAGTAGATAGGTGGGTCTAGTGTGCCTGTAAAACCATTTTTAAACATTGGAAAAACAAACAGTAAGATCAGTACCAGTCTTAATTTTATATTCAGTAAAGATAAAAAATTACTTTTGGAAATTTTAATACCACATGAAGTTTTCTTCAGTTGTGTAAAGCACACATAAATTCACAGTAACAACAGCACAATCTACACCTCTACTGTCAACAATCAAGCAGACTTCAATGGCCAATAGTTACTATAATAAATATTAAGTAAATCCTTCATATAGGGGAAGATACAGCAACATGGGTTATCACAATGGAATTACATAAAGTGGGTATTGTAAGTAGATAATTGTAGGATGCTCAATCCACTACAAATCTACAATTTAATTACAATTTAGCTTGGGCTATCTTTAGTCCATTAATTGGCTAACTTCATTGACCTTTACATGAGCCTTAATATCCTGGTACCAACAGATAAAGTTGTTTCTAACATATAACATCCTGGGACTGACTGCATTAAATTGATAATTCCTAGTTCCATCAATCTAAGGCTGGGAATCCTCTCAGAGGTCATTTAAGGTAAATAGAGTTCTCCCAATTTTTCTGTAACCAGTTTTTTTTTCAGATGATATTTCTAAGGCAGTCTGGAGTATGTAAGCTCTCACTGATGGGCTTAATGAGAAACCTGGCACTAGGGAACTTCCTGGAATCCACAAGGATGACCCCCATATACAAATCTAAGCAATAGTGGAGAGGCTACCTTAAATGTCCTTCCCCTAAAACGAGATTGATGACTACATTAAATGTCATCCTAGAGCCTTCATCCAGCAGCTGATAGAAGCAGAAGCAGAGAGCCACAGCTAAGCATTAAGCCTAAATCCTGGAATACATTGTAGAGAGGGAGGGGTAATGAGCAAAGAGGTCAAGAACATCCTGGGAAAACACACAGAAACAGCTGACATGCGCAAGTGGGAGCTCATGGACAACAATCTGATAGTGGGGTAACCAGCATAATGTCAAGCAGGCCTCTTGAACTTGGGTGTCAATTGGGAGGCCTGGGCAATCTATGATGCCTCTGATAGTGGAGCCAGTATTTATCCCTAGTGCACAAATGGGCTTTGGGAGTCCATTCCCTATGGAGGGATACTCTCTTAGCCTAGATACACTGGGGAGGGCCTTGTCCTGTTCCAAATGATGTGACAGACTTTGGTGATCCCCCAAGGAAGGCCTGCCTCTCCCTGAGAAGTGGATAGACGGTGGGGTTCGGGAATGGTGGAGTGAATGGAAGGATGGGAGGGAGAGGGAACTGGGATTGGTATGTGAAATAAGATTGTTTTTAATTTAAATACAAATTAATTTAAAAAGATAAATAGGTGATAAATTTGATAGAATAGGGAATAAGGGTAAATAGAAGGGGTTGGAGGGAGAAAATGGCAGGAGTAAATTATATAATTACAATTTTAATTTTAAAACTTAAAGAAAATTGCATAACATGAAAAACATATAGAACTTATACATACTATTATTTCAGAATTAATGGTAAAATAAATTTAAAAGAACAATAAAATTTATACTTTGTCTTTATATGCCAGATCAAGCAAAGTAGTTTTTACTACTTCTCTCCAACTTACACTGCAATTTAGCACAATTCAATAAAAATATTAACAGAGTTTTATTATGAATTGACATAATAATTTTAAGATTCAAATTAAAAGACAAAGGGGTGAAGAAATAACAAGACACACATTTTCAACAGAATGACTTCTTCACTCATCTATGAGTTGTAAATGTTATAACATCCATTTTTGTCATGTCTGAATATTATGCCTTTGAATGTTCATAATCCATTTTGTAAATCCTTGAATCAGCTGATAGACATTTAAATTGATTCTATATATTGATTCTTCTGAATAATGT
Organism: Cricetiscus sungorus; assembly: GCA_030556225.1. NCBI lineage: Eukaryota > Metazoa > Chordata > Mammalia > Rodentia > Cricetidae > Cricetiscus > Cricetiscus sungorus. Next base: position 21,157,931 of record JANBXA010000180.1, on the reverse strand, counting down.
GACAATGAACACAGGAACACAAATGTCCTTAGTATATACTAATTTCATTACCCTTGGATATAAGTGAATGAATGCAAGAATGAAAAAAACTAGATCATCCACAATCTTTCTCATTTTTGAAAAATGTAGAAAAGTTTATCTCCTATAAATAGTGTGGAGGTTATAAAAGGCAGAGCACAACTGACAGGAAAAAGATGAACAATGGGTATAGCATCATGAATAAAAATAATAAAATTTAGTATTTTATTACACAGTGGGGCAGTGCGAGTTAACAGTATCTTCTTTAACTTTCAAAACAGCCACAAGATATGGAATTTTTTATTGGAATTCTTCACTGAAAAAATGCTAAGTGTTTGAGATGATGCTATATTGATTATTCAAATTTGGGAGATATATATGTATATATATGCATGAATAAACATATATTAAAACACATAACACAAGATTTATAATTATTATCTTTTAATCTGTCAATTGAAAAATAAAATAATAGAGTTGGAGAGGTAACAAACCTGAGTCTCAATCTTATAAATCTACAGTAATTAAATGTATGTTATATGCTTTCATTGATAGAAAAAATAACATTGAAGCAGAATAGAGAATGCAAACTGAGTCTCAGGCAGATGTAGGCAGGGAAAAAAAGGCAACTCAGTGTAGACAGGCATTTTTTCAAACAAGTGCTGCTATACAATCACATGTAAATTGCTGAACTTTGAAACATAATTTATACTGCATCTTAAGATAAGTCCCACTCAGCACTTATATCATAGGAATTCTAGAACATGGACACTAAACAAATACAAGTGAGGAAGTATTTGACTATTGCCAGTAATTGAGGATGTGTCTTGTTCCACTTGAAAAAATGTGAGAAAGGGTTATTCATGGCAGTGTGCAAGATGATGAAGTTTAAGGGTAGCTTGAACTATTTAATTTATACAGTTCTACCAGCAACTATGTAGTAACAGCTTTTATAAGGTAAGATAAAAAAGTAAAGTAAAAAATAAAGTAAAGTAAGAATATTAATACACACAAAGAGGTAAAATGGAGATCTCCAGGACTCAAGTTTGATCAGCCTAAGTGATTTTATTTTGATGTCATTCACATAAGACACATTCATGCTAGACATCAAAAATGTCATTGTCCCTTGTTAAAAGTCTTTTCATTTGAAACAACTGAAGGTTATAATGCATTTAATTTAATGGGGATAAAAGAACATAATTATATTTCTCAGAGTCCTTATATAGTTTTCAAAGACAAGTGGACAAATGGCATAATGTTAAATCAGAATAATTCTTACTGAGCCACAACATGATATTTTGCTAATAAACCTAATCGGAAGCAAGGAAGATAAAAACTAATGTGTGTGAGAATGAATGTATAGTTCTATGTATGTATGTATATTCTAGTGGGACTCTTCATTATTTGGTTTGTAAATCTTTTTGACTCAGTAATGACAGAAAACATAACTCCCTAAACCCTACTGACATGTCATAAAAATTCAATTGTGAAGAAATGTATGTCTAGTACATACATTTTCCTTTCAACCCAAGGATTTCTGAGCAAGCTTCTGAGGGATTTGTTGTAACACTTGTTTGCCTTGGTAGGTCATTTGCACAAGAAAACATTCCAAAGGAGAGCTGTGGTAACCACTTGACAATACCTTAGTTGAAAAATAGGGATACCCAGTGAAAATAAAAGGCAAACAAAACAAAACAAAACAAACAAAACCCCAGAAATTTCTTAAAGATAAATTAAAACTAAGAATAAAAATCAGGAAAATGTAAGAATATTCCAGTTGTAGTTTCAAAGGTTATTCAATTCAAAACAAAGTAAATTTTTAAAGTTATCTTGTTGGTTGTGATTAAAATAACTCTCTATACATATCAATGTTGTTTCCCTTCTGTCTTCTCTAACACCTATGTCATATGAGGACATAGTAAGAGATTTAAAACATCACTTAATTTTATATGATATAGCCAAGGGATTTTCTTTTGCCTACATTGAGTTCTTGGTTCAGTGTAGTTTATAAGCCCTCAGATTTAGGAGTTAAAAGGGCATCTGGGCATGGAAATGATTAAGTTACTATTTCTGTATAAAATTCGCTCTTCTCTATTCTGCTTTACAGTTCTGGAGCTACAATTTTGCAAACCACATTTTAGTTCTTCCAGCTGTTCTATTTTAATCCTTGCCAATAACATATTAGAAACTCAAAAGCAAGAAGAGGCAAGGCAGATTTCTTTCTCTTCACATTTCCTTCCTTCTTTCCTTCCTTCCTTCCTTCCTTCCTTCCTTCCTTCCTTCCTTCCTTCCTTTCTTCCTTCCTTTCCCTTTCTCTTTCTCTCTTTTTCATCCTCCCTCCCTCCTACCCTCCCTCACTCCCTCCCTCGCTCTTTCCCTCCCTCCCTCTCTCCCTTCCTTAGGGTTTCAGTTTGATAGAGTATAATTCCCAAAGCTTGTCTTGCCTCCATTATGTGCAGTAGTTTGACAAAAGTAACCAATTCTAATTTTGGGTTTGCAACTAATACTTTTGACACAGCTGCAGCATAATGCCTCAGGTGCCAGTGGCCTTAACATTAACTCCAGGAGTAGTCCTCTGCCACTGTTGTATAATTTAATATTCCCAACATTTGCCTTTTCTCTACTAGGAAGAGTAGGCATATTGTACCTGCCTACTGTAGTTGCTATTTGTGTGATACTTCAGTGTCCCTTTTGAATTTTTAGTCTCTCAGTAGCTGTTAAGCATTCATTTTAGTAAATGACACTTAAAAAAACTTCTGAGAAATTTTCCTTTGACAATGCTTTATAGTACATCTAGTTACATCTAAATTTAGAATAATCACCCTTATTATGGGGGTAAACCTTTTTGTGAGATTAAACTCATGTCTAATGCTAGCCTATTTTCTCAAATTATTCATTTAAAATGTAACAGTTCTTACTGAATTTTCCTTGGTGCTATAAGGATTTCAGGGAATTAATAGCTAAGAATTCCACCTGCAGATACCCAGGAAAATTTTAATTAACCTGGATAGGTATATAATAATTATATTAATTAATGAATATTACACAGAGAGAATTTTTAAGAAACTTAGAAGAAGGCACTTACTATCACTGAAAATCAGAATATACCTGAAGATCTTAACAAAGAATAAATTGGAGTAGATAAAACATAAAAAAGCATATTTATAAGAAAAGTTATGAGTCAGATTAGATTATTTTGAAAGGTGAAAAGAAAATGAACAGTACATAATACCAAAATAATTCCAAGCAGGAATTTTTAATATTTAGTAGTTCAGCTAAGTTCATATGACACAGTAATGGAGAGTAAACTTCAAGAAGAAAGGGGTGGGATGGTGTAAGGTCTTGTATTACAATATAAATATATGAGGTGTTATTCTCTAGGAAGGGAAAAATACAAAATTTCTGAGGATCCTTTAAGGTTACACTGCAATGTGCTCAGCCTTGACCTTGAAAAGAAAACATTGACCATAGAATATTGTTAATGATATGATACATTGGCCAATTTCTCTTTTAGAAACTAGGAGACTCAGATCTCCAGGGCTGTCAGAAATCATCTAGTCAAAGGTCTGTGGAGGAAATGTGAATACCAATTTCTCTGATGAATACATAGGAGAGAGAGTATAAACAATTTACACCTTCTCTGAAAGAATCTTGAGTACAGTGGCTGACTGGAGGATGTCATGTAACAGGAACAGCATGACGGTAGAGGAGAACAATCCCATAGAGAAGCCTTGATAAAAAACAGTATTAACAAGGGACAGTGTAAAACGGAGTAAAGGCAAGCACTGAAGTTTAAATTTACAGGACAGTAGAATACAAATTTCTACACATTCTTTGACTCACATATACATTAATAATCTTTATCACTAGGACATTACCATTAAATAATAGGAAGGTAATCAAGAACATTAATAATAGCCAGTAATGTTTTTGGGTATATGGGGCCTCCCCATATAGTAGTTTTGTCTAATAGGGTAATTGTGGTCTTATTATAGACTAATTTAGTGTGATTACATTTTGAATCTTTATATGTGTGTACATATGTGTTTTAAGGAAACTCTACACTACCACATAGATTTGCATTTGCATATGGCTTTTACAGAGGATCTTTCAAGTTATATATTCCTTCCTGTATATCCTCCTCTACGTGCTCTCCCATGATGTCATCAATAGTTAATATTTTCTCTTCAATATTCCCATCACATTATGATCCTTAAAATTTCAATCTTGAGTGTTCTCATTATCACCCTCCATAGATTAAGCAAATCAAACTTTTACACCTGGGTAGGCAGGGTCTGTGCCAACTACTGAATAGTACAAACAATTCAGAAAACAAAGCATCAGCCATCATTGATCAAATGGCAATTCATAACTGTCTGTAATTCCATTTCTAAGGGAAGTCATTATTCTGACTTCTAAGGGTACCAGGTACACACATAGTACACAGACATGCATATAGACAAATCAGTCACACACATACAATAAAAGTAAACAAATATAAAAAGATTCTGTTGAATCAAGGGCCTTGCACTTGCAATGTGTTGCACTCTGCCACTGAATTACTTCTTCAGTTATCTATAGACTTACAATTTAAAACACAGTCTTGCTAATATGACAAGGATAGTTTTGAACTCATTCTGAAGATAAGAAGACTCTTGATCTTTTGATCCTTCAACTTTAGCCCCCAAGTCATGGAATTATAGACCTGGACTACATATTCAACATGGCTGCAGATAAGTATGTAAATATTAGCCTCACAACCTCCTAAATACATGTGCTTTAATCTATATTAAATGAACCAAGGCTTTTGAATGTGGGTGTCAGTTAGGAGGCCTAGACTGTCTATGGGACCTCTGTCAGTGGAACCAGTATTTATCCCTAGTGCACAAATGGACTTGGGGAGCCTATTCACACAGAGGGATACTCTCTCAGCCTAGATACAGGGGGTAGGGCCTAGGCCCTCCCCCAAATTATATGACAGACTTTGATGATGCCCCATGGCCTTACCATCTCTGGAGAGTAGGTTGGGGGTTGGCTGGGGGGGCATTGGAGGATGGGAGGGAGAGGGAACTGGCATTGATATGTAAAATAAGATTGTTTCTAAATTAAATTTTAAAAACTTCAAAAATAAAGAAAGCTGTTCCTTAACAAAAGTTGCAACATTCTCAAGAAAATAGAAATAATTTATTTACTAAATACAATCAATTGATAGTCAGAAATTATCATACTAGACATAAAACAACACCCAAGTTGCCAATAGACTACAGCAACTCTATAAAATCACATAAAATGCTAAAAGAAAGTCTTGATGAAGATACAATGTGCGTATGAAGAAAGCTGCTAAGCTTTATTAATATGAGAAAAAAGGGTACTCCAGAAAAAAAAACATTTCAAGAAATAAAAAAGCTGCAAATAATCATTAAATCAATTAATCAGAATGAGATAATCATACTAAATGCTTGTGAAACTAGTAACATAATTTGAAAATAAAAGGTGAAGATCCATTACATCTTTGTCAAGAATTAATCAACATCCATAAAGTTGCCATTTATAGAATGATGTACCTCTAACAGCATAATACATCATTTTGTAATGTGTCTATGAACTTGAAAGAGTTCAATTGGAAAAACTATATTCTATGACAGCAAAAGAAATAAGTAAATAAAATAAGTAATTTACTCCACCAACATTATGCAGAAGAATCCAAATTATTCATGTTCAAGTTGCATTCTTGGAATGAAGGAAAATGCTGGGGCTTTTATATACTATGCTAGTGGATATTTCAGTAAAGAAAACAGTATGAGTATCACTCAACAAATTAAATATGACTAAAATTAACTGTTCATTACAACATTACAACTTCTCCTGCTCACCACTTGGAAAAAAGATAGGTAAGTCAACCTAAACAAGAATAATATGTAATGTAAAATTAATTCCAAACCCTGCAAGCAAATATATTGTGAAAATAAAAGCAGGCCAGTGGTTCCTGAAATATAGGTCTGAGAGGAGGATAGAGCACAAGGAAACCTTTGCGGATGAAGGAAGTGTAAGTTATAGTGATTGTGGCAACACTTTTATAAGTAGACATGTCAATAATGAGATTATGCTCATGAGATTATTGGGAGCTTATTATGACCCATACTAGAACTCAATCCGATGTCTGAAATAAAGCAAAGAAACAAAAATGAGCTCAACTAAAAGGTTCTTTTCTCCCATGAATAGCATGAAGAAGAAGAATTTATATTTATAACAATTGACAGGGTGCATTACTGAAGATAACAATTGTAGATCTCAGAAATTTAGTGGATATTCTGTACCAACAAAGCAACCATGGCACCAGGGAAAAGTGGGCCATGTCTTCTCCCATCCACATTTTAAATCAAAGAGAGAAATATTTTGGTGCCCTTCATTAAAAGGCACATATTAATTTTTCACCAAGAATATCTTGCATAGTAAGTAATTAAGATAGATAAATCTTTGCTCATATAAGATGAATTTAATCTCAGACCTCAAGGTGATTCTCTTTCCTTTGAAAATAACATAAGAAGAAATGAGATGCCAATGTTTGTGTGGGTGGTGGGGGGAGCAAAGCATCAAGAAACACTATTAACAAAGAAAATTGAAGAATAATACTTGAATTCTTTTACTTTTATAATGAACCATCATTACTCATTCCTACTGTGAAGGCCAAAGACATATTTATTCTTTATGAGATAGAAATCCCAGAGTTATGAAAGGTCATTTCTTAGCATTGATTTTGAACATTTCTATGATTTCTGAAAGGCATGGGTATAATTAGCATTTCTTAATCTTCTGTGATCATAAAACTAATCTAAGGTAGTTTTGAGAACCTAGCTTCTTAAGTCCCTGCTGCACATGTTATCTTAATATTACCTGCAGGATGGTCTTCAGTTAGCTTCTCAAGTGAACTCCAAATAAGCAAATTGCAGAGCAGAGTAAAGCATCTTTGCTACCATATTACTTAAGGGCTCTGCAATCCTAAATATCTGTGAGTGGAGGTATAAAATCCTAAAGTGAGGCAGAATTAGTCTCACTTCTCTGCCCAAAATAAACAACTTTATAACTGAATAAATGGAAAGAAAACTCAGACAGTGCTCTTGTTAAAGTGCTGTGATAGACACAGTGGGAAGTATATAATTGGCTATATATACTTAAATTTAAATTCTATAGATTATTGTGAAACTTGACAAGGCATTAAATTCTTTGAGTTCAGAATTCTCACATATACACATTTATGCAAATAATAGATTTATGAATTTTAAATTTCTTTGAATTCTTTCTCTCAAATCCATCTTTCCTTGTCCTTCCCACACAATCCTCCATTTCCTATCTCTATAACTCCAAGTCTACCCATAAAATCTATTCTATTTAATCCCTCTTAGGAAGAGCTGTGTGCCTCTTAGAAAGAGCCATGTTTCCTGTTAGTCAAAGTAAAAGTCAAATTACTTTTCATAATAGTGTTTTATCAAGCAAGAGAAAAGCAATTAATGTTATAAATACATACATAATTATACTATATTTAATATTTCAATATTATGTAATAGGCATAGATAACATGTTCAATGTATATGTTAATTATGTAGTCTATGTTATGATTTGTTACAAATGTTTATTAACTATATTCCTATGATGTGTGATCTCTAGTATATTATATAACACTTAGTAAATATTGGACAATATTGTATATACAAATCTAAGATATATTTATAGTATAGATATAGTAGAAAAAACATTGCTTATTAGATCTTTAGCGCATTATATAACAGCATTTATTAAATATTATACCAAATTGCATATACAATTATAACATATTATATTATAGAATAGATATCATAGGAAATTATTGCTTATTACTGATATAGGAAGGCTTAGAGACAATTTATAATGCAAGTATATTATATATAATAAATTTAGCATAATATATATTTTATACAAACTAAACTCTTGTGATATAATGATGATGAACATAATTGATATATATTATTGTAAAAATTCCTTTAATCCACAATGTAATATATTTTATATAATAGCTATATAATAATAATAATACCATCTTTATAAAATATTTATTGGAATTAGTAATATTTTTAAGGAAAAATAGCTAAAGTTTTAGATATAGTTGGTAGCATTCACCAACTAGCATTGTTTGAACTTTTTTTTTTAAATTTTCAATCTTGACACTACAATAACCCATGGCCTTTAACTAATGTAGTTGAAAAGACTACATCTGTGCTCATTTGAATGGCCTTCCTTCTACAGCAGAGCAGTCCAGTCTGTACCCAGTTGTTGTATCTGTTCTCAAAGTGAGGCTTTCTGTATCTCTTTCTTTGCTTTGGCCAAAGTTCTCTTAGAGATTCCATTACACTCTTCTCCTAGGCCTCTGCTTTTTATCTTTATCCCTTCTCTCCATCCTTAGCATCTGCTCTTATTTGTTAGGCTACCAAAATGCTTTTAATTTTTTAAATCACAAATAAAATGATGTTTAATCTTTAATATCCATGTGGACACATTCAACATTGCTTAAGGTACTGAATGCTTGTTTTTACTATATCAAGACAAAGCAATTTCTATGGTTCCTGGATTGATAGCATTGCCATAGTGTTATTGTTCAGTGCAGCTCATGAGAAATGAAAATCAACTAGGTATTACATTCATTCCATGACATATTGCCAGCTGCCTTCTGTCAAGGAGCCCTGTTCTCCTCACTTAAGCCTCTTGCTGGTCTCAGAACCAAAGAGCTTATTTTCTTCCCATGTGGAGCTTTTACAATTGTCAATTATAGGAGTTCATAACCTGATTCCACTCTCCTCTGATTATTATTGGCAGTCCACTCATCTCTAGTGGTTGCTCTGACAACAGCTGAAAAACAATGGATTAACAGCTTTCCAGGAATGTTTCTCAGATATAATTAATCCTTGCCTTTGGTATTTATACCTCATGTATCTGTTCTACACCTTCCTGTTAATTTCTCTTCTAATAGGCTCAGAAAGAGCTATGGATTCACCTTCATCTGACTTCCATGTAACCAAATTACGCACTTTTCTTGGTAACAGAGTAGTGTGTTCTTGTAATCTAATCCTTCTTCTCAAAAAGATACTTTTTTTTTTTTTTTTGTAAACAACAGCATCCAAACCAACAAACCACAAGTAGTCTTTGGATCTTAATACATCATCACTCAAAGTTCATTATCTCATTGTATGTTGTGGGAAAAGTATTTCAATAAATCAGGAAGTAACATTGTGGATAAGAGGGGAAATAAGAATTCTCTCCTGTGAGAGTAATTCACAGATATAATTACTTTTGGTTCGATATCTCTATTAGCCTAGACTTTGCTAACTTCTGTAATTAAACAACTTCAGTAGCTGAGTAAAAATGTATTCTGCCTCACAGAACAACAAAGAAGGTCTTGTTTAGGATACTCTCCTGTGTGCCTCTCAGGAAGTGGGAGGACAACAGTCCTTCAAGGACACTGAAAAAAAAATCCTTACTGACTGTGTGCCAGATTGGTGAGTAAGTCAATCAAAGTGGAGAATCTCAATATGATATTTGGTCAAGACCACTAGTAGAATCATCTCTTAATCCACAGTCATTAGTGACTACTAGCTGCTTTAAGACATCTAGAAACTGGCCTTCTTGCATGCCCCTATTTGTGCGCATTTTCTCAGTCATGAGAAATTTTATTTCCTCATCATTCTGGGAATAGCATAATCTCCCAGATTGAGTTTCTAGTTATATTTACTCTGTGATGCCTAGGAGAACATTGCAGAACATTCTGAGTCTCACTGTCACTTAAAGCAGTGGTTGTCATCCTCCCTAATGCTGCTATCTTTTACTACAGTTCCTCATGTTGTGGTGATGCCAACCATAAAATTGTTTTTGTTGCTACTTTGTAGCCATAACTTTGCTACTGTTATTAATTATAATGTAAATAGTTTTGGATATAAGTGTTTGCCAAAGAGGTCATAACCTCCAGGCTAAGAATCGTTGCTTTGAGGAGTTAGACATTAATTAGAAAAAGAAGGATCAAATGAATGATAAAACACATGTAAGATAAAAGACTTATTTATATTGCTATTAATGTTGTTACTAATATTTTAATACAAGGTCATCAGTTTATGTAGGGAATGCTAAGTAGACAAACTTAACTTCAAGAGTCAAAAAAAACCACATTCCTTTCTGATAAAAAGTATTGTAGATATGACATGAATGGAAGTTATGAGTGACATAGGGGATGTCTTCACTGTCATTCTGATGATATTTGTAATAGTTTAGGAGGTACACCTATTGGTGTGTTCTTTGGAAGTTTACAGAATGGTATAACTGAAAAGAGAAGTACAATTCAACATGTGGATGGTACTATTGTATGGGCTGGGGTCCTGAGCTGAATAAACAGGAGAAAGAAAAAAGAAGAACATGTGTGGAGAACTAATATTTTGCTCCTTCTGCTTCCTGACAGCAGATACAATGTGACCAACTATGTCAGGGTTCCAACCTTGTGCCTTCTCTGTCATGGTGAACTTCATTTCAGGCAGTTTGCTGTGACAATAAGGAAATATGGCACATACAAAAATCTAATCTGTACCCAGGCATAAAAGGCAAAAATAAATGTCTTTCTTTCTTCACTCCTCTGTTGCTCTAATAAAACACCATAATCAAAGAAACGTACAAAAGAAAGTCATTAATTTAGAATTTAGGGTTTTAGAGGGTTAGAGTCTGTGATGTTGACACAAAGGCTTGGCAAAAGGAAGAGCTGAGAGGTAGAGAGAGAGAGACAGAGAGACAGAGAGAGAGAGAGAGAGAGAGAGAGAGAGAGAGAGAGAGAGAGAGAGAGAGAGAGAGAGAGAGAGAGAGAGAATGGTACTGGCCCTGTGAAACCTCAAACCTCAAAGCCTGGCTCAATTTTCACACTTCTCCAAAAATCCTCAGCCTCTTTATCCTTCCCAGACAGTAGGGGATCAAGTATTCAACTATGTGAGCTTATGGTGGTCATTTTCATTCAAATCAACACAGGAAGTTATTGCATTCATTTAGTAAAAGGAACTCATCTTTTCTTTCTTTCATAATTATATTAACTATAGGTTTGATTAAATAACCTCATCAGAGCAACATACAAATGTAAAACACTTGTAATTTGAAAATAGTCATTAACCCAAACCTGGTGTTGTATGCCTACATCAGTAATAATAATCATACCAACTTAAATTTGGCATTTGGATATGTTTTCAAGTTCCTCATTAGTCATGTCACTGTTTTAACACATGTGCTCATTGCTTGAGAACTTTGGTTAAATGCATTGGAGAGTGGGTCATTCCTGAGAGTAGCATGTGTGCCTCAGTAGTCACTGTCCATCTACACTAGAGCAAGCTCTTAGGCATACTTGGCTTCCTGGTGCATGTTTGGTGAAAGTTCCTATTCACTATCACCATACTTGAATATGTTGAAAAAAAACAATTTTAGAAAAAGTTTCATGCTGTATTATATGAGAAAGTTGGAGAACAATGTAAACATAAGAGTAATGTCATTCACTGAAAAAGCATAAAAGTCAAATCCCTTTGGAACACCTGCTGGGGGACACCAAGCAACCACAGGAGAAAAGGTACCTGTCAGCACTGCAAAAAAAATCTTTTCAGAATACTCAAGAATGAAAGTATGAGCAGTATACATAGACACATGAAAAGCTGTGGAAGGAGCATTTCTAAAACAAAAACTTCAGAGAGACACAACAAAAGAGAGGAGAACCAGTCTCCCTACAAGCCAATAAAACTGCACTCCTTTCAGCATACCTCTTGCTGGGCACCGAGACACAGCCTTGTTTTCAGCAGTGATTTCAGGCAATAAAACTACTTTGATCGCAAAGAAGAGACAGGAGATAAAGCTACAGGAAATCCAGACTGAGATGCCTGCCAAGGCCTGGGAGGCCTTTTCCAGCTCTTCCAATAAAAGGCATTCCTGGAAAATAAAAAGAAGAAGAAAAAGAAAAAAAACAACTAAATGAGCTAGATATTATGGCAGTAATAGAGATCAGAGTCGAGTTGCGTACAGGAGGGTAGAGGCCTTGGAGCTGCTAGGAAAAAAAAAATAAAAAGAGGCCAACTCTGAATTATGCCTTCATTTCAGCAGAGAAAACAACTGACTATGAAAGAAATTACAGCAGAAGAAAACCCAGAAATATCATGAGTTAGCATTGCACAAAATCTGACAAGAATATCAGGAACAGAAGCTGAGGAAGGAACAATGTTAGAGCAAAGAAACAAAGGGAAAACTCAGTGATTGAGGAATGATTGCAACCAGAGTGTCAGAGTGTGGGCTAAGCATGATGGGTATTCCAAGAGCTAGTTGCTCCCAGGAACACCCTGAGCAACCAAGCACTGAATCAAAATCAAAGTGGAGCAAGCAGTTCCTACAGCGATTCATGAACTAAGTACCGGGGCAAGTGCTACATAAATACATGATGTCAGCATATGTACTGTAGTGGGATATTCACTTTGTCTGCTTCTGTGGCACTGATCACACCCATTACGGGGTGGAGCCATGGGTGGAAATGACCTGTGGAACTAGGTCTGAGAAGGAGGCAGGGAACGCTCTCTTTCTGGGGGTATGTGAAGAGAGGAGCATCCGGTTCCCACTTCTGTCTGTGTTGTGAGTTGTTTCTCCCTTAATAAACATCTATTCGGCCTATTTGTTTATCCTGACCCTTATTAAACTGCAATAATGTACTGCAGTGTGATCATGTACTGGGGTGTGATCATGTTCAAATTAGCTTGTGAGAGCTAAAATTACAACAATCATAAACATCTATACTAATTTAAAATTATATTTTTAATGCTTCAAAGTATTTTGGCAATACTTTTTTTCCCTAATTGTATATGAGACATTTGTCTTGTAGCACTAAAAATTTAAAGAAGATATATGAAATTACTTAATTATAATAAATACATTAGTTTTAAGGCACTTTTTTTCTTAGTATGTGTACTTTGTACAACTGGGCAGTGGTGGTGCCCACCTTTAATCCCAGCACTTTGGGGAGCAGATGCAGGTGGATCTCTATGAGTTAGAGGTCAGCCTGGTCTACAAAGCAAGTTCAGAACAGCCAGAACTGTTACAGAGATAAACCCTGCATTGAAAAACCAAACACCAAACAACACCAAAAACAAAAACAAACAAAAAAAGAAAATAACAAACAAAAAGCCAAAAAATATGTATTTGGTTATTCACATGGTTGTTTTGTATATTCCATGTATTTATTTTTATTTAATGGAACTAAATATGTTACATTATATTAGCATAGCTTTTACTTGGGTGGAGGTAGGTATTTTTTAATTTTTATGAAAGTCATTTGTTGCACTATGAACCTGGGACTGAGCTTATTGTTTGAGAAGTTATCTTGTATGGCAAATGATTTGTGATCATTTCATTTTTCCCAGACATTGTTAGCAATGAAAGTTTTTGAATTAACTTCCAGAAATCTCTGACTTATTAACAAGTAAAACAAAATAATTCTCCTGGTTTGTCTTTTTATTTTGGCTTTAGCATTTTGTAAACTGCTTCCTTGTTAAATGATGTTTACTGACACTAAAAGACAAAACCTTACCTTTGACTGTAATTTTAAAACAAAATTGGAGAAAGAGTAATCAAAAACTGAGACTTCTTGAGGGACTTTGTGGGAGAAGGCCCTGGAGACATGGCATGGGAGAATGAAGCAAGTATGCCAACAGACAGGACAGACACTATGGATTAATTGGGATTTTCAGCGTTGGGACATTGACAAAGTGTGGGCAAGGCTTTTAGAGACTGTATATGCAGAGCAGTCTTTCTTACCTGCACTCCTAACACCTTGTGGTTCTGGGTCCCTAGCAGAACCACCACCTAAACTCTGCTTACAAAATTCTATGGCTTCTCTAGCTTCTTGACTTCCAGTTTTTCCATCTTTCTCCATGCAAATATTTGCCAAAATTTATGAATAACCGTACTATAGCAGCAGTTCTGAACTCATTACCATTTTTATATGAGTTACATTTTTGGCTCGTATAAAGTACATCTGAGAAAAAAGGTAAAGAATGAGTTATTTCCGGTTGCAGAAGTTTCAGTTTGTATGCCCTAGACCTGTTGATTTTGGACTCATGGCTTTGCTGAATGTCATCATGACAAGAGAATGTGATAGAAACTACTCACTGCATGACAAAAGATAGGAGAGAATTAGAATGAAAGAAAGGCATAGGACAACACACAGCCCACAAGGATGGTCCCATGGAGTCTTAATTCCTCCAACAAGACTTCACTTTTAAAAGTTCCTTATCTTCAGAGGGGTGTCATTCAGCAACTGATAGGTGCTGACAGTCAAACACTAGGTGGAGCCAGAGGGACATGGAGAAGAAGGAGGTGAAGGATTGTAGTATTAGCCAGAGGGGTCGAGGACACAGCAAGAACAAGGCCCATACAATCATTTAAGCAGAGCTTATACAGAGTCACTGATGTGACAAACAGGGGCCCTGCATGGGTCTGAGCAATGTCTACTGCACATACCTTATAGATGTACATCTTGGTATTCTTGTGGGTCTCCCAACAATGTGAGTGTGTGAGGCATCTCTGACTCTTTTGCCTACTCTTGAGACCCTTTTACTACTCCTGGATTGCCACATCTAGCCATGACATGAGAGTTTATGCCAAGTTGTTTTTGTTTAGGGAAATAAGGGAAGGAGTTGACCTGGGGATGAGGGCTGGTGTGGGAAGTGACTGGGAGTAGAAGGAGAGGATATCCAGAACAAGATGTAATGTATCAAAGAAGAATAAAAGATACATAAATAAAAACCAAGTCTCTAGAGCCTCACAAATCCCACTACTTGGCACCAAATTTTCAAAAATGAACCTGTCTGGATATTGCACATTTGACTCACAAGAGAAACGGTGAATGCAAACGGAAAACTTTGGAGCTAGTAAAAGGTGGGAGTTGGCTAGAACAAAATGTGCTGTGATCTAGTACTTAATGGTAAGAAGTAACACCCAGGTAAATAGCCAGGATCCAATGTGGTTACTTTTCAGGTGCAGGACTGTGTACTGAGTCCCAGCCTCACTTGTGCAGCCTTGGAGACAAATCATGCTTTATTTCCAAGGTAATAGTGCCAAGCTGAACAGCAAGGTTGGAAAAGTTATCCCCTTTAGGCACCTACATATTTCCAGTTCATGTGGGGCTACTTTGATACCACTTGTTTGATTAACTGTGTTTCAAACCTGCTGCACCATAAAGAGAAAAAGATACTGAGATGAAAAGTTAAGAAACTGAAGGGGAGAAAGAATTTTAAACTTCTTTCGAAGAAGTGAATGGCCTCTCTTGTAAGCTCTGTCTCCTGGCCATGTTCTACATTGCCCCTGTCAGGGAATTAAATCACCACTGTTAAGTTGGATCTTACAACTTACCTTAGCAACCCAAGTTACAAAGACTCATATAAATTCATGGCATCTTCTCCCATGTCTGCACACATACTAGGGCTTCAGGCACTTTTTCACTTTGTTCTGTTTCTTTCCCTGTCACAGAAATGCAGCAATAAAGTGCTAAACAATAGCTATTTCCTGAAACCACAATACATGAAACCTTGCTTCTGTCTTCTTAAAAATAGACCTTTTCTTTCATTTTGTTCCATCAATTAGAGGTCAATTGCTATTTTGTAAGGTTTGTATACATTAAGGTACATACAAAGTGGAAATAAAGATCTATTCAACATTCCATGAGGAAAGAAGAAACAAAATGCCTCTCAAACAGCATGCTAATTGTGGATGTGTTACTCAGAGCATCAATTCCAGCACTAAGAAATATACCTACTGTCCCGATCAATCAATAAAAATAATGAAAATTTAAAAGCATGCTGATATGGAGTGTTAGGAATATCTGAGACATGCATTCACTCCCTGAAAATAGTGCCATTTTGAAATCTAGTGGCACATATTCAGACATACATAGGGCATGTATTTAAAATTAATGATTTCTAGAATTTATTTACCAAAACATAAAGTAAGCATCTCCAGCAATTACAGATTCCTAGGCCTGTCATTCACTCAGATATCATGAACTTTGCCTTTTAGCAGATATAGCCAGGTTAAACTATACATCTTGGCAGCTATGATTGAAACATAGGACATCCACATATAAACATACTTAAAATGAACAAGAAAAAGCCAACCAGTGCTGACAATAAAGGCAATGCATCAGTAAATTTATTGCATAATTCTGTTCTAGTTACAACAATGTACAAGCACCATGAGCAAGGCTGCTTTTCACAAACAAATTTATTACTTCTGGTTGCCCCTCTATTGCTTTCAATAAGAATTGCCAAAGTAACTGTGATTTAAAAATGCTATCAACTGATTTGAATGCCCAATAGATTCAGTGCATTATAATAAAGCTTGCCTCTAAGTGTTGTACTTAGGCAAAAATATTGTGTGGACTTAAATCCTCTGCTTGGACTACAGGTTTCTATCAATATATTTACTACAAACCACTGGCAGTGTGTCTTTAGTTTCTTATCTGCATATTCATAAGGCTGTTGAGCAGCTTGGAGAGAGGTTTTGCTTAGTTATCCCAATTTAAATATTGGAACTCGCTAATGTTAGATTTATGCAAATCTTTAGTTCAACTCACATCATCCCTTTGATGTTATAATTTCTCTTACAGGACAGACTAGAGGTGACCCAACATCTGGATCATGGACATCTGCACCTAGATCCCTGTTTTCTTCTAGAAGTTTTCAAATTGGGCATTATTTCACTGTCAATGGAGGAAACCTCAAATCCATAACCCTGTCTCTGTTTTATAGACTGATGAAGGAAACAGGGAGAACAAGACTTTTGAAGCTGGAACTACATCTCAGCCTGTTCTCACTGATGTTCCTTTAAAATTGACCTGTTGTACCTCTGAAGCTATCTTTGACATTTAATTGTTTTCCCCACAGGGTTTCTCTGTGGAGCTTTGAAGCCTGTCCTGGCCCTTGCTTTGTAGCCCAGGTGGCTCCAACTCACAGAGATCCACCTGTCTCTGCCTCCCAAGTGCCGAGATTAAAGGCATGTGCCAGCACCATCTGGAAATAAATATTTGTTCTTTATTTGTTTGTTTGTTTATTATGGATAAATATGGATAATGTAAGTAAACCAGAAGTAATAAATTTGTTTGTGAAAAGCAGCCTTGCTCATGGTGCTTGTACATTGTTGTAACTAGAACAGAATTATGCAATAAATTTACTGATGCATTGCCTTTATTGTCAGCACTGGTTGGCTTTTTCTTGTTCATTTTAAGTATGTTTATATGTGGATGTCCTATGTTTCAATCATAGCTGCCAAGATGTATATTTTAACCTGGCTATATCTGCTAAAAGTGTTCTGCCTGCCATGTACACCTGCTGGCCAAAAGAGGGCACCAGATCTCATCACAGATGGTTGTGAGCTAGCATGTGGTTGCTTAGAATTAAACTCAGGACCTTTGGAAGAGCAGGCAGTGCTCTCAAACCTGAGCTATCTCTTCAGGCCAACATTTAATTTTTTAACAGAGAAATTGTGTATTTTTTGTGTGTGCAAGTGCAAGGTCCATGTATCTGTGTGTGTAGTTTGTAGGGGTCTCTTTATCATCATGAAATTATTTAATCTTGTTTTTTAGAGTCATGTTCTTTCTAACATGAATCTATTACTGCATTTGATATACTTCTGTCATAAATACTATTTTTTCCTCTGGCTATTTTTAAATCGCAAATCATTTCACAGAGACTGAATGCAATTCAGAGTATTGAAGGGACAGGTCATTTGGGATCCTTGTCAAGATTAATACCTAAAATTTTAATTATTCATGTTTACTGACATTTGAAATTATTCAGGAGAAGAGACTTTGGCTCTGGTATGTATTTACCTGTGGAAACTATTGGTTTTAAATAATAAAAGTTAGCCAAATTCTCTGAAGATTCTTGATTGATGCCCTTCTGAAAGCTCTGTTTTCCCTCTCTCATGCTTACATTATCCAAAGAGAACAAAATGCATTAGGTAAGTGAAATTACATGTGATAAAAACCATTTTCCCAAAAATCATTTCTTTCAATTAATATATTTGTTAACATATTTATTATTTTCCGGAGTAGAAAATTGGTTCTTCTGAAATAAAACAAACAAAAAACAAAACAAAACAACAAAAGAACACAAAAGAACTATTCAAAAAAATAATTAGACATTTAGTTTTCGGGGGTATTTTATAAGCAAGAAATTTGATAAGATCATATCTGGTGACTCCCACATTGTGACATTTTACTGAAAAATAGCCATTTTGATATAGGTGAAAACATTATAGAGGAAAATATAAATAATTATAATTTAGATTGAAATCAACTGGCACAGATAACGTCATCTCTCTTACAATTAAACCAAATATCCATTTGTATACATAATATATGGTAAAAATATTCTTACATATGTATACAAAATGCCTCTTCTAAAAACATTTCTCCCAGATCTAATATTGCTACAAGGAGAACTTAGTAGGTGAGGCTACTAGCTACAGAACTTTTCACAGATGAAGATTTCAGAGACCTAAATTGGGTCCAAATACCTGAGAGGACAAAGGTCACAGTATTGGCACAGGCTAATCCAGAAATAATCCTGCATACTAATTACTACTGCCTTGCAAGATGGATAATTCAAAAGATGAATCCCAACCCCAATATCAGTATTAAGATAAAGGTATAATGGTAACAAATGTTGTATATTGTTAGATTGTCAGATTAAGGCCACAACAGGGAGGTCAAAGACATACATAATGTGGCATCTAATCTATAGAGAAGGGAGAAGGGCATGGTTCAGAAACTTGTGACTCTTCATCATTCAATTCAAATGTTTCCAAGGATCTGATGCTCTACTCTCTAACTTAATGTTTGCAAATGAATCCAATGCATCTATTTCCATAAAAATTGCTAGAGTCAGTAAAGTTGGCCTATAAGCTTGTTCGTGGAGTATTAAGAAGCAAAACATTTATAATTCTGGGTATTGCTCAATTAATTGAATATTATTAGATTAGATCTCATAGCTGAGTAAATTGAAAGGATGTATAACTGATTCCTAGGTTACTTTAAGTCTTCCAAATTAATTAATTAATTAATTAATTAATATAAAATCAGTAAGTTCCTCTCTATTGTGTCTCAAGGAGGATGCAACCAAAACTAAACCCAAGGGAAGTATGTATATAAGAGTCATGGAAATATTAATTGCCCTTTATGATAGGTTGCTAAGAACATGGAGAGGGATGCTTTCTCAGCCTGGACACATGGGGGGAGAGCCTTGGCCCTGCCCCAAATAACATGACAGACTT
The DNA here is from genome assembly GCA_030556225.1 of Cricetiscus sungorus. Classification (NCBI taxonomy): domain Eukaryota; kingdom Metazoa; phylum Chordata; class Mammalia; order Rodentia; family Cricetidae; genus Cricetiscus; species Cricetiscus sungorus. The sequence continues at coordinate 21,138,560 of JANBXA010000180.1, read as the reverse complement.
TGAAGACCCCCATGGAAGTCTATTCCCTGGGGAGCAGAAAGGGGATGGGCTGGGGTTTGGTGGGGTTAATAGGGAAGGATGGGAGGGTGAGGGAACTGGGATTGACATGTAAAACAACCTTGTTTCAAAATTAAATAAAGAAAGGAAAGAAAAAGAAATTGGAAGTGAGAAATTATTACCTTTTGACATAGGTACTTAGATTATGGCAACTGCTGACATTGTTTCACCCTGAGGCAACCTCAATTGAGCCTCTCTTATAGCTTTAAGGTTAGACTCTGTATGTACTTAATAGGAATTTTAGGAACTGGGATTCAACCTTGAGAATTCTCTACTAGATAGTTTCAGGGTCAGCTGGGGTGAATATGAAAAGAAAGGCAATTGCTAAACATTACATGAATAATATCTTTTGCAAATTGGGGGAGAAGGAGGTAGTACAGTATAAGCATTCCCATACCCCTAGCATAAGAAAGCAAATGGGAACAGCTGGTGAGCAGTAGTCAGTGTTCACAAGCCATTCTTGGAGAGACTGGATTACCAGCACCACACAGAGATGGGAAAAAGCCAAGATGCTGTGTAGACTGATGTCTTAGGGAGTTTCACAGAGAGAGATGAAGGAAATTTCCTAATGGGAAACTCAAGACATCTACTGTTTGTGGAAAATTTGCAGAGTGGGAGAAAAGCAATTCTTGTGGATTCCAACTGAGGGTTAAGAATTGGATCCTCATTAATGTTTACTGAAAGCTTCAAGTAAAGGCCAGAATTGCTTTTTAATTACTCTTGCTAGACTGTGGAATCTTTAAAGTGTTGCCATGTAAGAAACTAGCCATGTGGGATCCTTGTTTATTGTTGCACTACATTTAAAAGCAATAAAGTAATTTAACCATAAAAACCATAGGCTATAGAAAAGCATTATGGAAAATATTTCCAGTTCTTCTCTGTGCACTGAGTGGCAAGCCTGAAGATTCAATCTGTCTTGTTAGTAATAAAAATCTTGACCTAAGATGGACTGTACACAATGCTCAAACCCTTACCTACCAAGAAAGGTCCCTCTCCTTCCCCCAACATACCTATCAGAAAAAAAGAATAAGCTATCTCATGGACGCTTCATATAATGTAGTCATCATTCTTTAGCATTTCAGGTTGTTTTCAGAACAATTAAGAGCTGAAATTGCCATTATACAACAAAAAATAATAATGAATTTCCCGACTTAAGCTTTGATCTCTGTGTCCTAAGTTAATATCAATCTGCTTTTGATTGAATGGTGTATAGCCCAAGATTCTGAACTTATAATACTAAAGAATATAAAAATTTAAATTTGGCCAATCCTCAAGGATGGCAACACACACACACACACACACACACACACACACACACACACACACACACACATTTTTCACAAACAAGAGGAGATGGGAGGAAAGGGACACAGTGATCTAGTCACCAAGAATCACATTTTGATCAGTGGCTTTGTCCTGCTCTGGTCCATTTCTCCTTCCTGCAAGTAGCCATTCTGGCAGTTACACTACTCTTTGAATCTATGTCACTTGTTTCTACCATCACTTTCTAAAAAGATATCTTTAGCACAGTGATTAAGCTGTTTGCTCTCCTCTCTAAGCATTGAACTCATCATGGTAGTTGCTGTTGTACTGACTTTGGAGGAGACACTCATATAGAAGATTATGATCATTGTGGATAATGTGGTGATCTTTTCAACTTTAATATTATGAGATTCTTTGAAAATAAATGAGGTTATAATAATGACTGAACATACTAATCTTTGGGTCTTAATAACTTGATACAAATATTTATACAACCTCCCCAAACTCCTTAGGTGGCTTTCATATTTCCATACAGTCAGAGCGTGAACATCATGCTAGACTCATTATAAATCACTCCTATGCCACTTTCCTCTTGACAGGTATTTGTTTCCTTGTTGGTGGCTGTGTGATGGCATGTGTAATTTCTTTTCCTCTCTCAGCAATGCTTATTCCTGGGTCATTAGCAGATCTGATCTGCCTAATTTAATTTATTTTTCACTCAAATTGTATTTCCACTGAAATATTTTCACTGTTGTACTCCTTTCTGATATTTGTTTTTAACTCATAATCCTCTTCCAATTTTAATGTACTGATCCATTTTGTTGTGTGGTACTCATCTATCAACATCCGTTTTCCCTGCAGCAGTGTAAGTTCTATGAGAGCAGGTATTTTGTTTTGATCACATAATAATACACTCTAAGATAACAGTAAGTACATAGTAAGGACACAAAATATGTCTTTTCATCCTAATGCTATTATGTGTTGTGTTCCTTTCTCACACATTGGCTCTTCTTAACCCTTTCCCTATAATAGAGACTCTCATTCTCATCTTTTAAACAGAAGCCCAAATATTGCTTGCTACTTCCTAGGAGGAAGACATAATTTAATGTTCTGAGACTGTTTCTCTTCATGTTTTTTTCTCTGTGTTACTCATCACTTTTAACAAATAGAAGATATACTGTACTCCATGTCCTACTGTGACAATGTAACCTTGTGTTATCAAAGGCTATGTTCTCTATTAAGTTAAAAACATTTTCCCAAAAATTATAATCCTCCTTTCTTAGGCAGCAACTTTGCAACTTTATTTTTAATTATTTGGCACACACACACACACACACACACACACACACACACACACACACACACACAAAAGATTACTGGGTTAAACCACAAGTCACTATAAGTCACTATAACACAAAGTACAAGCTTTAATCAATAGAAGTCATGCCTTGTACAATTATTTTTGTAGTTTTAGTACGTTAGATTGGTGTCACCTAATAGTTGATGGATAAGTGAACAAGGAAATGAATTAAATGAATTCACTTTCAAAAATAATGTTCCTTTTTTATTCTATGCTGTTGGTAGGATTAAGTATATTCTTCACATTTGGGGAATTAGAAACAGCTGACCAGATTTCCTAGAAGATAGAGATTTGGCTATAGGAATAATGCAAAGACAATTTTTTTCTTGAGCCATTGATATGTTAGTTTGGAATTTCTGAAATCCTTTCTAAGGGCAGAATTGGCCCTAGAGCCTTGGGGTAATAAAAACTATAGCCAAGCTGGAAAGGCCCAATTTTCATCTTAATTTTGTAAAATTTCTGTGCATCAATTAGTATCTATGCCATTCAGTTTCCTCACTTATAAAATGAAGTAATAGCATTCACCCTATCTGATCTCATGTTGACACAATGAATTATTCTATGTGAGAGCTCAAACCCCTGCCTGCCTGCTCACCTAAGCAGTTTTAGCTCATTAGATACAATTCAATGTTGTGTACAGTTGAGGGTCAAGTGGTCAAACTATTGAAAAAGGCAAGCTTCTAATTCCAAATCTGCTACTGTCTCTGAAGTACCCCTTTAGCATGACTAGTCAGGGTCAGCTTAGGAAAGAAGAAGTGGATTCTTCAGATGCATTAATAATGAGTTCAGTGATGATAAATTCTCAGGATTTCTATTTAAAAATTCTGATTATTCAGGCTAATTGAAGTAATATGCATTTTTAGGAATTTAATAAAAAGCATCTCCTTTGAAATTGCTTCACCACAGATCCCCGGTCATAGTGTTCAAAGGTGAATTCCTAAAATAACCATGGACTTACCTCAAAGAAGTGCTTGTGGAACACAGATGAAGTTTGGCTCCTGAGGTTGCCAGGCAACAAGTCCTGTTCTTGGCATGGTAGTTAGATTCCTGGAAACGTTATCAGAAGCAACCTAGACATGTCTGCCTCTGCAGGTGTGCACAGATCACACAGATTAGACTTCTAAGTTATTTTCTCACATTAGAGAAAATTCTAGCAGGAATCCTCTGAGCACAGAGCCTATCAGTGAGAATATGGATTTAATCCCATTTCATTCAGGAGTGAGCAGGGTTGAGTGAATTAAACATTTAAAAATAAGAAAATAAGCAATTACTGGTAAGAAATCAGCTGTCTTTTTCTACGTAATTTGCAATCGGTGCCTACCACCTCCTTTTCTTTTTCCATTTCCCAAAGTCAAGCAGTCAATTGATTGGTTAGCAAATCTTGTAATTCTACCATAACAGGACTGGTTTTTATTAGGTATTTGGATGTTAAAGGATTATTTGCAACTTGGTTCTTGTTCTCTGTAGACTTAACTGTTCTTTGAAAGTCAGTAAGAATGTTGGAAGCTTCTTTTATTTCTGTAACAATGAAGAGATCTTTGCTTGGCAGAGGTTAGATGGGAGGGAGGGCTAGCTAGACATATCACAGGATAGTTTTTTTTAAGGTGGTTAAAACAAAATTGTACATACTGGTCTGTGGGCTACGGACAGATCTATATGATTATGAATTTGTTGAGTCCCACAGTACTTCACTGAGAGTGAACCTTAATGTAAAGTGTGGACTTTGGATCACAATGGAGACCTGTTAATTTAAGTGCATTGATTTTTAACTACAATGCCATTTTGGTGGGAGATGATGATGATTAGGGTGTAATTCATGTACATGAGAGAACAAATAGAATGATAACTGTGTATTTTGTAACCAAGTGGGGACAGATGAAATTATTCTACAATGAAATTTAATTTAATAATTCTTATTAAAATTCATTAAAAGCACAGATATTAACATTAGATGTTAATAACTATAAAGGAAACCAAAGTTGATTAAGAGAGCCCACCATGACACTGACACTTCAAAGACAGTAGTTGGGGAATTATCTGGAAAGGAATGTGGCATGAGTAGAAAGCAGAAGGTGGTTATAAGCTGTGTGGATTTGTGAGAAAAGAAGAGCCCAAGCAGATGAAAGCACATACATTGCCAACAGAATATTGGTGTCTCTCTACTTAGGGTCATTAGCAGAATAGTAGATGTCATAATGTGAGAAAAATGGGAAAGACTCATTGGAAGAAAACTCTGTCTGTTGAAGAGAATGGAACCTCTGGCCTAGCATTCCAGCATTCCAATTGGACAAGGTCAATCTCCTGTGGAAAGACCACTCATAAAATAGTGGCCTAAACTCTAATCATGCTGAGAATACATTTGAAAAAAATGCCCTTAATAGGATATTATATTTTTCCTTTCCAGAATTCATGCCTCTGAGCACTGTGCCTACAAGATACCATGAAGTTTAGCCATGTCTGCCTATATTGGAGAGACCTTATGTCAGAAGGCATGAGTTTCTTGTTTTGATTTTCTGTATCTGTCTTTCAGTTGCTGACCAGAGGCTATGTATTCTTCTGTTATGTTGGCTTCCTTACTCTTTGATGCTCTTCCCTGTACGATGTAGCTGCTTGTCCACATGATTGACCTCTGAGATCATATAAATGGCATGACTTTCTTCTTTCTCCACTCTGCTCCAGGGAGCTGCTGAGATTCATAGCTTGCCTACCCTAGACATTTTTCTTTTAAATCTAATACAATTGTCCTTGAGCTTCTATTATTAGATAGTTTTACTAGCAAGACTGAAAACTTCAAGAGATGCCCTGATTTCCTTTGCAGTAGTGATGGTAAATAATAAAGCAGGTCAGAAAAAATAATCTCAAGTCTCAGAATATTTTTAAAATATCTGGCCATCTGGTAACTCTTAAATGTGATCATTTACTCTTGCCATGGGCTGTGTTATAGTCTACACAGGATGGTAAAACAAATATACTATACAATGAACTAGTGTTAGGATCTCAAGGGTTTGGGCATTTTGAAGTCTATGATCAAGTTGCTCATGGGTTTGCTGTCTGGTCAATGTTACTCCTTCCTCCAACTTCAGATGGTAGATGATGCAAGGTAGCTCTAATTACTGTTAAATTGGGAAAAGTTTGATATGTAATACATACATATTGATGAATTTGCAGTTATTATTTGTGCTTTTATAGAATGCATCATGATCTAATCAAGGAAACATCTGCTTTTATACTTTCAGAGAAATATCATTGCTCTGTGTTGGCAGCCTGGAAACTATCATCTTCTGATTTCTTTTACACCTATAGGGCTTACTAGGCCATGCACCTCACAGATATGAAAGTGTTTTCCATTTTACATGGAAACTAATAGGATTGCCTTCACTCACACAGATAATAAGTAAGAAAATCAGGATTCAAACTTTGACCCTTTGAATAGGGGCTCTGTTTACAACACTGCACAGCTATGCAACTATGTTAAGGTATTAACAACCACTATGAGCTTTGCTAAATGGGAACACTTGCTGATGCACTTGTTTTGGAAGCAAATAATTGCTCTGTGCTGTGGAAAGCTGGAACTTAATCCCTCCTATAGGGATGCTCAGTGTAGATGGAGTTCGAATAACCAAAACTATTTTGAGGGCACTAACCATATTTTTTGAGAACTCTTTTCTTACAATCTAATCACCTCCCAAAAGCTCTCATCTACAAAGAACATTGTATTAGTGTCTTAGTGATTAAGTTTCAATCCAAGACTTTTAAAGAGACACAAACAATGATCATACCAGAAAAGAGCACCCATGAAGTTAGTTCTTTGAAGATCCCCTTGGATATGGTGCTGGATAGATTTATGTAAACTTGACACAAACTAGGGTCATTGGTGAGGAGGGAACCTCAACTGAGAAAATGCCTCCATAAGATTGGGCTTCACGAGCCTGTAGGACATTTCCTTAATTAGTGTTTGACTGGGGAGGCCCAGACCATTGTGGGTTGGTGGTCCTGGGTTCCATAAGAAAGCAGGCTGATCAAGGCATGGAGAGCAAGCCACTAAGCAGCACTCTTCCATGGCCTCTGTATCAGCTCCTGACTCCAGGTTCCTGCTCTGTTTTAATGCTCATCCTGATTTCCTTTACCGAACTGGGATTGGGAGTCATAAGTCAGATAAAACCTTTCCTCCCCATCTTGCTTTTGGCCATGACATACCATCACAGCAATAGTGACCATAACAAAGACAGATGCTGAAGACTCAGCTAATACTTACATGCCTAGGAACCACTTCTGTTTACCTTCTGTTTACCACTAGCTGCCTCATCATGCTAACCATGAATGCTACAAGTCCATGGATTCAGGAAATACATGCTGAATAAGCGTTTATTTCCACACTCTTTGTTTTCAAAAAAGAGTTGTTTCCACACTCTTTTTTTTTTTTTAATGCTATAGGTAATTATAGTCTCTCCCTTCACAACCTCACAGATTCTGCATCACCCATTGTGATTCAGTCTCTGCTGACCTATAGTACATTTTCCTAGAAGAAAAACATCCTATGACATTTGCTATAACAGGAAAAGTGAACATATTCTATCCAACTTAATAATTTGGACTTCTGAGTGCCTGAGGATTTAAAACATAAAATATATTCAAATTATCAAAAAAGAAAAATAAAAAAAACCACTGAATATGTAAAATATGACACTAGGGTAAAATAGTTATTAAGTTTTGCCATTTTATGTAAGAGATCATGGAATTGTTTGGGATTTCTAATTATATGCAACAAGGCACATATGATTGAATATAGCTTAGGTATTTTTATTTTTTAAGGAATAATAAAATAGTTTAAAAATACAGAAAACTATAGATTTACTTTAGAACAACTATTAAATAAGCAGATTTATTTCTGATGATTGATTAAAGGTAAATTAAAGACTGATTTTACTGAAGTTTAATATATGAACCATTTTATTTCAAATTCAATATAAGTATGTTCCATAAGAAATTCTTCCCATTTAGATTGTATACAGATCCATAGCTTTTATATTTTAGAGCTTTAATAAATTCTCATATTAAGCTAATATACACACATACTAATGGCTTATATTAACAAGGAAATGTGTGACACATTTGATTCATGTGTGCAACTTCTTTATTTTGGAAAAAAAATATTCATACCTTATATTCTGAACACACTTTCCCCTTCCGCAACTCCTTCCAGATCCTCCCATCCCCTCAACTCCATGCCTTTTCTCTCTTAAGAAACAAAGCAAAACTGGCAAAGAACAACAACAACAAAATCCAATTAACCAACCAACCAACCAAATAAACAAAACAAAACAAACAAACAAAATAGACACACACCACATTCACAAAATCATAAAAACCATAATATATGATCAAAATATCAATAAGAGAAAAACTGCCTGAACAAGCAATATGACACCAAAACGTCTTCAAAGACACCACTGAGTTTTCTGCTTATTGGCTGTCTACTGCTGGGCATGCACTCACTCTGAGGTATAATTTTTTTTGGAACTGGATATTAATTACAGATATCTTCTGGGTTAGGAATGAGAACATCTTTTTCTTTCCAATCTCAACATTCATAGCAAATTCTGCTATGTAAGTTCCTATATGCATCAATCTAGTTGTGTCTGAAAGGCATTGTTGCTTTGGTGTTGTTTATGCCTTCTAGCTCTTACAGTCTTTCTGCCTCCTCTTCCCCAAAGCGGCCTGAACCCCAAGGGGAGAGGATTTGATGAAGACATCCCATTTTGAACTATGTGTTTACTCTCTGCATGTTGCCGAATTGTGGATCTGTTTTAGTCCTCATCTACCACAAGAAGAAGCTTCTCTGATGATGGCTGAGCAACACACTGATCTATGACTACAGCAGAATGTCCTTAGGAGTCATTTTATCATATGTTCCTTTAGCAGAAAAATCGTATTTAGTTTTGCTCTAGGCCTAAGCCTACCAGGTTACTGGTCACCCAAGCAGGATCAAGCATGGGTCCTTCCACATTGAATGAGCCTCAAATTCAATCATAGAGAGGCTGGTAACTTCCTCAATGTTTTACCACTTTTATACCAGCACATCTTGTAGCCTGGTCCCTGTTGTTGATAGCAGGATTTTTAGCTGACTTCTCCCTTGATAGTGTACAGAGTATCTCCTAGTAGCACAGATGCTAGTCAGTAAGGGTAAAGGTACCAGCTTGACTTCTCTGTGTTCAATTGGAAATGTAAGTGTTGTCTTCAGCAATGCGGCCTTATCATCAGCTTGTGGAGAACAACCAGTAACTGTGGCAATATCATGAGATGTTTGGAGGGACCCATGCACCCCCTTTGGCAAACAAGTCAACTGAATGCAACCCATGTATGGCACTGGAGATTTTGTATATCCAGTAGTAGGACATCATACTGTGACTCCATTTAGGTTGCTTTAATATTTGTATATATACTTTAGAATGCTTCAGAAGTAGACTTTAGACTATATAAAACCCATAGCTTTTATACTTTGACAGCTTTAGTAAATTATATTATTTAAATTAATACACCAGCATACAAATAGCTTATAATAACATGGAATGTGTGACACATTTGATACATATGCACAACTTAAATATTTCTTTTATAATACTTCAAATTAGTTTTCTCCAATCACTGCTTCCCTCATTAATGAATTGAGTAAAAGTTTTCAAGTGATCCCTATTTACATAAGAATTGCATTGTTAGCATTTTGAGAATTACATTTGACACATGATTGCTCTTGTGATATCTGATTCAGCCAGCAAAAGCCAGAATGAAAAGTACCTCTCATACACAACTCTGAATAGTATCTATGTGTGAGACTGTTCCATAATTGAATCTAAACTCATACTTGCAAAATGTTCTTTGGCATTTAGAAATGTTTTAGAAATCAATTTTGAACTAGTGCTTTCTTGAAAATGTATATTGTAATAGTTTCAAAGATTTATAAAATGTTGATACAGACTTACAGACAAGCAACATTTCAACTGCTTTTTGTGTGAACTGAGTCTGGAGGTGAGCACACAAGAGTACCTCTACCGAGAATATATAAGAGGATAGTTTTCAATCACCAGAACTCAAAGTATAGTGTCAAGCACTTGTGTATATTTAGTAAATGACTGAAGCCACTTACAGAAAATACCTTTAGAAAACAGATCAAAGGAAAAATAACTTGCACATTTAAAAGGCTATGTAATTATTTGAAAAAGGAGACCATTTTCAGTACACAGGGTAGCACAATTCTCATTTTGAAGGTAAAATATAAATTTTGAGGTCATTTGTAGTAAATTAGCATTCATGAAAATTACAAGTTTAGCAGCAAAATATTTTAGTAAGAGTAAATCCAGAGGACACTGTGAATTTTGCAAATAGAAAGCTGTTCTGAGGAAGTAGATCAATAATAGAATTTTGATAGTGTGAACACTAAAATTAGACTATTTGGGTTCATTGCTAGCTGGGTCCATTCTTATTTGTTGGAGCTTAAATAAAACTACATAAATCTGTTCCTGATTATCATTAGCTGTAACATGTGACTAATCACTATAATTATTATATAAAAGATTAAATTCAGTAATAAGTATAAAATATTAAGAAATAGTTATAGAACAAATATAGGCTATGTATGCATAAACTACTGTTTTATCATTACATACACATTATTTATATAAAGGAAATAAAAAAGAGAAAAGATCATTTTAGAAACAGGTGGTGTGGTTGCTTTTTGTATTTTGATAGTAAGATAGACAAGCATGCATGCATATATAAATGTGTGCACATGTATATATACGCATATATATGAGTATGTATTTTTAAGTAATAATATATACTTTAAATTGAATTACTATGGGGTAATAATGTTCTACCTAAGCACAATAGGTTATCTAACAAAATCTCCAGTGTTAAGTATAGAACACTTCCTTTTGAGTTGTTCAAGAGATCCAAAGACTATTAAAGAAATGTAAACTATTGGTATTGCCCTTGGTTACCTCCCAGAACTTAAAAGTAAGACCCTATTATAAAAAGAAGATATTGTTTTGGGTGAAAGCCTTGAGATAGAATAGACCTGGAGGCCTCATCTCTGAAGACTATCTTTCGTAGTATAGTAAGATACTATGTTAGTTGTCAAAGGAGGAAAGCAATTGATAGTTGTACCAGGCTGTAAAGCCTATGAAAAATAACAATGGCCAGTCTACCAAAACCTCATCAATAATACAATAATGGTGCTATTTTCCTGGCATAGCAATAGCTATCTTATTTGATTTAAGGTCTGTTATATAGAAAAGAACTTGTATTTAATATTGTATTCAACTACTCATGACTATAGAAGTCATACATCTTAGAGTAGAACATATTACTACCATTTATCCAACCCTATATAATGTTAAACAGTATTCCAAGTAATTACCCTTACATTCATAGATAACTATAGCACTCTGGTAAATAAAAAAGAATTTTCATTTGTAGAAGTTGGACACTATTACTGAGATAGACACTTTTCAAATTGCAGAGATTATAAGAATATGGGTGTCCAGCCACATCTAGCACATCTACACTGTAACATCTACAGCTAAGGTGGAGAAGTTCATGGAAGTGGGCCCTAAAACTAAGAATGAGAGGATCCTGACATTGCTGCCAGCTATTTTCTTCTAGACATGCCAGGGGCAATGCATTACTGAAATCCCAACAATATGATAGCATTTTAAATAAGACCTACAAATGAAAATGATAGTTGACATGCTAACATAGATGGGGAAATTTTACAGATTTGCAGCTTTAGAGAAAGAACTAAACTCAATGGCTACTGAGAAATGGAGAAAGCATTACCCAAGGGATTAAAACCCCTGAGAGTGTATCCAACCCACAGTGGTCAGCCCTTAATTCTTACACATGCAAACAACATTAAATGAAATCTGTGAGTTATGTATGTCTGTGAGCATGTGTGCTTTTATACACACACACACACACACACACACACACACACACACACACACACGGGTGTGGGCATGCTCACACACTACAAAGAAAAAAGTAAAGAATAAAAGGTCATGAAAGATAGTGGGTGTGGGCCATGTGAGGAGAGGTGAGAGGAGAGATAAATGCATGCAAATGTAGTAGTCATGTGTAAAATTCTCCAGCAAATTTAAAGGAATGTTAAGTAAAATGGATTTTCTAAAATATTAAAAAGCTTTTCTGATTCAAGCATGATGAAATTTACCTAAATAAATGTCTAGTAGATTTGTGGCTGATGAAACCTTCCGAACTCATGTAATGTAAAACTTCATTCCCACAGAAAGGAACAGGGAGGATTCCAGAAAGCCTTTATTGAATTCTAAATATTAGTTTCTATGTGAATCAAAATCAGAGTCTGTTCAAAATACTGATGCCTGAATAATCTCCAATTCTTACTAAATCAAAAATCATTGGGATGTCTTCTTCAAATTGCTGTGCTGCAGGTATAATTTGAAAGAAATTTAATCTTTAATCTGGTCCATTTGCCTTATTTCTAGCATTGAAAACTTAACTATAAAGGTATACAATGTTTTAGGCAAATTAAAATCCCCAATATTACCTTGGCGTCCAGAATACTGGCCTCCTTTGTCCTGATGTGTGTCCCTCCCTCCATGTGATCATGAGTTCAGCAGGACACAAGTCATCCATACTTTTCAATCAGGTGAGTAAAGGATTGAAGTATCTACGAGGCTTTCGATTGAATATTCTTTATGACTTCCCAGGTTCCTGCAGTTTCATGGAAAATGTCTAAGTGTTACTTTGCAATGGCATTGTTTTGGAGCTTAGAATGGCAGTAGTGAATACAAAGACAGTGATCATTATTAAATGTACCCCTACATCTCACTTTTGTATCTCTTCCAATAGAATATTACATGTCTAACTTCCCTACCAGTGAGTAAAGTGCTATTGCTTGCAAATGACAATTCTGACATGATACTATCTTCATTTACTAAAAACTGTTCCTACGTGAAAGTTGAAGGATGTGAGTTGATGAGGTGTCAGAACATTTGTTCCTCTGATTTATTTATTTTTTGTTTATTCTCATCAGAAAAAAACAAGACATATCCTAGAAAATCAATGCACTTAGAAAGCTATTTCCTGCCATTACTTTAAGTACTCCCCCCACTCTTTATTATCACTATATTTGAAATCCCCTCTGCAGAGAATTCTACCCTAGGCTCCTGAAGACATCTGGCAGGAGTGTGGAGCTGGATTTGCCTTATGGACAGTTGCTGGAAGGATGTGATAATTTCATTTTCTGTTGAACAGCCAAGTACATGTTGTTAAATGTCAAGCATTTCCACAAACAGCTGGAAAAATGAAGCCACAGAAAGTCTTGTTTATTACCCTACCGTCTCTTATCCTTACAGAAACAACTTTGACCATGTGGTCAGAATATTAATAACATCACCATCCATGAAAGATTTATTCTCTCTTTTAACAGTAAAAATGTCTACTTTTTCTTTCCTTCATTTTTCTTCACACTACTTTGCCTCAGAAATCATCTAAGGAGGAATTTCCAAATCTGCCTTCAAATTGACAGGAAGACAGTTTTTCTAAAGCTAATTCAGGGCACATGATCTATTGTGTGTTCTACAGGGACATTTTGAAGAATGTAACAAGACAGTAAAACTTGAATGGAGCTACATCAAAGTGAAAGTGTTATGATATGGGAGCATTCTCTAAAATTTGGGTACAAAACTAAAAGGGCTATTTCTTGAAGGACCCATTCATTAAGTTCTATCTTAATGTTATGATTTGAATCACTTTATAACTTCTGGATATTGGTAATAAAGGCATTTCCAAATTCTCTTCTATAGACAGATACCTATCCGTATTGGAAAAATACTTCCAGAATGATCACCCTTTGAGTAGAATGATCATAATTACAATTTTGCATCTATGCATTATAATACTGAGGTCACAATAAGTTTATTACAGTGATAAAGTCATAGTTGAAGCTAGAGGATGTTCCCCATTTACCTCGCATTTTAATTTAGTCAATCAAATGTGGGAAAATTAGTGATTTTAAGAGAAAGAGCAGTAGACTAATATGAACAAGGAGGAAAGTAAAATACTAGAACTCAGAGAGCTGAGAAAAGAGGTGTGTTTGGGTAGGTGCCTCATCCTGGATGGCTTGGTTCTGGAAACATGACTAGAGCAACAAAGGCATGTAGAATGAACACACACACACACACACACACACACACACACACACACACACACACACAGAAAACCTGGAATCAGGGTGGAGATTCACTATCATCAGTAGCAACCCGGAAACTCATTGTTTATTTTATATATGTAAATAATGAGATGGGTTTATTGTATGCAGCTGAAAAGAAAGAGGGCAGAGTGTATTATATACAATTGGAAAGGAAGGCCGGCTTATCTAATCATTGTAGGGAGACTATGTAGGGCTGCAGTCTCAGACTGCAGTCATTCAGGAGAAGAAAGGCTGATATGAATGGCATACCATTCTAAGAACTCTTGGGAATTGCTGTTTTGTTTGTCTTTCAATTCCCTAGAAAAATTTACAGTAGTTAGTTATTTTATTATGAAGCCTAAAGATCTTGAGCACTTAGCAGCATGCAAGACTCACCAAGAATATATGCGTGATTTGATGGACATGCAGTCTGCCCCCAGTAAATGTTACCCCCACCTGTTACTGTCCTCAAAGCCCCAGTCTTTATTCTCTCCATTAGGCAGCTTTGCCTCCTGCCAATCTTCATTATTTGGCCCAACCAGATTTCAGCATGAAATTTGGCACAGACTGAGTACCCGGAATATGTTACCTAACACTCAATCCATTCTATTCTATTTCTGAAACAGAAACAGAAACACATTTTTATTTGGAGATTACTAAACTGTTAAACAGAGTGACTAATGCTGATCACAAGTTAAAAGAAGGCAGCTGTCTCTTGCTAAATGCTCTTGGCATTGGTAAGGTCTGAGGGATGTCAGGGTGTGCATCACAGTGAAGAGACAACAGAAGTTCCATAGTGATCAGATTTGTTTCATTTTTGTTGAGATGTTACAGGAAAAAATGAATAAATAAATGTCTGCTGTCCATATCAGACTCAAATTTCCTATGAGGAAGCCCTAGGTTCTGGCCAGCTAGCACTTAGGAGGGAGACACTCAATTTTTTTTAAAGTTCCTTTTCACTTGTTGACACTATGAGAAATGAAAGGCATTATGTTGCGTGATTAATTTCCTCACCTCACAGGAAAAAGCTGAAGCAATGCATGTGTGTGTAGGACAATGGAGATACACAGAGATGCTGTGTGAAGGATTTCTCTGTTCAGCAGTCTTCTAGAATCCACAAACATCTTCCAGACCTCTTCCCCTGTGTTTACCTCCCTTGTGATTCTCCACTGTGTAGGCCTGACTTGGCTTCTGTTTCTCTTATCCCCACCCTTATCTTCTTTTCTCCTTGTACTAGCCTTATGCAAACTTATCCTGTAACATTCCTTACCATTCTTCAGTTAACTGTGATTGCTGTTTCTCTCCTGTCTGGCCATTTCTGTGAGGAAAGGTGCCTTTTCTGCTTGACCATTCATGTGAGGGAAGTGGCCTTTCATGTGTTTTTAGTGAACATGTCCCAGGAGTGGCTAGAAGAGTGGCTGGCTCATAAGAGGTCCTTGCTAACATTCTGTTAGTGAATAAATGTATGAGTAGATAACAAAGAACTAAATGTGTTATTAGATAAAAAGTTAGGTTAAAGATCATTTTTCACAGGTTAGTTTGAAGCTTCTTCTTCACCTACTAATGAAAATGTCTAATACTGCCTGTAAATTCTTACTCTTCTCATCTTTGCAACTAGAGTCAAGTGTTACCTTGTTCTAAGAATTTTATGAGCCTGATGTTTGGAGCCTGATGAATCTGAACTTGGAATTTACCTCTATCATTTGCTAGAGTTGACTGCAGGCAACTTACTTAATCTTAATAAGAATAAAGTTTTCATTAAAATGAAGACAAGAACATCCACTATAAAACTTCAATGTCAGCATTAATTATAACATTTATAATGTACCAATCTGATGCAAGCCAATGTGAGAAGTCCTTGACTAGTTACTTCCCTTGGACTAAGTATTTTTGTGTATTTCTGTGTCTCTCTGCACTGGTATTCATTGAAGCCACAATTGTGTGTGCTTCAATTAATCAAGCCCAAGGTGGGAGTGAGTGCATCAGCTATCTTTCAGAACATCTACTATTAGGTATGTATCAATACATCATAGGGCCTCAGTTTCTCTTATATAGGCGGGTTTTAGTTAGTGTCAGTGTCAAGTATCAAGTGTTACCTTTAACAACTAAGAAATAAACCTACTACATTATGTAAAATGTAACATTCTTGAAAAAATATTTCCAGGTTTTACTATTGATCTGCATGCCTCTGAGCACTCCCATGGGCACACACACACACACACACACACACACACACACACACACCATACCCATAACAACTTCATTTTCATCTGAGCCTCATTGAGAACTCAGCAATAAACTATTCAAATATATGTATAGATGAAAACTTCAGAATATCATGTTTAGGGGGACAGGCACTACCAGGATACAAAAGACAAGTGAAGTAACTGTAAGAAATGTATGCATTTTTTAATAGAAGGAAGGATTTATTAATGCTTATGGTTTCAGGAAGACAAGGGTTTACTCTGGCATGGAACTATGACAGCAGCAACAGCTGGGAACTCACATCTTGGACTACAGGTAGAAAGGAAAAGGGAGAAAGAACAATTTGAAACGGTGCCAGTCTTTAAACTCTCAAAGCTCACCTGCAGTGGCATCCTTCCTTCAACAAGGCCAGACCTCCTAAAGCTCCAGAACAGTACCATCAATTTGAGACCAAGTGGTCACATGCCCAAGACTAAGCCAGATCGGGAATATCTCATTCAAACCACCACAGAGTCTATGATCCTCTAGCAGGGTAGTGATCTAGGACTGAGTAGGTGAAGTGTCTAGTGGGTAAGAAAGTGAAAATCGGTCTTTCGTGCTTTCAGCAAGCCCTCTCATCTCCTCCTGCACTCAGGTCCACACATCAAAGCATCATCAGCTCTCCTGGTGTTTGGACACACAGATAAACAAACTAAACAAAACCCAAACCTCCCATATAACCCACTAAATACAGTTTAGAAAGGACCTTGTAAAACAGACAGGAAGAGCATCAGACTAGCCTCAGCTAAATAATACTAACTTGCCCAAAGTTATATTTTGTTAGCAAGTGACTAGATCTTACATTCTTTCTAACTAAATTCAACATCATTCCTTACTGTTAATACTTAAGAGAAGATTTACCAAAAACTTCATAATTGTTGAAGTTTGTTGACATGGATGTTGGGATTCATTCACTAATTGCATTTGTTTTCTTTACTTAAAATTTTCATACTAGAAGATTAAAGAAAAAACATGTGTGCTGATGTACCAAAGATTATCATATGTATATAAAGAAAAAGACAGAAATTGAAAAATAAATATGATCCATTTTCTCGATCCTAACATATTATAGTATTAGCTTCCCAGCTGTTCATAGATGAAGATGAGTAGACACAAAAATGTCTATAAAAGTCTGAGAATTCAGATATCACATTGTAGTATTTCCTAGAACATCCATTGGTAAGTGTAGGTTATATAGAGACTTTTTAAATTGTGTATGAATACATCAATGTGTCCTACCTTTTCCTTTACCAGTAGGTAATACTTCGGGTTTGGAAATTAACCTTAGCTTGAGAGCAAGATGTATGCTTTTAAACATTTCAATAAAATAAAATATGCAAATGCACTTAAAATGGGTAGATCAAAAGAAAATGATTGTTTACAAGCTCCAGGCTCATAAAGGGCATTCAGGAGTTATCACTTAATTTAAAATTTGAGTGAAAAGAAGAATTTTGATATATGTTCAAAGTATCTCAGTAATTTTAGTTTTGCAAATATGAAAGGAATTTCAGGTCATAGATGAAGTCAGAGGGAGCTGAGAATTCCCTATCTGGTCCAGGGGCAACAGTGATAGGAAACAAAGAAAGCAAAGCAACAGGACAGAGAGAATATTCTGGAAACAATGAAACTTGAAGAATTATTTTGGGAAACCAGAGAGAGAGAGAGAGGGAGAGAGAGAGAGAGACCAGAGACAGAGACAGAGACAGAGAAACAGAGAGAGATAGAGAGACAGAGAGAGACAGAGAGAGACAGAAAGGAGAGAGATTTTCAACAGTAGATAAACTATAAGAACATGATTGGAGGGGTGATAAAATTTTAGAGATCTGCATAGTAAAAATAATACAATTCAATAGGTGCACTTGGAACAACCTCCTATATTGAAATACCTTGAATTAGTATCTCTTTTATAAGAGCTGCAAAGATGACTGAGAGGTTAAGAGCTGATACTGTTGTTTCAGCATATCCTATTTGGAGCCTAGAACTCATGTCAGCATGTCAGGTGGCTCTTAACTGCCTGTAACTTTGAATACCCCTGTTAGTTACACACACACACACACACACACACACACACACACACAGAGAGAGAGAGAGAGAGAGAGAGAGACAGAGAGACAGAGAGACAGAGAGACAGAGAGAGACAGAGACAGAGACAGAGAGACACAGAGAGAGAAAGAGACAGAGAGTATCCTACCTTTTATTGAAGTTCAAACGTTTTTTTTTAACCTGTTACCTATGATTCTGATGAAAGAAGAGTATGCCTAGAAATGTTCCTGCCAATCATTTTTTATCCCAACCATGTGCTGTGATGTTCAGCATCCAGAATTACCATGATAGGCTGTACTCAAATACTACATCACTTTCTTCAAGTGAATCTTTGGCATTTTCAGATATTCTACATTTACTTCAATATAAATACTAAGGGGTAATTATTCAATGGTTGAGCAAATATCTAGATAATTGTATAGCATTAAGTATTTAGTTATAAAGAACATGTTTAAAAGACAGCTAGACTAAGTATTCTTGAGATTTACCAACTTGATAACTAAAAAAAAATAAATACCTGACTCCAAATGCAAGGCAAGTTCTATCTATTCTCCAGAGATCCATTGTTTATAACCACTCACCTAAAGATACCTGGATGAAAACACTCCTCATGTTAATGGGATTTGTCTCCTTTTTATTGTATCAAGTTGTCAAATGGTCCCTCGGTGCTTTATGGAAATCCTCCAATAAATTCACTGGCTCACATTCCAGTCTTCTAGCCCATGTCTTCCTCTACACCTCAACTTTCATATGTCTTGTAACCTCTGCTTGTATATCTTATAACCTTTTAATTTCACTGAGAAAATGGACTTTCTGCCTAAAAGTCTCATTACTATATGTCTTCTCAATATTCCCTATTTCTCCTATTGTGTCTAGAACACTTAAAATTTTAATATTCCACAAAACGAATTATTAGCTTGATTTGATTTTATCATCCTCACCTTCATGCTGACAAAAGGCAAAATCACTGAAGATACAGTTCTTTCTGTGGTAACTTTTGAGCCTCCAACTCCTAGTCAAACCCATGGAAAACAATCCAAAAATCTACAAAATTATGAATGTTCCCATTCACAAAAAGGAAAATGTTTACAGACTTTGAAATTAAAGCAAGGTTATGTCCATTTTATCTTAACTACTTATTTCTAATGTTTAAGGCCAACTTTCATTCTTATGATCCTAATACAAGGCCATTATACATGATGATGTCATTTATTCATTGTACAACAATGTATGAATGAAAGGACAAATGATAATTGAAATGCATCTGCCCAGAGGAAAGGATTTTTACTGAATAATAACAGTAGGCAATATTAACAGCTCTAATTAATTTTTATAATCTTTTAGGTACTTGGGAATATTTATGTGAAATTATTATAACAACTTCAATCTTATAACAAATAACTACCCTTGAATCTGCATTCTCTTCCAGCAATTGCTCCACATTTGTTATCTTCCATGACAAACCTTCCAGAAGGTGTGATCATATTATCGCAGATAAACTAGTTATGGTGCTATAAAAAATTAAACTTCAAGTATCAATGGATTATCACAACAAAAACTTATTTTTAACCCATCTAAAATCTGAGGTGTGTTGGTCTAGATAAGAATATAAATGCACTTTTAATAGTAAGTATGTTGTGAACTACATTTTCATAGTTTGCAATTCTACTTTCATTGATGAAGGAGAAAAACATCAAGAATAGGGAATGCATTTTTTTTCCTAAGAAATGATGCCTAATATTTTGGGAGGACTGAGATCATTGTGGGTAGTGCCATCCCTGAGGTGGTGCAAGTTCTGAATTTTGTAAGAGGAGGAGCAAACAAGTAAACCCCATGCCTCCATGGTCACTGCATGAGCTCCTTCGCCCATGTTTCTACCCTGTTTCAGTTCCTGTACTGACTTCCTTCAGTGATGAAGGAAATATAAGGTCAAATAAACTTTTTCCTTTCCAAGTTGCTTTGATCATGGCATTTCACCACCACAACAGAAACCACCACTAATACTGTCCTGTCCAGATAAAAGTTTATATTTCTTATACTGACACAATTGGAAGAAAGTGGCACATTCTCATTTTAATTATAGCTGCTGGTTTCTGTTTCTATCAAAACAGCTCTATCATTCTCCAATAACAAGCCTACTCCCAAATAAGGTATCCTTATCAATTCATTAAAGATATGATGTTTTTACAATAGATAAACATTTGTTGTATATTATTGAAAGTGGAAAAAGAAAACTAATACCTCCAGTCCCTATCAATGTTTGAAAAAATCAAAACATTGCTGTAAGAGTTTAATAGTCTTAGAATGCATGAAAGATAAATGAGCAAATATATATTTAAGGAATATCACAACAGCTTCCTAACATTTTGTAAGTGTAAACTTTTCACTTATAACTCTTGAAGGGACCCCATCACACATGGCAGAGAACAAATAGGGATTTGTTCTTTTATAGCTAACAAATTCGGGGTAAGGCACAAAGATTAGTCATGCATTTGAGTGTTTCACAGTCTCATGTAAGATAATTGATAATTCTCCTTCTATCCCAATCAAAGAGAACTTGAGAAGCTAAGTAAAGAAGGTAGCTTGTCAGTGAGCAGGATTGCCCTTACCTGAGTGCATGAAGTAGGAGAATGGAGATTTCCTGTCTAACAATGGAGAAAATGAGACTATCAATGACAGAATAGTTTCAATTATCCTTCTAAAAATTCACTGGGCAAAGAGAGAGACATATACAGAGACAGAAAAACAGAGAAAAATGTTGGAGAGAGTTTGGATCTTATCATTCATATCACATAGTTCACATTTGCCTTTAACTCCAGTTTCAGAGTATCCAATGCCCTTTTCTGAACTCTACAGGCTCTTCTGTACATGTGACACACATATACACATACATTTACGTACAAATACATATAAAGAAATAAAATAATTACAGTAATGTGATGTGCTTAAAATAGCTAATTCTAATGCTTTGTTCTAAGTTTTTTCTTTTACACTTTACTGAGATATAATTCACAGATTATATAAATCATCTTATAAAGTGAATAGGTCAGTGGATGTATGTATATGTATGTGTTCATAGGTTTAGGCAATCATCACAATTCAGCATAGAACACTTATTTCTCTTAAAGGAAACCCCAGTTTTCTGACCTACACCTCAAATTAAACATTAACCTACTTTTTGTCTCTATAGATTTGCCTATTCTATGCATTTGCTGAAGTGTATTCATAGTAGATGTGGTATTCTGTGGCTTCCATCTGATATTATAATGCTTTTAAAATTCACTGATGTGCTAGCAAGTAACAGTTCTCCCTGCCTTTTTATAGTCAATATCTCATGGGATTTTTATACTGTATTTTATTTAAAATATTCATCAGTTTATCAACTTTTTGGTTTCTTTCTACTTGCTAGCTAGCATTAATAAAATTACTATGAATATTCATGAGTTTTTGCATATATAAGGCTTTGTTTTCTCTAATTTTTAAAGATTTATTTTTTTATTTGAATGTTTTGCACTCATATATGTTTATATACCATGTACATGCCCAGTGCCTCTGAAAGTCGGAAGAAGCCATTGGATTCCCTAGACCCGGAGTTATGAATGGTTGTGAGATACATGTAGGTGCTGCTTAAAGTCTGTTTTCTCTGCAAGAATAAGTACTTTTAAACTACTGAGCCATCTCTCCAGCCCCAATTCTCTTTGCTTTCGACAGTATATGTATATGTCCACCTCTCTGACAAAATTTAATGATTTTTTTCAAGGTGACTATCATTTTACTTAAACATTAGAGGAATGTAAGGATCATGATCCTCTTAGTGGGTGTCAATTGGTCATCACTGGGTTTATAATAGTTATTCCCCCAAGGACCAGGAATATTGAACATATTTTCATGTACTGGTGTATCTTCTTTGAAGAAGTATTTATACAAATCCTTTGCTCATATTAAATTTTGTAGGCTTTCATGACCAAATGTAAAGTGTTCTTTATATATTTAGGGTATAAGCCCTTTATCAAACAAAATTGTAAAACTATTCCTCAATCTGAGATAATTTCCCAAACTTTCTTGATAGAATTATTTACATCACAAAATAATTGAATTTCAATTGAATTCAATTTATTTTCCAATTTTCATTTGTGCCTTTAGTGTTCTAAGAAAAGATTCCTTAACTGTTTTAATTAGGGTTTTTATTGCTGTGAAGAGATAACATGACCACAGCAATTCTTATAAAACGATAATTTAATTGGGGTGGCTTGCTTACAGTTTGAGAGATTCAGTACATTATCGTCATAACACGGAGCATGGGTATGTGTAGGCAGACACAGTGCTTTAGCTGAGAGTGCTACATCTTGCAGGCAACAGGAGGTTGACTGACTGTCACACAGAGGGAAGCTTGAACAAAAGAGTGCTCAAAGTCAGCCCCACAGTGACACACTTCCTCCAACAAGGCCACAACTCCTAATAGTGCCACTCCATTTGGGGGCCATTTTCTTTCAAACCACCACATTCCACTACCAGGGCCCTAAAAATTTACAGCCATATCATAGTGCAAAAATGCATTCAGTCCAACTTCAAAAGGATCCATCATCCTTAATAGTCTCAAACTTGTTTCAAAATACAAAGTCTCTTCTGAGATCATGTCAAACTCTTAACTATTCTCTCCCTGAAAATATCAGAATCAAAAAGCAGATCACATACTTCTAACATATAATGGCACAGGATATAGATTACCATTTTAAAATTCAGGGAAGGGAGCACAGTGAGGAAATACTGGACAAATGAAAGACTGAAAACCATCTGAGCAAACTCCAAACTCTGTAACTCCATGTCTGATGTCAAAAAGCTCTTCAGATCTCCAAATCTGTTCAGTCTTCTTGACTTCAACATAGTTATGTATATTGTACTGGTCCCACCCACTGTTATTAGCTATCCTTATTAGGTATCTCAGGACTCTGGGTCCTCTAACACCTTCAGTTCTCCAAGACAATCCAGACTTCCACTTCACAGCTTCATGAAATGACCTTGTTACCCGGCTTTTATTCAGGGACATCCCTGACACATATGAGGCCTCAGTGGCTTTCTTTAAGTGTGGAGGCAAATTCCATAAGCTGATCATTTTGTCCTTCATTCTAATATAAGAAGCTGGTGGCAATAGCTGCCAAGTTGTGTTGATTTCTGGGGCTAGAGCCTGGGCCCCTCCTTCAATTACATCTTCACCAGCTTTCTGTCTTTTACTGCCTAAGCTTGGCTGTCCTGACACTTGTTCTGTAGAACATGCTGGCCTCAAATTCAAAGATCTGTCATCCTCTGCCTCCCCAGTGCTGGAATTAAAGGTGTACCCACCATACCCTGCACTAACCTAACCTTCAGTTCCTTTTCACAAGGTGGAAACATGCCTGGATGGGATATTGCCCTGAGGTCACCACTCCCTTTATTCCATTTCTTAATCTGTTTATTTGCTTGAATGTGGAATTTAGCTTTATTCTAATTCATAAAGCTGTTTTTTTTTCTCAAATTTTTATTTGGTAATTTTTCCTGCTCAACTTTTATTATAAATCATTTTCATTAATAAATCTTCATTAGAGTTACCACTAAAAAGCACACAACAGAGTCTATAATAGGCTGCTTTGAGATTTCTTCTGCCAACAGAATCAATTCAAAAATCTTCACTTTAGCCTCAGACAGACTTTTCAGACGAGGACAAAAGGAAGCCACTTTCTTTCCTAAGATATCACAAGAATGTACTCTAGGCAACATCCTAAAATTCTTCTCCCAAACATTGTGAGGTAGCCCCCTACAGTTATCAAATCACACTCATGTCTTCCTACAAAAATGCACCTGTAACACAGGAAAAAAGTTATTTGTACGGTATCTTCTAAGGTTTTTTTGTTTGTTTGTTTTGTTTTTGTTTTTTTGTATTTTCTTTTAAATTAACATCTTTTTCTAGCTTATTTTTTGGAGAGTTCAGTGAGCAGTAGTTT
Source organism: Cricetiscus sungorus (assembly GCA_030556225.1). Taxonomy (NCBI): domain Eukaryota; kingdom Metazoa; phylum Chordata; class Mammalia; order Rodentia; family Cricetidae; genus Cricetiscus; species Cricetiscus sungorus. The sequence goes on along the minus strand of JANBXA010000180.1, from coordinate 21,114,388 downwards.
TAACTTGTGGATGCTTCTTTCTTCCTTTAAAGACATTGGCATTCATGTTTCAAAGTCATAAGGTAAGGAGTAATCTCTGACTCTCAACTTGATTTCCTTGGCCTACATGTCTTTTCTTAAGCTACGTGGATTATTGTATTACTGAAATAAGGAAGGGGAGGTGTTCTGACTTTGGTGTTCTGCCCTGTGGAGTGTGTGTATTGTGAGTCTTTTGAATATTTTGAGTCCTTTGAAAATTCATATGTGCCATGTCCTTGTATGGCTTCTGGGATTGACCTGGTTGGGACAGCAAGGGAATGAAGAAAGGAGAGAGAGACAGAGAAAAGCAAAAAAAAAAAAAAAAAGGTAGAATGATCTCTCTGTTGGAGAAGCTTCAGGACCATGGAAGGTTAGTATGTTTATCAAATACAATTGCAAAGAAAGGTGAGGTTACTAAATACAGCTGATTAAAAAAGGCAAGATAGAGATGGGAGAGCAGAGTAGAAAAGAGAATAAGGGGAGAATAACTAATACTAAAGGGTTTTTGAAGATACATAGTGAAACATACTATAGTAAAAGTTTCCTAAAATATATTCTAATGTAAAAAGACTCTAAATGGTGTTTTCATATAAAGGGGGAGACAATGTCCCAACTAGATATCATATGCTACCAAACAAAACCCTATGTACCAGGAATGGATCAATTTTTTTGAGTCATTGTCTAAAGGCATCCCATAGATACAGCTCCCAAACATTGTAGGTTATTGATTACCTTCCATGTTTTTACTGTTTTTGTTTTTTTGGTTTTTTTTTAATGTTGTTGTATTTTTGTTCCTGTTGTTTTATTTATTTTGTACTTTAGACATTTTTTTTGTTTGTTTGTTTTTTTGAGACAGGGTTTCTCTGTGACTTTAGAGGCTCTCCTGGACTAGCTCTTGTAGACCCGGCTGGTCTCAAACTCACAGAGATCTGCTTGCCTCTGCCTAGGCCTGGCCTAAGACTTATTTTAAATGTAACACATTTTCATTTTTATAGCAGTGATTAAAACATTTCCATTTCTTTAAAAAAATCATTTTTAGAATGAATTCCATTTTTTTGTGAAAAAAATTATTTTGTATTGCTCAAGGTGAAAAATGTTACCTTTTCTTTGACAAAATTTTTGTGTGTGTGTGTAATATTTTAATGCTTGCTACATGGAATACTGTCTCTTTAGCATTTTTTTACACTTAAGTTTTATTAAAAATATAAGACTGCACAAATTAAGCAAGCAAGATCTGTACAGTGTAAATATTCCTTATCACATTAAAAATCATTGTGAAGACTCTAGCATCCACAATTTGAATGATGCTGAAATCCACTTAAATGACCACATGGAAACTTTCTCCAATGTATTCAAAGGATCAAATAAGCTGTGCCACCGCTGTTCTTAGTTACTGAGTGGAGGACTCCTCCAATTTTGTTAGACTCCTTCTGAACCTTACACAAGATATGAAATTGATGAGGGCTCTAGGAAATCCAAATATCTAGGATTTATGGTTCAGAGGCATGGGAAGGAGGGAGAGGGAACTGGGATCAATATGTGAAATAAGAATATATATATATATATATATATATATATATATATATAACACACACACACACACACACCACACACACACACACACACACACACACACACACACACACACACACACATATATATATATATATATATATATATATAAAACCTGAAAATTAAAATTTCCTATACTCAGCCTGCATTTTGCAAAGCATGTTGAGCATGCTCTACGAAACTTAAGGACCATGTTGCCACCTTTTTTTTATCTACAGTGACCAATGCTGCCAAGAAATTGGGTATCTGAAGCACTACAAAAACTATGCAAAAGTGTTGCCAAGTAATTAATAGATGGATTTGGTGTACTTCAATTTATTATAATTCAGGAGCACAGGTGTGATCTCAGGAAATTAAAGATGCTTAATAAAATGAAGGGAAGCTAAACACACTTCTGTTGATAGATTTTGCTTGTCCTGCCAGGTCTCACCACTTCAGCCCCAAATGAACATACAGAAGCTATATTAATTATTAACCTGTTGGCCAAAGGCTAGGGATTCTATTGGCTATCTCTGCCTTAATTATTATCCCATTTCTAGTAATCTAAGTAGTTCCATGTAGTCTTATCTTACCAGGGAAGGGTCCAGATCTGTTACTCCTTTGGTAGTTTACATGGCATCTGTTTCTGGGTGGGCTCTCCCCTTCTACCTTTCCAACAATTCTCCTTGTCTCCTAGTCCCACCTATTTTCCTGTCTCATTATCCAAACAGTGTTTTATTCACCAACCAGTAAGAGAAACATATATACAGAAGGGCATCCCCCATCACACTTCAGCAAGGTCAAGGAGTTAGTTACTTGACATGATGTGCACATGATCAAAGAGGTAAAGACTCAGGGACAGATTTTGGCCTTTGCACCTGAGAGTGGTGGTTAGAAGAGATGCTGCTTTGAGGTATGTTCTGCTCTTCTCCAAATTGCACAGGTTGAGACCCAATTTCTACTGTGACTGTATTTAGACAAAAGGCCTTTGAGAAGGAAAATAAGGTTAAATAAAGTCACAAGGTGGGAATGTAGAAGACAGTGTTGTTGACCTTATAAAAGAGTAAAGGCATCTGTGTTATTCTATGTGAGCCTGTTCTTTGTGTGTAGGGAATGGGTGTAAATTTCATGCAACAATAGTGTTTTGCAACCAAGACAACTTGACAACTTGATGTGTGAAATGTAGCCATTTATTACATGAAATGGTCAAGGCAAAGATTTCTACATGCTGGGAAATCTGATGGAATAGCCCTTTTTTTTGGAGGGGGGGTGGTTCCTAATATGAAATGGGAAGAATTATCTTTGACTTTTGAAATGACAGGGGACATTGTCACAAGTAACTAAACTACTAGAGTGGGAGCAATTTGAGATAATTTTAGATGTTAACTTCCTTGCTCCCTCCCAGGTGTTTGTCCAGTGAACACACATAAGAGGAAGAATTAGATGCTCTCAAGGCCCAGGATTTGCTTGCATATTGACCTTGGATTTTGCAGTACTCTAACTGTTAGAAATGGATGTTGTTTAAAGCACAGACTGAAAGTGTTCATTATAGAAGCCCAAAGTGACTACAACAATGTGTTTCAGAGTACTGGCAGAAATAATGTCCCATAAGATGTAAATTTGAATCAAATCCATTAACTAGAATTAATAGGGCAGATCAACAAACTGTCTTTTAGGTCTGCCTGAGCTCCTCACCTCAATGTAGTCTTTATTTCTCTTCTCACTTCAAATTAGATAATCTTTGAAAACCCTTGAGAACTGTTCTTAACTTTAAATGAGGCAAATTATATATATATATATACATATATATATGTATATATATATATATGTATGTATGTATATGTATATATGTATATATATTTAAAAATGTAATGTTTTCTGTGAAATAGCTAATTGATTTCATAGCAAGCATACAGTCAGTTGGTGAACACATTTTTTGAGTTCTACAAATATAGTACAAAAAGAACATATGTAATAATTTTCATTATGGCTTTCCCCCATCTCCCAGTATATAACCTCTGTCTTTGGCAATAATACATGTTACCTTAATTTCCAGGAGGCTGATTTTGTCATGAAGAGGATACTTCCTCATAGGGCAATGAGTACAAAGAGGTCATGGTGAGAGCATCACTATTAGGTTAGCTGAATGTGTTATTGGTGTGCTCAGGGAAGGGAAATTGGAATTTTTATGAAGTAACTCCCTTTTGATCCTGTCAGTTAAAGCCAGGAAGATAAAATGACCCCTGTACTCCCCAAATTTCACCTCTGATGCCTGCAGAGTCTTACTGCTTCATAAAACTACGATAAAGTCCTACTACTTAAAAAAGATCCTTTATTCCATCCCACAGTGTTTACTATCTTTGATCATTTTAGAAAGGAAAGTTGGAGAGCTGCCAGAATCAGGAAAATAGGTTTTTATCCACTTCTAACTATTACAAAATTCTTATATGTAAAAAAAAAAAAGAAAAGAAAAGAAAAGAAAGAAAGAGAGAGAGAAAGAAAAAAGAATAGTGCCCCAAACCTGGTACTTCCAAACTGTGTAAACGTTGTGATTTAATTTGCTAATTTCCAAATTTGCCTTGGAAAATGAAAAGCTACCTGGAAGCTGTCAGCCTGGAGATAAATCTTATTGTTAGAATGCAAGTCCATGAGCACATTACAATCTGCTCATGACACGTGGCATGGTTTCTGCATATTCTATGAGCAAAACAAAGCATTGATGTAGCTATGATTACTGACCAGTGTTTGGTGGCATCGCTGAAAGGGGTTGTTTAGGATAGGGCAAGGTGGTACAGGCATATGATCTCTGCTGTCAGAAATCTGGAGGTAGGAGAGTGGTAAGTTCATGGTCAGCCTGGGCTCCATAGAAAATCTTTCTCAAAAATGTCTGTGTGGGACCGTCTAATTTCCTTAAAATGATTTGGAGTCTTTATAACTATACATTCACAAGGTCAAGAATACCATGAAAGACTTTTTGAAGTGAACGCTGTCAAAATAGGCAAGGTTCTTACCTTTTAGAAAAAAGCAGATATGTTTGAAGCTAAGAGGTCAGGAACACAAGAAATTCTTTGAGCTAAAAAATAAAAAGTTTGGTTTGTTTTTTTTTCTGTTTGTCCTTGCATCTCTAGTGTTACTATCTGCACATTTATTTAATAAGGCTGAATATGAAAGGAAACATAATGAGCATTTCAACCAAGATGTATTTTGAATCAAAGTAGATTATAAATAACATTTAAAAGTCAGTCACTGGTGGTACATGCCTTTAGTCCCAGCACTGGGGAGGCAGAGACAGGCATATCTCTGTGAGTTCAAGGCCAGCATGGTTTACAGAGCTAGTTCCAGGACTGGCTCCAAAGCAATACAGAGAAACCCTGTCTAGAAAACCAAAATAACAATAATAATAATTATTATTTAAAGTGCATTTTAAATTATTTTATTTCTCCCATTAGGTTTGAAAGATCTGGAATAAGATGATACTAACGGGCAGTGCTTCTGGTCGATTTTCTATATTATTTTTTCTGTGTAAACACACTTCAATTCTCTCCAGAACCACATGCATTTTAATTTGTCCCATTTAAACCATTTACTAGCAAGATTTCATCACCTTATTCAGTCCCATTTTCTTCATCACTCAACATTTGCAGAATGCTTCCTGCCTCATGGGGCCTGAATTTTCTCCTGCACAATGCGAGGCCAAGTCACCAGCCCCACTTATCTAGTCGGAAAGGAAAAGTGCTACAAATAGAGTTGTGGTAGTGACCCAATTTGAATTATGTGGATCAAGCTGTAAAGCCAACACCATTCTTCTACTACCACAGGATCTGCTCATAGCTATTATTATACTTGGAGACTTGAAGAATCAGGTCTTATTTCCAAAAGGATGAGATTTACTGTACACCTGTAAGTGTGACATTGACAACACTAAGTGTAGAGTTGGGGAAGTACTTCTGCATTGCAGTTCAATAAAACATAGTCCAGAACTCTGAAACACATAGCCAATTTCATAAAATCTAAATAGAATCATACCACATCCCTAACATGAATCTCTTGAATTTGCCTAAGTGAGCTAAGTATTATTTCCTCACAAATACCCACAAAAGTATGTTTGCATCAACACTTTTATGAAGACATACTTGTTAGTGACCAGGATGTCTTTTACCATATAAATGAATAGATGAAATGGGGCACCTTTAGACAAAGTAATATTTCTTATTATAAAAAGGAATTGAGCCAGATAGGATGATGTATTTCTTCAATCTTAGCATTCAGGAGCCAACAGGCAGATCTCTGTGAGTTTGAAGCCAGCCTTGTCTAACAAGAGTGCCAGAGCTACACTGTCCAAAAAAGAGGAAAAGGAAAAGAAAAACTTTCAAGTTTATAAGAAAAGAAAAAGATATAACATAGAAGAAACTCGGGTTCATATTATAAACTTAGAAACTAATATAGGCAATCAACAGGATATATACATTTCAACTAATCGGCTCCAGTTAAATGTTTTGCTTTATAGGGGTTACCTTGATTATTGTGTCTGTTGACAGCAATAGAACAGTAACTAAGACAGATTTTATTTTCAGAATTTAACTGAAAATAGCTTCATACATTTTGGAAAATTATAGATATCTAAGAAAATATAGACAGACGTGAAAACATAATCAAGAAAAATGTCTAATATCATGCTAATGATTAAGTGGAATGGTGATTTCAAGAAGTATATTATTGGGGTATGGTGGTTCACAGCTCTAATCATAGCATTCAGGAGGCTGAGGCAGGTGGTTCTTTATGATTTGGAAACCAGTCAGTCTCAATAAAGCAGAACTACCTGGAGGAAAACAGACTAGCTGAACTGACAGAAATAAGCAAAGAAAAGCCAGGCTATATGGAAGAGACTTAGATCATAGTAGTTTTTGGCAACCAAGCTATGTTGAGTAATTTCTGCCATAAGCAAATCCTCATAATATTCCTTTTTGTAACCTTGATATATCTCAGTGGTTCTTCAAGTTGAATTTTGGGCATATCTTTACTTTAGTCTGTCATTGATTCTCTATCTGGGGTGAGTAGACATTTCTTCACATCTCTCCATGAATAGTGTCACATATCAAACATTTATATATAGCTAGTCTGGATTTTTTAATGCCAGTATTATTTTTATTTAAATTTGAAACAAGCTTGATTTACATGTCAACCCCAGTTTCCTCACCCTCCCTTCCTTCCCTGTCTACTTCCTAACCCCCATCCCATCCCCTTTCTTGTCCCCAGGCAGATTGAGGCTTTCATGGGGGATCTTCAAAGTCTGCCATATTATTTTGAGCAGGATATAGGCCCTCCCTGATGTGTCTAGGCTGAGAAAGTATTCCTCTATGTGGAATGGGCTCCCAGCTACTCTGGATTATATCTTTGGTAGAAGGGGTCAACTATTGTCTCAGTCTTTTAAGTTATTTTACCCTAATATGATGTAGGCATGGAGACTTCTTTCACTGGTGGTATATTGTCATATGAGATTCTAGCCTGCCTTTCTTGAGTGGAGGTAAGGTTCTGTTTTTACTGTTGCTCATGCTTGGTTTATTTCAGATTGTATATGAAGTGTCAGTAGGGCCTTCAAATACTTTGTGTTGATTTTTGATTGCAGGTACCCCATGATTTCAGTTCTGTGTTAACTGATAAAGCATAAGAATGGGACTCCTTATTGGGTCTACTTGTGAAACTATACTAGTGATCTACACCAGAGAGTATGAGGATAATACAAGTGCTCAGAGTGGGTCAGTATGCCTGTTTTTAGCCCTGAACTTGGAATGATAGTGTGGAAATGGGGAGGGAGAGTGAGGTCATGTTAATTTACTCGTCCAGGCTGGCGTACATGCTTCATGACCTGAGCTAGGCCAGGAAGTATGGTAATGGGATGAATAAGAGGTAATATAGGTCCTCATTAAGCTGGACAAGGAGGACAGCAGTGAGAAGCAACAGAACCCTGATCATGTGTAGACAGTGTAGTCCAGCCAGTGTCTAGAGTACTTAACCTGCCTGGAATGGTCCTGAGCCTGAATGACCAAGCCTTCTGGGAATGAGAGAATGGTACTGATGAAAGGGCATCATTAGTGCTTACTTGTCTGAGTCAGTGCTCAGACTTCACAATTGAGATGATAGGAAAATGGAGGATGGCACAGGGTGAGGAGTTTGAGTCACTGACCAGACTTGTCTGAAATGCCAACTGTGAGATCCATGTATGTCTAAGAGGATGAGAGCTGTGCAAATATATGGGAGTCTGGTTGTAATCATGTGAGCTAGACTTGGGAGTGGGTATGGTGTGGGCCAGAGAGAATTGAGGAAACTCATCAGGCTGGTTGGATATACAGGCTCTGACACTTAACCAAGCTTGGGATTGTGGGAAAAGCATGGATGATCAAAGTTCTACAGAAGTAACCAGACTGGGCTGTGGTAACATCTTGCTTGTCTAAATAAAGCCTGTCTGAGGGTAAAAGAATGGAGCTTACCACTATAGCCTGTCTGAGGGTAAATGAATGGAGCTTACCACTATCTAACCATACAGGTCTGGAAGAATTGAGGCAACTAGGTGGAAACAGGATATAAGCAGGGAGAAACAGGAAATCACTCTCTTCTCTGCTGAGACAATAAGAAGGTAAGGTGCGCTGTGACTTGCACCTTCTTTCTGATTTCTCATCATTTCCCTCTATATCTGACTCAGGCTTTTTATTTTCCAGACCAATTAGGAACTCCATTTACATTGAGCTAGTATGCCACCTGCAAATCCATATAGATCTGAGAGTGTAAAAACCATGCAGATGTTGGAGTCTGCAGTAATCACTTGGTTGGGTTGGTACACAGGATGGATGAGTTGAGCTAGACCTGTGGATGTGAGGATGAAGGTACAAGCATGGAAGCAGTCTTCCTAGTTAGTACACATATCACAAGGTGTCTTTCTGTTTTGGTTATTTTAGGAAGAATGGTAATTTCCAGATATGTACATTTTACTTGAGAGCTGAATAACATTTTATTGTATAAAAATATTAGATTTTCATTATTCATTTATCAGTTGATTGACATGTAAGGTCTTACCATTCCCCAATTGTAGTAAATAGAGGAACATAGAATGTGGATGAGAAAATATCTCTGTACTAGAATATAACATCTTTTAGAAGCATGCCCAAAAATTGTACAGTTATACCATATGGTACATACATAAAAGCTTTTTGAAGAATCTACATACATATTTTCATGGTGACTTTACCAGTTTGCACTAAAACCAACAGTGAATAAATGTTCCTATTTGTTGACATTTGACAGACATTTATTATGTATTCTTTTATGTATGATTATTTTAACCATTATTATTGAGGTAATAAGGAACTTCAGAGTACTTTTATTGTGAATTTCCTTGGTAGAAAAAGATGTTGAATATTTTAAAATATATTCTTGAAATTTTAATTTTTTCTTTTGATAACTCTTTGTCTAGTTCTGTGTGTTCTTTGCTTTCTTAAAGTTCACTTTCTTTTATTCTTTGTATATCTCAGATATTAAACTGTTGGTAAAGCTATGGCTGGCAGAACAGTTCCCCATTCTGTAGGCTGCCTTTTTGCTTGAGTGATGGTGGCCTTTGCTTTACAGAAGCTTTTTCATTTCATGACAACCCATTTATTCGTTATTGGTCATACTGCCTGTGCTACTGTTATTCTGTTCAGCTCTCTCTCTTTCAGCTCTCTCTCTCTCTGCATGTGTGCATATGTGTGTGTACATATCATCATTGAGTTCCTTGACCATATTTATAATTACTATTTTGAGATTGTTGTCTTTTGCATTATCTAAGCTGCTCTTATCAAGGATGATGGGAGATGTTATTCTGTAAATATGTTTCTCATACTGGTTAATTAATAAAGCCCTGCTGGCCAATAGGAAACTAGATAGGCAGGGCTTGGAAACTAGGAGGAAGGAGGAAGTAGTTGGGAGGAGTCAAGATGTAGAGCATGGAAGAAGGAAGACGCCAGCTGCGGCTCCCGGATAAGATGAGCCACGTGGAAATACTAAGATAAGTAGAAATGGGTTAATAATTAAGACAGAGCTAGCCCATAAACAATAATGGTAATTGGCCAACAGGATTGTATCAAATACAGAGTCTCTGAGTGTTATTTGGTGTTCACGTGGCGGCCTGACCATGGTGGCAGGACCAGCGTCAGCCGGCGAGAAAAATCTGCCGTAACACAAGGACATTACTGAAGGAGAACAATCTTCTATTGAATTTTTTTTTTTTGATGTGTGTGTATGTATGTATGTATGTGCTGTGATAGGACCTAGGTATCTGGTTAGGTAATTAGTAATGTTTCTTCCTAGAATCATTAGACTCCTCTTTGTTGCATGAGTATTTACATCTTTGCTTTCTGTTATCCAAACTTGTTAGGCTACTGCCCAGTTGTATGATTCTCTGGGTCCAATATTGAGACAGCTTGAAGGTGATATGCTAGTGGGGTGTCAGATGTGGTCACAGTTAAGCTAAGACTAGGTGTAGTTTCTGAATCAGGCCAGAAACAAAATACTTACAGAGCTACAAGATTCTCATGGCCAATCCTCAGAAGGTTCCTTGGGTTCTGCAGGAAGTCTTGTATCTGCATCATGGTGGGAGTAGGTGGTACTCTCTGAGAAAGTTGTTTAATTATTAAGATCCTCAAGGTGTAGACCAAGGTAGTATTTGGAGTGGAGATGCTTCAGCTAGAGTGTTGGTTTTCCCTACATGGATGCTGGGAGCAGGATATCATGTGGTTCTCTGGTGGATGATAGAAAGCAGTGTGTAGTTGTTCTCTGTGTGGTTCAAGATTCTTAGTATTCTTGTTTTTATACAGTGTTTTTCACTATTTTTTTAGTAAATATTGTAGTTTATAACTTAAATAGCTCAATGCATGACCTTTAATATGCAAATGATATTTAATATTTTCAAATCTAAAATAGAAGCATCCAGGACTGAGATATGGACACTTCTCATCCACATTCAAGACTGGGCTATAGTTTCTGGAGCCATAGATTTAATAATCATTTTGGAAATTTGGAGAACAGAATCAATGGGCACACTACCCCAGATACTCTTCTTTCTCTGGGCTGGGTAGACTGATAGTGTTGAACAGTTATGGACCATTTACTAGAACCATCAGACAATGACAAATTCCAGCCAGGGCACAGCAAGATGAACATGGCAGATATTGCATGTGGTTGAAAATGGCCTTGAGACTCAAGGACTTTCTAAAGTATTTTAGGTCTCAAAAGTATGCTGAATAATATAATTGGGTTAGGATAACCCAATTATAGGGTCAGACATTGCCCTAAACATAATAATAATTCTATTTTGCAAACATTAAAACCAATTCACATTTTTCATATACATGTAAACTCACTTTAAAACAACTAAAAAGCATGATTGCATGATTGTATGTAATACAATCATGGACTTGGGAAGAGAGAATTCATTCTAAATTCTCTTACATACATTTTCATTAAAACAATGATAATTATTTCAAACCTTTTGATGTTATTGAGAACATTTGATGACAAGTCTTTGTTCCAGTGCTGCTTCCTTGTCATGCTTATACAAGTTCTGTTCTTTTATTTTCCTTCTTCTGTTGGTAGAGGTAGAAATTGGGCTGTGGGCATCCTTAGTATGAATTCTACCCATGGCCTACACCAGCAGAGGATCTGGCCTTGAACAACAATGGTAAAGTACTGCAAATGTTCCAACCTTCTCTGAATGCTCACTGTGCTGCTTGCCTGTTGCCTTTGTATTGAACCCTTCAGAAAGAATTTAGAGGCTTTTTCAAAAACACTTGATTTTCTTAGATTTCAACACATTTGGTTGTTTAATAGCTGACACAGAGCTTTGTGTACTCCTCTGAGCTCTGGCAACTGATGCATTGTATTCAGATTTAATTGTAGAAAATAGCTACAACTAGAAAGTCACTCAGTACAGCACTCAGACACACAAAGAACAATGGTGGGAAAACAATTATGCAATGGTGATTTCAACAAAATGTCCTGACAGTAGTTTGTATCCTTTCTATTAAGCCATTTTCACTTAAACCATCATTCAGATTTCCTATACAGTGAAACCTGCTTATCAGGCACATTCTACAGTTATTATTGTATTTGAAAATGAGCTTCCCCTCTTTCCTTTTCAAATGGATGGGAGAACATCAAGCATCAGAAGAGGTCATCTCAGCAAGAAGCCCAATTAGCTCAAAATAAAGTCTCAAATGGTACATGAACCAGAGCTCATCAGCAGCCTCCCTCAGGGTACTGTGGCTCGTTCTTGCATTGAAATGTGTTGATGTGATCTTTCTCCATTTTCTTCAAGTCTGTCACTCTTTTAACTAACATTTTATGTCCTTCATCTATAAACTATTAAATAAATGTATACATGTGAATGTATATGATTTTGCCATTATCAATTTCTTTTCTTTAGATTTACTTAGCTACCTGGTCAGCAACATCTGCTTTATTTGTCTCGGTGAGATTGATAGGGTCTCTTTTCTAGTTTGCCAATTTACATTGTTTATTAGTTCATCTTTGAAAGAGTAGGTTAAGCAGGAATGAATGAAGAAGAAAGTAAAGAGGGAAAAAAGAAAGAGAACAAATGTGTAATTATACAGCAGATGCCAGAAGTGGTATTTATTCACCAAAACTGCATGGGTCATTCATTGAAATCTCAGTTTTAATTAGCAAACACCTGTTTTCTGTTTGATTTTACACTGATATCTACTGTCTGCAATTTGCTTTGTTCAGTGAGCAATTAGCTAGCCTTGACAGTAATGGTTAATCTAATTAGTCCAGAGGTGCCCTAGGAGGTAACGATTGACTTGCAGAGATTACAGATACAAGTGATCACAGCTTCACTCACCAGGAAGGATAAGATTTGTGCACAGTTATTTCTAGGCATCACCTTTGGTCTTGGGCATTCCTTTTGGGCTGAGTTTAGAGGGAAGGAAGAATAGGCTAATGTAAGTTTTTTTCTTTAGTGTAACCTGTATACTTCTTGCTATAGTAAGTCCAGATGCATTGCACTGAGAGGTAAAATCATTGTGTCTTCTAGGCTACAAGATGTTGGGAATTGATGAACTTCTCCATATAAACAAAGTATTGTATACCTAAGGAGCTTGGAAACCCATGGGAGCTAGGGTACATTCAAGTTTTCAGTCAAGAATTAAAACGTCCTCTAATAAATTTCAGTTTCCATTAAAGGAACAACATAAGGGCACTGCCCTTTTTTCCATGAGAAGGCTGTCCTTGTTTGAAAACTGACAAAAGTATGTTTGCAAACGTATAATCTGTATGACTGTACCAGCATGCTATCAGAGCTTAATGAAGTTCTCTGATGTCTTTTAACATACATTGTGGCATATTTGAAATTCTTTCTCCTAATTTTGAAATTTAATCAAAATGTGTTGCCACTGAATTTTAGGGTCTAGAAAATCTGCATCAAAAAAGGAATCAGTTATCAGCCCTAATTCGGTATAGCATTTCCATAATGGCGCAGTTAGATGATTGGAGTGAATTGTTCCTAAGTAAAGCAAAGGCTAATAAGTGTTACTCGTGGAGATGTCTGGCAATGCCTCTCTTCCTTTTCTATTGTCTCACTCTCAAACACTTATCAGGAAAGGAAAGGAGCTCTGGGTTGCTTAGCTTCACTCACAAGTAGACATAGGAGGAGAAGATGTAACCTTTGTGCACAGACGGGTTAACACCCAGCCAGCTGTGCAAGCAACCAGGTAAAACCCTCTGATCCCATGACATATAAAAGAAGCTGAAAAGGGTGTTTAGAACCACAGAAATCAAGTTCTACTTCTCCTGCCACTTCTCAAAGGCCTGTGCAACAGGTATCCATCTCTTGGTGTGTTGAAAGTGGTAGGTGATTCATAAGCTAGGATTTTGTTTCTTCTTTATGTAAAACAGGCTTGTTGGTCCTTTCCTAAAAGGTGATGTTTGATAGGCTGAAATGTGAATATTTTGGAAAGTTTCTTGATCATTAATGTTGCATTGGCCATAACATGGATCAGTGTTGCTGGTGTTTCTGGGATATTTCACCTTAGGCTGCTTTGCCTATATAGTGGAACAATTTACTAAATAGGAACATATGGAAAACAGTGAGCAAATGATAAAAACCTATGCAATCAGCATTGCCACCAGCTATCACATTCTATATATATCATGCCAAGTAGATGTCTAAAATTTGAAAAATATGGGAAATTAATTATATTACTAAAACAATTTTCTTAAATGGCACATAGTTTGGAAGTATCAACTAATTTCCTTGTCAAAAGCCCTTCTAATTCGCTATACTATCTGGCTGAGTCCAAGAAAAAAAAACCTAATACTGAGATCTATTTCATAGTCTATATTTAAAAGTGTTGTTTTAAAATTTCATATATATTTCCTACTGGGGACAGTGGAGGGTATTGGAGGCTATTCCTGTATTAGAGTAAGCCCATGTCATTGTTAGAACAGATTGTATTTTCATTGTGTTAGAAGAGACGGACAAGTATCATTTAGAAAATTTCAGTAATATGATAAAGACAACTAAGCACAGATAAATGAAGTTGAAATAATACACGTTCTTCCAATTACAACTCATCATGCCATGTACAAGACAGCCCTATAGCAATTGATGCTACAAATCAGTACTGACAATTCCAAGGGTTTCCCAGCAATGTGAAATGGAGAATTTCTCTTCAAAGTGGAAGGAACCATTTATGCTTTCTAAATGGCATGCACTTGAAAAGTATTTGCCTTCTCTGTGCTTCATTTCTCCAAAATGAAGTAACATGGGTTAGGATATCCATGGTAGCATGTGTGGATATTATTGTACACAGGCACTTATAAAAAGAGCAAAGAAAATTACTTGGTTCATAGCACTTGTCAATTCCTATGGAATAGTACTCTATGATATAGTCATGAAATGGAAAGATGCCACAACTGCATTCTAAAACTGATGAATAGTGTCTTCATTACAGTACTAGCAGACCTAGTCCTGGAGTATCAAATGTTTCTTTGGGAGCACTCAGTTCTTTTTGGTACTCATTATTAACTCTGTGACAATTCTCATTGGCACATACTCCAATACTGAGACCCTCACAGCTTCTCCTTCCTCAGGACAACATTTCAATTAGGAAAGAACTAGGTTGATTCACCTGTGTTAGGGGCATTTACATTTTAATAATTAGGGAAAAAAGGGTTAAGAAAAAGCAGGTAAGGAGTGGAAAATTTTATAATTTACTAATTATGGAAAAATAATGAAAATAAGCAAGGAAAGAATGCACTTGAAAGACAGAATCAGTCTCCGAGAAATTGTGTACTTTGTGGAGTTAGTGAGACTTATATGTGAGCCTCATGCTTCGATCATACTGAAAAGGCATAGTGTAATAAGAGAATTTTAGCAGAATAAATAAAGTTTTGCACAGGAATGATGGATATAGATAGTGATTGGTGGATGACACATTATTCAGCTAAACCTTTGTGCTGCTGCTATTCTCATCAGGGGAGACTTATATTGCCAAGGGCCTGGAGGTATCTTGATGAATTAAGTTGGTTTTTTTTTTAATGGTGCCCCTTCACTGTTTACTATTAATTCTTTTCACCACATGAAGATCTCTGCTCCAGCACAAACCTTTTGTTTTTACATCTTAGTTACTAGAATAATACAGAATCCAAATTAATCAGTGTTGTCATTCCACCAGAAATGTGGGTGGGGGTGGTATAATGAGTCATACTACACAAAGCTGTGGTATATTTTACTACTTCCCCCACACACTTCTCTCTTATTTGTTTGTCAAACAGAAAAGAAAAAGAAGACAAAACAAAAAAACCTACCCTGACTACTTTCACATTCATATTCAATGGCTTGATTTGAGTATTGTTTTAGTACTCATCAGGAAATTATCATTTTCTTTTTAAAAGTTTTGCTGAATTTTAAAATATCTTTTTGTCATAACTCCAGACTTGTATTTTTTTCACAAAAAATAGAGTTTCAATTTGAACATAGAGTTTACCGAGAGATTCACATTTTGAAATGTATACTTCAGTGGCCTATTTATTTAATAATTACAGCAAATGTACATAGTATTTGAGAAAGACATTGCACATGATGCTGTACATATGTTATTTGTATATTCCCCTTAGTCTACTCACAAGTGTTGTTTTTTCTTCATCACCACAAAGACACAAAAGCATAGAGACTGATAAAATATAGTTGAGTTGAGCATGATTTGAATATAACCTTGTTGGTTCCATGGAATGACTGAATCATATACTATAAAATTCTACGAAAAATAAAAATTTTGGTCTATGAATTGGTTTATCATATGGGCAACAACAAAGGCAACAGATATTCAATATTTAGGATTAGCTACTGCAATCCTACTGATGGAAGAGTGCCAGAGACAGCTGTTGTGTAAAGCCCTTTCTGTTCTCAGATACTGGGAAATTCTGACTAGGAGAGAATCTCAGATAGCACTCTAATATTTTGGGAAGATAAGCCCCTTGAATAAGAAGCTTTGTGCAAGCCTTCCATTGTTTCTTGATTTCTTTTACAACAGCAAGCCGTATTTCACTGACACCAGGAGAATGGTTTCATTTTAACTCTCCTCTAGGTATTGGTGAAAGAATTGCACTCTCAGTGCTTTATGGGTTTTGTTAAGTAAGGGAAATAAACATAAGCAGGACACTGTTTTTGTTAACAGAGGCTTGAGAGATGAGAAAAGGGTTTACTCAGAAGTGGAGATTGCATGATCACTACTCAAATATAAATTCTGTAAGGAGGATCACAACAAAGTCATGAGACTTTGTTCAGCATAAATACATATATTGATAATAACTGGAAATTATGTATGTATATTAAACATGGAAGGTTTATCCTTAAAATGATAAAAGACCATTAAAACACAAATGCCTTGTGATAAGGTTAGAAATATGGGCAAAAAATAAAACAATATTCTGAAATGATTTTAAAATAAAGGGAAGCCCAACACACATGTAGGTTAGGAATGAAATCAGTAAGCTAATTACTAACAAGTGTAAAGAGGAGGGAGGAGTTATGTAGGAAACTACTTGACATCAAGAAATAACTGTAATGGGAGAGAAGCCATAAGGCTGAGAATTTAATCCACAGGTAAGATAATAAAGCTTCATATAACAAGATACATGAGAAAGGACAAGTCCTGGGAAAAAGATTTCCTGAATGGAGGCAGGGAGGAGGCACTGTTGGTAATAATGCAAGCAGGGAGGGACCCATGGCTCTCCAGCCCATCTAGCATCCTTTCTCACCAACTGAGTGTGATGGGGGTTCATATCCACTTGCCCCATTATTAAAAAGGCAAGTATATTTGAGTGATGAATCTTGCACAAGGAAAACCAAGAAATGGACTAGAAATCATTGGTACAAAAAAGACTTTGTGAACCCTGGCACAGATAGAACAAGCACTAAATTCTAAGTGGAATGTCCTGAAACTCAACAGCTGTAGACAGCAAAGAACACCATCATTCAGGCAAACCATTAGCTTACAGAATGGAAAAAAATCTTGACCACTTATACATCTGATAGAAGGTTAATACCTAAAATATATAAATAATTAAAAGGGGAGAAAGAAACTATTGAACAAGAAAAAAATACCAATCTAAAAATGGGTTACAGAACTCAGCAGAGAGTTCTTAAAACATGAAAAGCAAATGGCTTAGAAACACTTAAAAGAAATGTTCAGGAGGCATTGCCATCCCTGACTTCAAGCTCTACTATAGAAATATAGTCCTGAAAACAGCTTCATATTGGCACAAAATTAGACAGATAGACCAATGAAATCTATTTAAAAATCCTGATATTAACCCACACACCTACGAACACCCAATTTTTGACAAAACAACTAAAAATTATACAATGGGAAAAGGAAAGCATCTTCAACAAATGGTACTGGCACAACTGAATGATGGTGTGTAGAAGACTGCAATAGACTCATGTCTATCGCCAAGCACAAAACTCAAGTCCAAATGGATCAAAGACCTCAACATAAATCCAGCTACACTGAACCTCTTAGAAGAGAAAGTGGGAGGTACCCTTGAACAAATTGGTACAGGAGACAGCTTCCTGAATATAACTCTAGTAACACAGACACTGAGATTGACAGTTAATAAATGGGACTTCCTCAAACTGAGAAGCATCTGTAAGTCAAAGGGCACAGTTGTCAAGACCAAATGTCAGCCCACAGACTGGGAAAAGATCTTCACCAATCCTACATCTGACAGGGCTGATCTCCAAAGAACTCAAGAAACTAGTCAACAAAATACCAAATAACCCTGTTAAACAATGGGATATAGAACTGAAGAGAGAATTCTCAATAGAGGAAATCAAAAAGGCTAAAAGACACTTAAGAAAGTGCTCAACATCCTTCGCTATCAGGGAAATGCAAATCAAAACAACTCTGAGATACCATCTTACTCCTGCCAAAATGGCAAGCCTGCTTGTGGGAGTGCAAACTTGTATAGCCACTTTGGAGATCAGTGTGGTGGCTCCTCAGGAAAATGGGAATCAATCTTCCACAGGACCTGGCAATCCCACTCTTAGTCATATACCCAAATGATCCACATCAACATCCATGCAACAAAGACATCTGTTTAACTATGTTCATAGCATTATTTTTATAGCAAGAACCTGGAAGCAAACTTGATGTCCCTCAACTGAAGAATGGATAAAGACGATGTGGCACATTTACACAATGGAATACTACTGTGCAGGAAAAAAACCATGGAATCTTGAAATTCACAGGCAAGTGGATGGAACTTGAAGAAACCATCCTGAATGAGGTAACCCAGTCACAAAACAAGGAACATGGTATGTACTCATTCATATATGGATTTTAGACATAGAGCAAAGGACTCCCTTACTGAAGTAGAAAGGAACAAGATCTTCTTAGCATATTGGGAGTGGGGGAGCATTAAGTGGAGAGGGAGCTGGAAGAAATAGAAGGGGAGGAGAGGAACACATGTGGAACTAGGAATAATGAGTCATGGGAGGAATAGACAAGAGGAGAGAGAGAGAGAGAGAGAGAGAGAGAGAGAGAGAGAGAGAGACCATAAAAGAGGGAGCCATTATAATTTTAAAAACTGACTTCTGTAGAGAAGTCATTTCTGATTTCTGTAGAGAAATGTCCAAATACCTACAAGCCTGACCCCAACTAACAATTTGAGCAGCAGTGGAAAGGCTAACATAAATGCCCTTCCCTGATAATGAGATCAATGACTAATGTATCCACCATCATAGAGCCCTCATCTAGTAGTTGATAGAAACAAGCAGATACCCACAGTTAAACACTGAGGTGAACTGGAAGGAGTACAAGTCCAGGCTACAGAAACCCACAGAAACAGCTGACCTGAACAAGGAAAAGCTAATTGGCCCCCAGACTGATAGCTGGGAAACCAGCATTAGACTGACTCAGACCTCCTGAACATGAGTTTCAGTTAGAAAGCCTGGGCAGTCTAAGGGACCTCTGACAGTGGAACCAGGATGTATCCCTGGTGTACAAAGAACTTTGGGAGCACATTCTCCATGGATGGATACTCCCTTAACTTAAAGACAGGAGGGAGGGCCTAGTCCCTACTCCAGATGACTTGACAGATTTAGATAACCCATTCTGAAAGGGAAGGAGGGAGGGAGAGGGAACTGGGATCGAAATGTAAAATAAGAAAAAAAAAAAAATATATATATATATATATATATATATATATATATATATATAAAAACAAAGAAACAAACAAAAAAGAAATGTTCAACAACATTAGCTGTGAGGAAAATACAAATTAAAACTACTTTGAGATTTCATTGTATACCAGTTACAATGTAGATCACTAAAAAATAATTACAGTTTATGCTTGTGAAGATTCAGGAAAAATGAATACTTATTCATTACTGGTGGTATTGCAAACTTGTACAGCTGCTATGGAAATCAGTGTGGTGTTCCCTTGGGAAGTTAGAAATTTGTCTACTTAAGAATCAGCTCTATCATTATTGTGCATATACTCAAAGGACTGTAGAACCAACTACAGAGATACTTGCTCATTCGAGTTTATTGTCACTCCACTCATAATAGCTAAAAGTTGGAAGTGCATTGATACCCAACAACAGATAAATGGATAATGAAAATGTTATACCTTTGCAAAATGGGATATTATTCCATGCTAAGAAATATGAAACTGGAAAACACATAGGATAATGGATGAAATTAGCGAAAAATCTTGGATGAGATAATCCAGATGAATATTGAATATTTTCTCTTATTTGTAGATGTTATAAAATGTTTTCTTCATTTTGTCCTTTTATTTGTTGCTTTACTTCTTTATTTTCTTTTTTCTTCTTTTTGGTATTTTGTGTTTCTTGGTGTTTGCTTTCAAAAGAGAAAAGAAAAGGAACATAAAATTTGAAGAGTAGGGTTATAGGGGTATTTCAGAGCAATTTAGAGAGAGAGAAACCATGATAAAAGGGTATTGTATGAAAAATATTTTTCAATTAATAAAGAAGAGAAATGTTGAAGTGTCTCTGTGAATAAAAGTCAACATCACCTTTTAGAATTTTATCATACTAGATTAAATAAATTTATTGATTTTTAGCCTATTTAAAAATATTTGAGGGAGAGTAAAATATCGAGGTAATTATTTAGTCACAACAAAAAAGCCAGGAGCATTCTACTAGTCAAATATTGGTAATGAGAGTTATTCTAAAGATATATGTGCTTATAATTTAGTAGGGAAAATATATTGTGAATAATCTTGTGCTAATCATAAAGCTACATTCATAAAAATAAATTATTTCTAATACATATGTATGTATACACATATATAATTTCTTGTAACTACTTAGAAAGAAGTATAAAGATATCTTACTTATAGATTCAGCTTCTACATTCAAATCTTAATCACTATCATGTCCTGCTGGTAAAAATAATTGCTCTTCCAGGACCTTAGTCTGAGCAGTTAGTTAACTGCCATCATTATCTGTCTGGCACATTCTACTGGGTGCTCACACTTGGGCAAATAATCTTTCTTCTTGTACTGGAACTTTGGTTCTCTTAACTTTTCTACAATTTCTACTTTGTCTAGCTGCCATTTGAAATGGCGAATGTTTCAACTCAAACCTGTGAATTCATATTCCTGGATATAGCCTAATTATGTGACATAATAACTATTTACAGAATTGTGCAGGTGTTCAAAATTACTTCTTGTACTTATTTACAGAAGGGAAACATAAGAGGTGAAATGAGTTTACTTTTGACACCTATGTGACTATTAATTCTGTTTTTCCTAATTGATCCATGTCAAGAAAGTAATAGACATCTGAACCAAATCCCATAAAACATTCATGACATTTCTAACGAAAATTTTGAAAATGGGAACCTGTCTTCTCCTTTGGGCCCTGTTGTAACTGTTGCGTGGTCCATTGACAATGAGCATAGGATCTACCTGGTTCTTAAATAATCACCTATAGACCTTGGGAAGATTAAGAATTTACACATAAGTTATTTACAAAATGAGAAAATAGTATTAATCGTATAGAATTGGTGCAAGAGGCTTAGCACAGTTGCTGGTGTGTACGGGTGCTTTCTAGATGCTTGTATACTTTGTCACTTTGAGGTATTTAACTCCTGATTATCAACTCCTGTTTGAGCTCATGATCTTCCGTGTATTTCCCAGTGGTACAGAAAAAAATCTTCACAAAAATGTGTTTCATGGTATATATTATATTGGTTGATTTCCATGTGCTACTTGGATCATTAAAAGCAATTTTCTCCACATCCATTCCAGGTAAGACCTGAGCATGTTTACATCAGTGGATTCCGTTCTTCATCCCATTCCTGGGTAAAATCTGGATTCCCTAGTAAATGTAGTCAGGACTTTTATGAATCCTTATTTTGATATTGTATTCTGTTTGTTCTCTCATTTATGAGTCTCCATTTGTCTCTGTTGGATGTTGTGAGCACATGACTTGCTAATTTTTATTTCCTGTTTACTGTTTCTCTACATCTGGTACTTGCAATTTATTCTTTTACAATTGCTGCTTACATACTTAATAAACTAACTCATTCAAAACTTAAATTGTGGGTGTCATAAATCATTATCTGCATTATGCACAACATACACCAACTCTATGGGAGAAACTGATTTTAGCTCAGCTTTTAACATCATACTGCATTGGACATCTCTGAAGGTTCCTCCTTGGCTTCTGAACACATTATTAATTTCTCTAATATTTTCACATTGAATTTGTATTTAATGCTTGGATTCATTTTGCTCTTGTAATGATAATAATAATGATAGTGGCTTAACTGAGCTTTAATGAGAGTGCAATTGACAGAGAAATGTTTGGACTCCTACTGTTTGAATTGTGGCATCTGTGTTGACCATTATGTTCACTATTATGAAATTGACTCAGTATCAAGGTCTTGTTTATCATCCCATGGACTGCATGACCCCAGAATTCTTTTGATGGGCATTACATATTCTGCTTTGGATACTTCATATTATTTCTGTCAGGCTTCAAGTGCCCAGTCCAACTAATCAGTCAGGAAGCAGTTTCGATGAGGTTTTCACTGTTAAAAACCATGTTCTGGGGGATATCTTTGTCAGACTGAACACATTAATCACATTATCAATCCTGAAGTGCAAGGTATAAATTCAACTTTGAAGTTCTAGTCATTGGCATAGATGTTATTAATAATTCTTGTATTTCACAGGGTGTTCCTTGGGAAAAACGCTTTGTCATTCAAGTTTTTCAGTTTTTATGGAACAAAGTTGTGAAACTTCTTGTTAATGTTCAGATAGGGCAGTTTTCTATGAGTTGCTAAAGTAGTCTTGCAGTCTCCCTCTTCCAAAAGTTTTTTTTGGCCATCTTATAGTAGATTTGTATGTTCTAAATGAACTGGCAGCTATCTACTGGGCTTTATAATGATATCTTCCCATGTGATTAAAAAAAGATAAATGCTGACTTCCCTGTTACTATTACAAGGTCAAATAAGCTAAGTGCTCATAATTATAAATTCAGGTTCCAGGACCCATCCATCACTCCTGTTTCTTTCTTGAACACGAGCATCATCTTGTTTCTGTGTTTGTACACTTTTGATGTATTCCTGTACTTGCTTTTAGACCTTCACTCAAAAGAGTTGAAATTAATGCTATTTTTCTGTGGCTCCTACCACAGATGTCTGTGATCACAACTCATATTTAAATGCCTGGTTATGTAATCCCAAGTAATTATGGATAAGCATTCAGTCTCATGTGACTCAGTCATTGATTTTCTTTACCTTCTCAAGCCAAGCACAGCTTCCAGGCTCGCACAGGCTTTATAGAGTGACACTCTCCATACATCTATGTTTCATTCCTGTCAATCCTTACTTCTTCTCACATTCATATTCAGTCTTCATGTGCTCCAACCACCACTATTGGAAGGTATTTGTACACATAGCTTGCTTGCCTGCCTGACTATTGGTGTGTCTTATATGCAATGGCTGATGGAGATGAGGGACTCGGTGGAAGACTTTAGCTGTATGTATCAGGTATACCCCTCAAAGGCATAATTTCCTTCCAACAAAAGCAAAAGAACACTTGCAAATAATGAATATGCTAATGAAGCAAAGTTGGAGAGCCTAGGAATCTTAAGCAATGAAATTGATCTTAGTCCTCTTACAGGACCAGGGCGTCATTCTTTCTGGATGCTTTGGGTGGAATTTAGTCAAGAAAATAGGAATGATGCCAGTTTCTGAGTCAAGTGGGTGAAGTGAAACCTGACTGAGTATGGCAATTAGGCTCTGGAGGGAGGTAGAACGTACTATAACTAAAGTACACTCATTGATTTCATGTTGAAGAAGTCCTAAATTAATGACACTGATGTCTCCCTACAGAGACCAGGCAGATCAAAGGTTATGAGATGTCTCAAAATCGAACACAAATGCTGTACTTTCCTCTGCTGCATCAAGGAGCAATCTTTGAAATCAAAGCTAAGAAATAAACTTCTTGGAAATGCATTCAATCTTCTCATACTTAGAGTAAAAAAATGAACAGAAATAAAATAAGTGGTTTAAAAATGCACCAGATATCCATCAAAATATGGAAAAGAATATACAAGCCCATGAGGAGAAGCCTGATATTTTTGGGGAAGGGTAGTAAAGTTTTCATTAGGAGAAACATAAACATAATTTTTAAATTAAGAAAATGAGGAAAATAAAGACTTAGTAAGAAATTTGACTAAGTTTACATCAGGCCAAAAGCCAGCTCTGAGACTCTGAGGGTATAAATGTTTCTTCCTAGACATGAGCAAAAGTAGCAAGGAAAGTAGAAGCAGGTGCAGTGAGCTAAAAGTAGAGTAATATGATGAAACCTGGGTGGTGTGAGAGGGGTTAAGCAACATAGTAAAGAGCAAATCTTTATTCCCACATGACAGCCATGCATGGATTCTAACCAGGGGTAAGATGATCTGAAATGGTTTGGTAGGCCATTTGGCTACTCTGTTAAAAATCAGTTTTATTGGCCGAGGTGGAAACAAATGCAGACAGGAAAATAATATTATAACTCTGTGTTAGTCATTGGTCGCTTGGACTGTGATTGTTTGAAAGCTTATCCTCCATTTGGTGGTGCTGTTTAGAAAGGCGATGAAACCTTAAGGAATTGCTGCCTTGCTTGAAGAAGTACTGATGTGTTTTGGGATGTACAGTCTGGACTTGCCTCCAGCTTGTTCTCTCTGCTTTCTTTGTGTAGTTATGCTGTGGTTAAGAAACTTCTTGCTCCTGCATCAATCCTCCTTGCTTATTGTGATGTCTCCCTGGCATGAAACATAAGCCATATGAGAGCCCTTGAGGCCAGGCAACATGTGCCCATCCTGGAACTGTTCCAAAGAGGACCTGAGAGGTCATTTATGTGAAACTGAGAGTGAAACCTGTATGCACTGAAGATTCCATGATGTTGCATATGCCAGAGCTGTGAGATGTTTGACAAGGAATCCTGTAAACAGAGTGGAACTGACCAGGTGAACATTGTGTACAGAGTGGACAGAAAAACTGGAGGGGTGTAGTCATCTAAGAATTTTGAAACTAAAGTTTCTGACATGAGACATGGACCTACAGGATTTTGTTCTTTCCCTGCTGGGTTCTGTTCTTGTGTTAGTCCAGTAGTTCCTTATTAAGCCTTGATTCTTCCTCTTTAGAACTGGGCATGGGCCATTGTGTGCATTGTGTGTTGGAAATATTATTTACAGTTTTTTGTTTTTGTTTTTTTCTTTATAGGGAATCAATTCAAAGGTTGCCTTGATTCTGAGAAAAAGGAAAGAAAGTAAAAGAACAAGAAGGAGGAAAAGAGAAATAAGAAAGATTTGGACTTTTAAACAATGTTGAAATTATTAAAGCATATGAGGAATTGCAAAATTGGACAAAATGTGTTTTGCAGTGTGATAAAATGAATATGGGTCTGAATGTGGGTCATTGTTGTGGTGCTGTTTTGGGAGATTATAAAACTTCAGGATATGGAGTCCTGATGGGAGAAATGTATCACTTGCCCCCACTTCTGGTTCTCTTTATCTACTTTCTTTCTATGGTTGAGATGTGATCACTCAGCTTCCTGATCCTACCACCAGTCTTGCTAGCTACTTGCTCCCCTGCCTTCCCATCACGAGGGACACTTATCTCTATGAAAAGATGAGCCAAAATAAACATGCTTGTGTATAAATTTCTTCAGTCATTGAAATTTATCACATCAAGAGAAAAGCAACTGATGCCATAACTAATGGGGTACTAACACATGGAAAATCTGTAATTAATTAGAATGAAAAAATCTATAGACATTATAATACATCTGATTTAAATATGAAAGAAAAGTCAATATTAAAGGACGGGATTTGGGACTGATCAGATGGAAGGAAAGACTTGGGTTAATATGGTTGTGAAAGATGGGATAGATGAAAGGGGCTTAAGTTTAGAATATAATGAGGAGCTCCATTTTGAGTTTATGTATATATCCATCCTGCATTCAAATTCTCAGGTGCTCAGGACATGATGGCATCTGTTATCAAAGCCTCTGGTTCTTTCATTTTTATTTGTACTTTTCTCAACGGAATAAGAAAATTTAAGGTAGGACCAGACATCTGGCTCTCCCCCTTTTTTGTCATTTTGAACGGGTTTTGGGTTACTGTACAAAACCAATTTACAAAATTGTGGAAAGTGATGATATCTTTAGAGAACACAAATACTCAATTTTTGATAGACTATAGGAGACAGAGGCTATGTGCTCTGGAAACTGTGAATGCAAAACACACAGAGTCATCTCTTCAAAGGGAGAGATATATACTGTTTTCTTCACACAAGGCTAGGTGTGCACGTGTTTAATAGCCAGGTGACTATTTGTAAGTCCAAGATTCTATCAGATCCTTCCCCAGACATGTATGATGTCACATGTAGCCAATCTATAGGACCCATCCATCTTTACAGAAAATGTCACATGTACTTTACAAAGAGTTTCATTGTACTCATGACTTAAGCTTTATTGTGTATATGGTATTGAATTAATTATCACAAGGAAACTTTTTGCCAAATTGTGCTGTGATTAATATGCCTAAAATAAACTATCTGGTGCCAGACCCTCAAAGTTTGAAGCAACATCAGCTACTGAGTTGTATTGAATTGGACTTTCTTCATTCCTCACATGGATCAACACTCTCCTGGCTGAGGTGTTTTCAGACTCCCACAATATAGATTGTCTTGATACAGTACATCATTGCAATGACAATGCAAAGCCAATACAGGCTCTGAATTGTATTAGCTATATGTAATTGTATTAGTGTTATATCACAGCACACATATTAGTGCAGTGATTTTATCTTTAAGTTATAGTCATCATTGACTGTGACTTCCAAAAGTTGAACACACAACAACCACATTTCCCTAGTCATCAGGTGTTTGAGGCCAAATTGATTCCTATATTTATATTCTCATGACTGTAACTCCACAACCAAAATGCAAATAAAACAATGGAATATTTCTCTTGCGACACAATGACATTCCTCCTTTATAGAAAATTGGGTATACTAAGAAATTACAACACAATATTGGTTCCATGCATCGGTGCTGCCATGCCCCATATGAACATTGGAATGCCTGTGCCTTGGGCTTCACTCTTCTATGATGCTCTAAAAAAATAAATAGCAACTTATGTACTAACCACACTACAACAATTGTGTGACCAAACTTTAGGAAAAGTTTCCACTATCCTTTCCATAGTTCTAGCCCTAAATTTTCCTCCTTTTTAGCAAATTCTAGGTTTTTATCAACAGTCAGTTTTTCATCTTTTTTTTAAACAAATGGCAATTATTTCCCCTTCAGCACATACTTTTATTCTCATTTATTGCCCACCTAAGTGACCTTCAGACTGCATTAGCCATTTATATTTTTAAATTGCATTTTATTTAATTTTAAAATTGGAACAAGATGAATAAATGTTTGGTCAATTTTTTCCTCTATTATACCACAGCAGTACCTCTCAGGCTTTTATTCATTATGGGAAAAGAGAGAACCTTTTAGACATTTTCTGCCTTATTTTCTATTTCTTATATAATTTTAATTCCATGAAAGTACTTTCTATCTATTTATGTGCTGTGCTTCCTAGAATAATGGTCAAAGCCCTCTGCCAATAAAACATTCTTTATTCCTTTGAGTACAATATGCCCCTGCTACTTAAAAATGCCCTCACTAAGGTCATTCAGCTGTAGAACTAACTATACAAACAACAGGGCAAGGACAAAAATCAAGTAGTTTCTGATACTCTTCTCCCATTTGGAAGCACTCTGTGTGACAAGTGATTCATTTACCTGATAACCTGATAAGACCTTGTTCCTGTGTTCCTCTGAATCAAATAGACAGTAAAGTATCCAACAGTTTATATGATTTTCTATTATTCCTATCTAATTAAAATAGTTCTTAAAGGTTGCAAAGTTAGCTAAGATCTTCTAAAAGCATAAATATGCTAGATATTTTTAGTAGTACTTTCTAGGAATATTGAACAATCCATGTCAGTAAGAGAGAAAGAGGAACAACTACTACAGGAAGAGGAAAAAACCAGTGTTATCAAAGAAATTTGGGGTTCCTATTTTAATTTGCCAATCTTATTAATAAAATTATTAGAAGTGGTCTCAGAAAGAACCTCAGGGATAGCGTTATCAAAAATTGAGAAAAAAAGAATGACAAGGAAAATAAGCAATAAATCTAGACAGCTGCTTAGATGAGGAGAACAAAAGTCATTATTTCAAGAATAAAGGCTGTCCTTGTTATCTATCGTCTCTGGAGCTGTGGATGGTTATCCTTTACTTTACATCTAATATCCACTTATAAGTTAATACATATAGTGTTTGTCTTTCTGAGTTGGGTTGCCTCACTCAGGATGGTTTTTGTTTTGATTTGTTCCATTTTCTTGTCCTATTCATTTGCCTGCAAATTTCATGTCGTTTTTTTACGGCTGAGTAATACTCCATTGCATAAATGTACCACATTTTCTTTATCCATTCTTCAGTTGAGGTGCATCTAGATTGTTTCCAGCTTCTGACTATTATGAATAATGATACTATGATTATTGTTGAGCAAGTGTCCTTATGGTATAATTGAGTATCCTTTGGGTATATACC
Source organism: Cricetiscus sungorus (assembly GCA_030556225.1). Lineage (NCBI taxonomy): Eukaryota > Metazoa > Chordata > Mammalia > Rodentia > Cricetidae > Cricetiscus > Cricetiscus sungorus. Next base: position 21,086,139 of record JANBXA010000180.1, on the reverse strand, counting down.
CAAAAGTGCTATTGCTCAGTCTTGAGGTAGATCAATTCCCAATTTTCTGAGATACCAACAAACCAATTTCCAAATTGTCTATACAAGTTTATATTCCCACCAGTAGTAGAGGAGTGTTTCCTTGACTCAACATCCTCTCCAGAATAAGCTGACCTCAGTATTTTTGATCTTAGACATTCTGACAGGTATAAGATGGTATCTCAGAGTCATTTTGATTTGCATTTCTCTGATAATTAAGAATGTTGAACAATTACTAAAATGTCATACAGCTTTCTGAGATTCTTTTGATGATTGATGGAACCTGATGCAGAGATCGAAACCAAGAACCAAGCCAGACTCTGGGAATCCAGCTGAAGAGAGGGAGGAAAGAATACATGAGAAAGGGAGGTCAAGAACATGATGAAAAAAATCTACAGAGACAGCTGAACCAAACTCACAGAAACACATAAATTCTGGAACAATAGCTGCAGAGGCTCCATGAGACTGAACTAAGCCCTCTGAATATGGGAGATAGTTGTGAAGCTTGAGTTATCTGAGGGGTCCCTGGCAGTAGGACCACAATCTAACATGGGTGCATGAGCTAGTTTGTTGGAGCCCATGCACTATGAGGGTATATCATCTTTAGCCTTAAAACAGGGTGTGGGGCTTGGTCCTGCCCCTACTTAATGAGCCAGAATTTGTTGACTCCTCATGGGAATGGATGAGGTGTGGGCTGGGGTGGAGATAAAGGGGATAGAAGGAGGGATGGGAGGAGGAACTTTGGTTGGAATGCAAAATTATATAATACCATAAAAATATAATAAAGAATGGTACAATAAAAATAAAAAATAAACTAGGAATAAAAGAGTAAAGGTTGTTTTAGCAATGGATGTATGTCAGTGTGTAGCTGCTTAAGAAAAGGAGATGGGGGTGAGTGCAATGAGTGAGAAAACCCAGATCACCTGTAAAAGCAGGTTTAGGCTTTGGGCCAGTATCCCAAAGTAAACAAAATCAGAAGGAGAAAAATAAAAAATGTCAACTTCTTCGAGTTACACTTGAGAATAAATGGACAGCCTGTAAGGTGTTACATGTAGAAGCTCAACAAATAACTAGAGAAAGGGAGGGACTTCCAGGGAAAAGAGTTAGTGTGGCCTAACATTGCACAAGAAGCAGGTGGTCAGCCTTCTGTAAACTTTGAGACTTCTAATCCATGAACACTGGAACCAATTACAAAGTTTTATTAAATCAAAATAATGTACCCTCAGTACTGACCTCTTATTTAGATGCTATACAGATGATCCTGCATTTAATAGATAAATGACTCATACTGCTTTTCTTTGCTACATGCCGGCACCAAATGAACACAACAGATATTTAAAGGGTATTTCATCCAAACACAAAAGAATTTTCAGCACCTCCTAGAATGTTGTCCACAGTTTACCATATAGTCAAGACACAAAGCAAGTCTCAACAGATACAAAAAAAATTGAAATAATATCCTACATCCTATCTGACCACCACAGATTAAATCTGGATATCAACAACAAATATAGTGTAAAGCTTAAAAACTAATGGAAACATAAAAACTGAATAAAACTCAGAAGAATAAAAAAATGAGTCATTAAAGAAAAGCTTTCTAGAATTGAATAAAAATGAAAATACAACATACCAAAACACATGAGAAACAATGAAGACATTTCTTAAGATGCAAGTCCGTAACACTATGTGCATACATAAAAAATTGAAGAGATTTCATATTGGTAACTGAACAGCACACCTGAAATCTATAGAACAAAACGAAGAAATGACATCTAAAGAGTAATAGAAGCAAAGAAATAGTAAAACTCAGCACTGAAGTCAATTAAATATAAGGGAGCAAATAAATAAAACAGATAAAAAAAAAGCCAATAAAACAAAGAGTTGGTTCCTTGGGAGAATCAGTAAGTTGACACACCCTTGTCCAAATTCACTAAAAGATTGAGATAGAATCTAAATTAACAAAATTAGAAATGAAATGAGCAAAATAATAGCAGAAAAATAGGCAATCCGTAGAATTATAAGGGCATATTTTAAAAACCAGTGCACTACCACCAAATTAGAAAATCTAAAAGAAATGGGTAACCTTAATATTTACCACTTACTGAAGTTAAATCAAGATTAGATATTCAACTTAAAAAGACCGATATATTAAAAGCTTTCAAAACAAGTTTAGGGACAAACGTTTTTAGCACTGAAATCTACCAGGATTTCAGAGTTAATAACAATACTTCTCAAATTATTTCATGAAATAGAATGGATAGAATATTACCCAATTCTGTTCATGAGGCGACAGTTACCCTGATACCTAAATGATATAAATACCCAACAGAGAACATTAACTACAGACCAATTTTCCTGATGAACATAGATGTAAAAATACTCCATAAATTGAGGCAGTGGTGATGCTCACCTGTAATCCCAGCACTTGGGAGGCAGAGGCAGAGATTTGGGCCATCCTAATTTACATAGTGAGTGAGTGCCAGGACAGCCAAGGCTACACAGAGAAACCCTGTCTCAAAAAATAATGAATAAATAAATAAATAAATAAATAAATAGCAAAATACCCTATAAACACAAAAATCCCACCTCAATAAAATACTTAAAAACAGAATCCAAGAACTCATCAAAAATATTGTTCATCGTGATCAAGTATGATTCATCCCAGAGATGCAGGGATGATGGTTTAATATATATATATTGGTTAATATAAGCCTCCATATGAATATACTGAAGACAAAAACCATATGATCGTCTTATTAGATGCATATAGGTCCTTTATGAAAATCCAACACATAGTCATGATAAAAGTCCTGGAAAAAATAGGTATACAAGGAACATACCTCTATTACATAATAGACAGTTTACAGCAATCTCATTGCCAACATCAACTTAAATAGAGAGAAACTCAAAGCAATATCATGAAAATCAGGAACAAGACAGTTGTCCACTCTCTCTGTACCTACTCAATATAGAACCTGAAGCCTTAACTAAAGCAATATGACAACTGAAGGATATCAAGGGAGATACAATAAAGAAAGGAAGATGTCAAAATACCTTTATTTGCAGATTATATGATTATATATATAAATGATGAGAAAAATTCCACCAGAAAATTCCTTGAGCTAATAAAACCCTTTCAGCATTGTAGCTGGATACTAAATTAGTTCCCCAAAATCAGTAGCTTTTCTATATACAAGTGACAAATAATGAGAATGAAATCAGAGAAATACGATCTTTAAAATAGGTAAAATATCTTGGGTTTTCTTTAATGAGTCAAGTGAAAGACTAGTATGATAAAATTCAAATCTTTAAAAAAAATTGAAGATATCAGAAGATGGAAATAACTCCCATGCTCATGGATCCATAGGACTGACATAGTAAAAATGGCCACCCAACCAAAAGCAATCTATAGATTCATTGCAAACCCATCAACATTCCAACATAATTCTTCACAGATCTTGAAAGGACAAATGTCAGCTTCATATGAACACACACACACACACACACACACACACACACACACACACACACACCACCACCACCACCAAAATAAAAAACCCAAACTAACAAAACAAGGATATCTATGCTCTTCCTGTTGGCCTTACCTTTTTTTGTCTTATGCGAGGTTCTCCCCGCAGCCCCCTTCTTTTCTTTCATCAAAAACACACCACTAAAACAATCCTGAATAATGAAGGAACTCCTGGAGGTATTACCATCCCAGACATCAAATTGTACTACAGACCTTTAATAATAAAAACAGAATTGTATTAGCATAAAAGCAGACATAGTGATAAATGGAATCAAATTGAATATCCAGACAAAATTCACATACCTTTGTACACCTGAATTTTTATAAAGCAGGAAATATACACTAGAAAAAAATGACAGAATCTTGAACAAATGGTGCTTGTCAAACAGGATGGCTGCAGGTAGAGGAATAAAAATAGATACATACTTGTCTGCCTGCACAAAACTCACCACCAGATGAATTAAAGACCTCAACCTAAAATCAGAAACACCAAATTTGAAAGAAAAGAAATGGGACATAGTTTTGAACTCACTGACACAGGAGACAATTTTCTGAACAGAACACCAATAGCATAGGCATTAAGATCAACTATTAATAAATGGTCTTCATGAAACAAAAAAGCTTCTGAATGGCAAAGGACACCATGCCTTGGAAAAGCAACAAGCTACAAAATTAGACAAAATATTTTAGAAACTACAAATTCTATAGAAGGCTAATACCCAAAATATATAAGGAACTCAAAAATCTAGATATCAGGAAAGCAAATAACCAAATTTCAAATGGGGTGCAGACCTAAACAGAATTCTCAAAATAGGAAACTCAAACATCTCAAAACACTTAAAGAAATGTTCAACATCCTCAGCAGTTACTAGCAGGTTTTTCCCCTGCCTCCAGTCTGGTCCTGCCACCACGCCAGCCCTCAATAACAGGCAGGGACTCTGTATTTGATACAATGCTGTTGGCTGGTTACCATCATTGTTTATCAGCTAGCTCTGTCTTAATGATTAACCCATTTCTACTATTCTAAATATGTCCGTGTGGCTCATCTTACCGGCTAGCGTTCTACCTCTCTGGGCTCTCTATGTTGACTCCGCCTTCCTCCTTCCTCTTTCTTCCTTGTCTCTGAGCCCCGCCTATCTTGCTTTCCCATTGCCCAACAGTGCTTTATTCATTAACCAGTATGAGAAACATATTTACAGAATAATATCTCCCATCACTCAGCCATTACAGTAATGCAAACCAAAACTACTCTGAAGATTTTATTTTACACCAGTCAGAATGGCTAAGATCAATAAAGGAAATGACAGCTTATGTTGGTAAAGATGCAGAGTAAGGGAAACACTTATCTGTTGCTGATGGAACTGCAAACTTGTATGGCCACTATGAAAATTAGTGTGAAGGTTCCTCAGGATGCTGGAAACAGATCTATCTTAAGGTCCAGTCATGGACATATACCCAAAGGAAACCTCATCCTACCACACACTCACTTGGTCAACAATTTTTCTTGCTACTCTATTCTTAAACCCAGAAATCAGAAACAAACCAGATGTCCCTAACAGATGAGTGAATAAAGAAAATATATATTTATCCAATGGAATCTTACTCAGGTTTTAGGAAAATAAAATCGTGAGATTCACATGAAAATGGATGGAAGTAGGGGGAAAAACTCCTGAGTGTGATATCCTAGATCTAGAAAGGAAAATGCTTATATGTAACAGTATCTCTTAAGTCAATGATAACCAAGCTACAATCCACAGAATCACAGAGGTTAAGTATACAAAACTAGAGAGGACAGATAGAATCCCTAGGAATTGAAAATAGAAGAGATAATTATGGATGGGGTGCTGGAACTAGATGAACAAGTAGAGAATGGGAGGGAAATGGGGAATAAGGAAGGGATTTAAGGAAAGTTAGTAAAATTAAGGGCTATTTGAGGGGTAATATAGAAACATAATATAGTAGAATCTTCCTCAAATATATACATATAGAAAGACATTCTAAATTAAATTGACAAATAGTAGGGGAGGCAGAGTCCCAACTGGCCATCTCTTCTCATCAAATGACACTTCCAATACCTGGTATGTGTTATGCCAACTTAAGTTGACAAAGGACTCACTTGGGAACCCACAAACAACTCAGGATATTGCCAAGACTATAGGTTACTCTCTGAAAACTGAAATCAAGGCCCTATTACTGAAGACAATTGTAGTGAGATATTTTCTCTGCTCAAACCTATTGCACTAAACATGCCCACTGGGGTGGGGACTGGTGTGGATGTGATCTAGGAGAAGTAAGTCTGGGGTAGGGGACTCTGGAGTTCTCTTTTGCTTCCCGGATGGAGACAGAAGGCATCTGGAGGCATTCAGCTGGCGATTATCTGTCTCTGTTGTAAGTTATTTCTCCCTGAATAAACATCTATTCAGCCTGTTTTCCCCAGTCCTTATTTTTCAACAATGGACAATAACTACACAAACCATTTAAAATGGAGAAGTCAGGCTAGAGCCTATGAAATAACCTCACCCCTATGCATTAGTATCTTTGGTACAAAAAAGTACTATGCAGGCTACCAAAGGAGAAACATAAACACCAACTTAGCTACAAGCACCTTGATCTACAATGGTGTCCTGCCTAAAAGATATGGTAGTACAATGATGGCAAAAAAAAAAAAAAAAAAAAAAACAGTGGGAGTCAACAACCAGTCTACGACTTTACTAGAAGTCCATTCCATGGATTAAAACCCATACCTGACCCAATCTGTGCAACCAAGAAAATGAAACTTGATATCCCAGAGAAAAAGGGCAAAACCAAATACTACTGTTCTACTAAAAGAAAAGCACTAAAAATTTTCCTAATGATATTCTGCTGCACTCAGAGAGCAGTGCATTGCTCAACCATCATCAGAGACATATCTGCCTGAAGCAAATGGGGACCAATACAGAGACCTGCAGCCAGACATTGTGCAGAGAGTAAAAGATCTTTGAACATTCATCCTGAAATAGGATTTCTCCATCAAATCCTCCAGACCAGGGTCCATGGTAGCTTGAAATAGAGGGGCAGGAAGAGTTGTAAAAGCCAGAGGAAATGGAGGACACCAACAAAACAGTCCTCTAAAAAAAACAGGATTTATGCACACATGATTTCACAGACATGGAGGCAGCATGCACAGGACCTGCATGGGTTTGTACCAGATGGTTCCTAGAGCTGAAAGCACAAGTGGACACATGCCCACATTCTTAACCCAGAAGCTATCTCCAACTGATAACCAATTATAAATGAAAATTTAGATTTCTCCAAGGGAGTCTCACTGTGGAAACAAAACTGCTCTTAAGTGCAGGCAGCTTGCCTAGCAGTAGATGACCAACTGTAAACAAACTCAACGTCATCTTTGGAGGTTCCTTGTCTTATAATGTCCTGTCAGAGCTTTTCTTTTTTAAGTTAGCTTGTAATGTTTTTATTATTTTTAATTCTATTTCATAGACATGTGTACATATGTGTATATATATATATATGTGTGTGTGAGTGCATATATATACATATATATATTCTATCTTTTTATCTTATATGTCCTTTGAATTTATATTATGGCTTCCAGTTTACTCTTTTTACATGATTGCTGAGTGTGCAAATGAGTCTCTATGTTTATATATCTGTTTTTTGTGCCTTTCTTGGTTTCTTTTCCTTCTGTTTGTTTTGTCCTATTCTGTTGTGTTGAATTTTGTTTTATCTCACTATATTTTACTTAATTTAATTATCCCCTAGAAACCTATTTGTTTTCTAATGAAGAGACAAAAAGGAGGTGGGTCCAGATAGGAGGGAAGGTGGGGGAAGAAATGAAAGGACCAGAGGGAGATGAAACAGTGTTATGTGAAAATAAAATCTATTTTAAGCAAAAGGGTAAAATAAAATAAAATTGTTATTTGCTGCAAAAATTCTGTAGAGTCTCCATGTTTACTATTTGATTTACTATATTTAAATTCTTTATGATTATGACTTAATACAAAACATGTATGCAGTATGAATAGTACTAAGTGAATATTTTATGTGCATGTTATTTAGAGATTTATATAAAACAGCTCCTTATTAAATAAAAGAAGTAAATTTTATTTATTCATCAATTCAGCTGACTTTACATTTGGAAAATATATTCATGATGTGAAATAAGAGCACCTTCAGGACATAATTTGTTCTTTCATCACCAATCTTAAGCTTCTAATGTTATTATACTTTTCCAAGACAGCTTTATTTTTATTTCATCTTAAGAAGTCTCCAGTCTAGCAATAGTGGCAGATTTCTGGGCATCAAAAGCTTTTAGTGAGTTTCATATTCATAACTCAATATAAAAATGCATACTTTAAAAAAAGTTAATTTTCATTTTCTTAGTAGCCTCTTACTTCATGTTGATCCTGGACTGTTTTACTCTATATCAAAGAGAAACATTTTACTAACTGAAACCCAGTAGTTTTTCTTTCTTACATGAATACAAGATATCAGTATTTCCTAATGTGTGGGAATCCCATGTTTTTGGGAGTCTTTTACATAACTATATTTCCATTATTTTATTATATAATAATATTCATTTTGATATTTTCATTTTTCTTTTATTCTAATGGATATTTTTGACACTAACGAAAAAAAACTCCATTGATTTTGACCATCTGGAGACTACAGCTTTTAGTATTTTTTTGAAGAGGCTATAGAACATACATAGTTTTAATACTAAAATAGGTAACACAAAAATTAAATGACCCAGAGACTGATATTGGGGTTCAAGCTTCAAGCTTCAAGCTAAAAATCAGAAAAGCATCTAGCTCTTATCCCTAGCTCAGACTGAAAGGCTCGATCCATGGAACCTTAGACTGCTGCCTCTCCTCAGCATTGCTATAGAGAATTCTGCGACTTCAATGTTTTCCTATCCTCAATGTAGCTGTAGAATGAATGCTAGCTCTAAGTCCCTGTTACTGTACTAAATACCTCTCATGAGTCCTGGGATTAAAGGCTTATGATTCCAAATGTTGAGATCATCTTGTGTGAGTGGTTTCTCTTTAGGACTGGATCAATTTTGTGTAGAGCAGTGTGTACTTGAAAAAAACTGAGATCCATCTACCTCTTAATCCTGAGCCCTGGGATTAATGGCGTGTACCTGTATTCTATAGCATGTGGCTGACTTTGCTTTCTGAATCCTCAGGCAAGGTTTAACAAATCATAAATATCACCACAAAATATGCAGCAATGATTCTATAGATCTATAGCAGTTTTCTTCCTGAACAGATTAAAAACTTTTAAAGATGTCATCATGTGTATAAGGCCAGCAGATATGATGTCAGAGAAGAGAATAAAATTTAAATTTTGTTTTCTTCCACAAGAATATATTCTTTGGGAAATAATCAAAGGAAACAGAGAGCTATTTTATCTAGAAAAACTTGTGATCTCTGTGGCTTTCAACACTCTAGGTTCAGCTCAGTGTTCATATAGTGCCTCCTCCCACCCCCCACTCCATTCTTAAATGTTAGACAAGGAGGCACAATAGAGATGCTTTCACTCCTAGGAAGACCCTAAGACACTTAAATAAGATTTTAAGGTGATGTACACCTCTATATGTCAGGAAATATTCTATTATTTTTCATGAGTATAGAATAAAACGTCTGTCAATACATATTTGCCCGCCTATCCAATGCAGATAGCTACACAAACAAAAGACTTTTGATTTATAAGGTGATATTTTCCCTTCACATCCTTTGTTAGCCTAACAGGCAAGTAAGGGACACTATTTCATGCTCCATTGACTTCTCTTTTCAGTCTCTGCATAAGAGATCAGGAACTTACCAAGATTTGAACCAGAAACAATTTAAAAACACACAAGACCACCTAACCTCCAAAATAGTTTGCCTCATCTATTATTTATAGATTTACACTTACTGAAATTGATGTATCTTGTAAAGTTCCTTGAAAATTTAAACATACTTTACACTGCTACTCTACATCATGTTTAAAAGAAATAACATCATGTAATGAAAATGAAATTTATAACTTAAGAGTCACAGTTCTGGGAATGAGTCAGCAGATGACAACATGGGGTTTTCTAGGGTTCATCTTCTCAGAGGAATATCAATTTGAAAGAGAATCTATCGTGAAAAAAATTTATTCACAGGAGCCAAGATGCTGCTGTAAGATATACTGAAGAGGAAAGTGAGGCCTCACTTTCATTCTTTGGATTTTTCCACCAGACACAAGCAGCTGATAGCTTGTTGTGGGAGATGGGAAGAAAAGACCTTCCTGTGAGAGATAGGAAAAAAAGTAAGCAATCAATTTCCATCATGAAGCTGCCTGAGATAATGCTGCCAGATGACTGGCCCCCATGATGACAGGAATAAGATGAAGCAACAGTTCCCATAAAATCTTCAAGACTACCCAAGGACCTGGTTATCGCTCATGGACACTAGTTTTTTGGCCCAGTCAGTTACTCTTAGTTCCAAGATCTGTGTCTTATTCCCTATACCAAATCAGTACATGACATTTTTGATACCCAGTCTGTACCACACACCTATGATCTATGTCAGCTCTTCTTTCTCAGGCAAAAGATTCAACACCAACTAATCTCTAACACCCAGACTCAAAGCCCATCCAATATTTCTCTGCTAGACTTATAGGTTTTATCTGACCATGTATAGTGGATACTAGGCCCACCTCTCTATGACCCTATTCTAGAATAAACTATTTAAGAATTCCATAAATCATAATATGAACCTTTCTGTGTATCAAATGGCTGACACAGAACCTATGGTAAAAGGCTAAACCTGACAAAATCCATCTATAAAAGAAAAAAATGGAAGAAAGTACTACTACTTTAAACATGCAGAGGCAAATGCTATGCCAAATATGTATGCATAATCAGGAAAACACCAAATTGTAACACACACACATACACACACACACATACACACACACACACACACACACACACACACACACACACACACACACCACACAAATGAAAGCTCTAGAAATCAAACACAAGCATATGTTGCCTGGCAACACATTTTGAAGAAAAATGACCTAAGATTATAGAATTGGTCTATTTTCATAAGTGCACTATCCTCTCATCATGTATGATAAATAACACTGAATGACAAAGCAGGCAAAATATAAGGAGAAATATAAACAAAAGTAGGTATGTACCTTGGCCAGAAGAATACAACTGATTCATAATAACAATAAAAATGAATAGCATTCTAGCAACAGATTTAATTAAGCAGAAAAGCAATCCAACCTTACAGAAAGGTCATTTAAATGTTCCCTGTAAGCAGGGAAAAAATATTATAAAATGAAGAATGTCTACTCATAGTTACTCATGGTCCTCAAGAGACCCAATAAGGCAATTAAGATTCCTAAAACTAGGAAAGAGCTAGAAAGGGCTAAAAATTTTATTTAAAGAAACAATAGCTAAAACCTTCTGGCATTTGCAGAACTAAAAGTTCAAGATCCACAAATTTCAAAAGCCAAAAATTTTATAAAATACAAAGGCATCTCTACAAAAATGAGATATTACCAAATTCTCATAACAACAAATATAATTTCAAAAAAATACCGTATGGACTATAAAAAGCTGTGATAACTCAATAAAATCACTTAAGGAAAAATGTGAAGATAAAGAATATGTCACATATCAAATTTGTCTTCCAAAATTAAAGTAACAATAAAAATTTTCTAATGTGTCAAATTGTGAGAATTCATTCTACCTAGACCTCAATTACTAGAAATTCTGAAGAGTTTTTGTTGCTATTGTTGAAATTAACACTGACATGAAAACATATGAAACTATTAAACACTAAAAGGAAAAATGCAATCAAATTCTGAATATTTAAAATATTCAAATAATGCTGCAGTAGTGCATGAATCAACTTTAACCCCATTGTGAGAGTAAAAAGGCAAAAAGCAGTAAAATATGTATAGCTATACTAATTGCTGATTGGTAGAGAATATAAAATATCTAAATGATGACATAAATACAGAATATTAGAAGTTAGGACAATTTAAATGTACTTAAATGATATACTAGAAGTTAATTTGATTGGTTCAAAGTATATCAAATGTTTTTATATGCTTAATGTAAGCCTCATAGCACTCACAAATCAACACCAACAAGGACGTTTATGGTAGCAATACAAAAGGGAAGCCAAGGCTTCTAAATGTGTTATTATGAAAAATCATTGCCTCACATTAAAAGAAAGTAACACCGGGAACAAAGAACACAGAAACTACAAAGCAGTCAGAAGAAAACTAAAAGCATATTAATAGGTCCTTTACTAACAATAATTACTTTGAAATATAAATGAGAAAAAAAATTCAAGCTAAACAGAATTTTGAGGAAGTACCTATGTTAAAAATGAAAATCTAAAAGGTGAAAAGTAAATGTAAAGAATAGATGCTATATACAGATTGAAATAAAAAAGAGCAAGAACCACTATGTTGATAACCAAGAAGTCAACATTAATCTAACCTGCTACAAGAAAAAGAGTTGAGGTGGTGCTGAATTTTAATCTTAGCATTCAAGAAACTGAAGAGTAGGAACTATGGTTCAAGTCTAGCCTTGAATACTTAGTGCAAATCTGCCACAAACCCCCCCCACAACAGCAATAAGAATAACAAAAATGAAATTGTTACAAGAGTTATAATAAATAGATGTCTATGTATGCAGTGCAACATTGGAACACCTGAATATGGAATCAATTATTTGTAGGAATGAAGTGACAGTAAGCACTTCACTAAACCAACTTATAGATATTGAACTAGAAAATTAATGAAGACTCAGCAGACATGATCAACAATATGAGCAATGCCCAATCTGCTATCCAGTGGCCATATAAACCCTATAAAGGTTATGGGTGGGGCCCAATTTTTTTGTAGACCACAATGTCACATGGTGTCAAACAAAAAGATCAAAGTGGTCAAAAGAGAAGAAAGGATTATCTTGAGACAAAGAGTGTGGGAGATGTAATGATACTTTTGTGTTACCACAAAAGTCAAAAAAGGTTTGTAGAAGTAAGCATTTTAAAGAACTACATAAGATGAAATATATTCTAATTTAATAGAAAGTAAACAAAAAGATCAGAAGAGAAATAATTTAAACAGAGACCAGGAGATGCTTATAAAAAATGAAAATAAGCTTTATTTTTATAAAAGTATCAATAATTAACATTTTGCTTGGCTAAGAACAAAGAGAAGACTCATCTAAATTCACAAATGGTAGGTGAAACTATGAGATATTAAAAAAATATAAAGGATAACAAGGAAGTTTTCAGAAAAAAAGAACAAATTACATAACTATGTATGAGAGAAAATACATGAATTTCAAGTAATATAAAATACCAAGAATGAACAATAAAAACAAGAGACCCAAATAAGCTCTAGAGTCAGAAAAGAAATGGGACTTTATCCAAAATAAAACACCCATATTAAAACTTGAAGATCCAAAGAGGAAATTGGATATCACTAGGGTCAAGTAACTGTATGTAGTTCAGGAACTTCCACAACACAAAGCTAAAACTGCAGACCCAGGGAGGAGGACAGAGCTAACCCAGGTATGATTCACAGGTACAAAATGTTTCACAATCCTCAGTTGAAGCTATGTACCATGGTAGAGGATGGGGATGGATCTACAGGCACCCATTTAATGATGGAGATTTTTCAACTGAAGTTAGAAGTTACAAACTCAGAGGGAGGCACCAAGTTTCAGAAAGTCCTTGATTTTTTTTCCACTACAATATTTCTATTGATTATTTTAGAATTTCACATCATGCACCCTGATCATTCTCTTCACAGTCTTTCCATATTAACCCCCACCCTGTGACTACCCTTCCCCTCAAAGAAGAAGGAAAAGGAGAAGGGAAAGAATAAGTATAAGGATAGGGAAAGGGATAGAGAGAGGGAGAGGGAGAGGAAGAAAAAGAAGGAGAAGGAGAATAAGGAACAAAAACACAGTCTGCATTGTCTGTATAACTGGAGCACTCAAACTCCCTGTGGTCAGCTCTTTAAAGAAAACTGACTCCTCCTCCATCTGCAACCCACTTAGAAGTCATCAATTGTAGAGAGCTACACTTTTGCATCTTTATCACAATTTTTAAGAGTTCTTTTTGATGACTTCTTTTTTTGGCTGTTAATTTTGGAGTTGGTAGTTTAGGTGGGGGTAATGGTTGTCAATGAAGCTTTCTATGTCCCTCTTTCTTAGATGTGCCATTAGCAGTCACCCATACCATTTCAAAAGTAGCTTCTTTGCCCTTTATAGTCATTGACTTCTACATGGTTTCTGGCAATAGGATGGGCCACAAACATCCCCATGGTCTCCAGCATCAACATGCACCAAGGACCTCTGCTTGGTCTCGGCTGGCAGTATAGTTCAAGGACATCAAGATGGTTCTCTAACAAAGCACTAGTCACAGAGGTCATCATAGTTCTTGCTGGCAACATAGGCCAACAACATCAACACGAGCCTGTGTATCAGCATAACCAACAGATAACATGGCTTCTGGTGGCAGTAAAGTTCACAGAAATACCATACAGCCTTAGGTGGTAACACAGGCCACAAACAACAACATGGCTCCTGATGCAGTAGGACTATTAACCCAAATGTGGTCCCTGTGACAGCACAGACTACCAGATGAGGAGATTTCTGGGGAGAGGAGTCAGAGATTCTATGTAGCTGCTGAAGGAGTAACAAATTACAGCATTTTCCAATAAGATAAGGCCATGTAAACATACATAGATAAATTGTTATGGGTTAATAATTAAGAGAGAGCAAGCCATATGTAAATGAAATACTTAAAGGTAATTTTTGAAAGCATTTTGAAAATTAAGTACAAAAATTGAAATTCATACAAGGAAAAATGATACTAAGTATCTGGAAAAAAAATCAATCTTTAGTTTTTCAAAGAAAATTCCTAGGGCTAAAAGAAGTGTTTATTTAGTATCTCCAAAGATAAGAGATGCAAAATATTCAATAAAATAAATCAAAATCAATTCAACTGCATGTTTAAGGAATCACCTTCAATGATTATGTGGGAAATATTACCCATTAAATGGTATAGTTGAACAAATTTTGATTTAACAAATTATTATATTAGTGGAACGAGAATGTAAATTATATGCTCAACTCAGCAGCAGAAGAAAAATGCATTTATGGAAATTAAAAATATCCATGATTAAATATTTTCAACTAGATATGAATGGAATGCAATTCAATACATTAAAGGTCATATGTGAAAAAAATTTAGATATTATCACATTTAATAAAATGTCAGAATGGAGCATAACCAAATTACAGTGGGAAAAATTCATACAGTGCAGTCCTAGTATATTTCCACCAACTTCTAAAGGTTTTGGGTTTATACTTAATCCTGAATTAGAAGTGTATATTGTCATGAAAATAAAGAAATATCATTGTCCTCTTCATAACTTGTTGTGAATCTCAGAAGCAAGAAGTTCAATGATCTCCAATGCAAGAAAAACCATCAAACACACTCACACAAACACACACACACACACACACACACACACACACACACACACCACACAAAACAATACACAACGCACACAAATAACAGGGAAATAATCTCCCAAGTATCTGGAAATAATTTCTCAAAAAGCCACACCTGTGGCCACTCCCTCTCAGGACCAAGTAAAGATAAATATCAAACAATTCCACCATGACACAAAAGCTCAATTTACTCAAGAGAACAAACTTAGAGTTGGCTTCACAGAGATTTTGTAAATAAACTAAAACCTAAAATACTATGTTGGAAAAGTAATATGAAAAATTAAACAAATAAAAAACAAAAAACAAACAAACAGAAATCAGGGCTTGTAACACAAAAGTTACATTATAAGACAAAGGTAGATAAGTACAGAATAGTCCCTTGCTGCCAGTTGAATCAATCTAAGAGTTTGTATTGTGAGTTGACATAGATTTGGGAAGACAGCTTGACAATATCTGTAAAAACTACTGATTAATTTCAACAATTTTATGCCAGGTATCTGTCCTGAGGCTGAGGAAAATCTCACTAAGTAAATTAGGCAGAATTAATTAATTGTTAGGATATTGAGATAAACAAATAAATCAATGATGCAATGTGAGAACTACTATGGAAATTTAGGAAGAAAGAAGACAAAAGAAAAAGTGATAAAAGAAATATACGAGATTTCATACGAATTAGAGGATAATCCATTTATGTATTCTATTTTGCTTTGGAGAAAGACCTAATAGTTTACTAGTGATAAAAATAAAATTAATAGACAATAATTATATGAAAGTTTTATTGAGCAGGAAATGAAAATACAATCCAGGTTTTCTTTTTTCCTTTGTGTGTATGTGTCGGTTGAATATGGGTCCATTGTAAATATGTAGGTTTGTATGCATTTGCAAGTTTTGTGCTGTATGTCTTATAGGTGTCTATGTGTGTATTTACATCTGTTTATGTGTATTTACGTGTTTCAATGTGCTTACTATCATTTCTAGTAAAAAGAGGCCCTACCAGAACTTCTTTAGATTATGTTGATTAACAGGGATGAAGGGGTTGGTTTAAATGCATCAAGTTTTCTAACACATAAGGAACACATGTTTATATAGCTTTAGATTTCTTTACTATACTCTGAACATACATCAAAAAAACTTTATTATATCAGATGCTAATTATCCTATCAATTGAAACTCCTACTAAAGCATCAATGTTAAATTTTTATTTTCAAGTATTATCATTATTATATTCCTAAGCACATTTTTTAAGTTCACTTACTTGTTTTTGTAGTCCTCTTGCTTCTCTGGGTTTCCCTACATAAAAAATTATAACAACACTGAGAGGCAATGTATGTTTTACTTTTTTCTAATCTTCTGCTTTTTTTCCTTCCTACTATCTAACTGCAAATTTGAGGGCCTACAAAACAGTGCTGAATTGCACAGGCAAAAATGGTGCTCATTTTTAGAACTTGAAAAAATTAATTACATCTTTCATTCTTAAATAAAATTATATAAGCTAATTTGTTATGGGTGACTTATCAGCTTGAAGAATTTTTTTAATGTTCCTGGCTTGCTGAATTATTTCAATCTGATCACATTTTGAATTGTAGTCATATTTTCTAAATCTATTGAATTATTTACTTCTTTATCTGTTAATAAAGCTATTTACATTAAATTTTATTCTCAGTTGTAAAATAACTTTTACAGCTCTGTGTAAATAATGCTTGGTTATACTATATTATCCTTAATAGTTGTTAAAATTAATGTATAATGTATTAAATGCCTCAATGTATAATCTTTTATTTTCTTTCTTGATTGATCAAA
The DNA here is from genome assembly GCA_030556225.1 of Cricetiscus sungorus. NCBI lineage: Eukaryota > Metazoa > Chordata > Mammalia > Rodentia > Cricetidae > Cricetiscus > Cricetiscus sungorus. Next base: position 21,069,262 of record JANBXA010000180.1, on the reverse strand, counting down.
GTTTGAAATCAGAATTATTTTCTGATTTCACTGGCTTCACTTCTATAGAATTTGGCTTCCAATTATATGACTCCAGATAGCTCAGTAACTCAGTAACTCTTACATTTAGAAAGAAGTAAGAGAAAGGTTCTTACTTTCTGGTCACATGTGGGGTGCTGGTACCATTGCTTATGATTGTCTTGTGATTCCCGGAGTAATACTCATGAGTTATAAGAAAGACTGTAGACATTATTATGATAAACTGCATGATGACTAAACTCTGGGTCCTCTATATTTTTATAGCACAGGTAGAGTATATTTCAAAACATGGTTATCTTTCTAACTTAAAAAAATACACTAATGTGTTCAGGAATTGAGAATGTTATATGTGAATATGTATTACAAAATCTATCATATCTGAATGAATCCTTGAGAATTACTTACACAATTCTTTTTTTATTTAATTTTTTTATTTTTATTTTACATATTGATCCCAGTTTTTTCTCCCTCCCTCCTGCCCTTCCTCCCTCTAACCCACTCTTCCTCCCTCTCATGTCCCCTACAACCTTCCCCTCCCACCCACCCCCACTCTACATGTAGAGTGATGCCCTCCAGGAGGGGTCATCTAAATCGTCAAGTCATGTGGAGTAAAGACTAGGCCTTCTTTCCTACCTATAGGTTAAGGGAGTATCCCTCCATTGGGGATGTGCCCCCAAAGCACTTTTCTACACCAGAAATACATCCTGGTTCCATTGTCTCAGGTCGCTTAGACTTCTCATGGCCTTCTAGCTGAGACCCATGTTCAGGAGGTCTGAGTCAGTACCATGCTGGATTCCCAGCTATCATTCTGGGGGCCCATTAGCTCCTGTTTGTTCAGGTCATCTATCTCTATGTGTTTCTGCAGCCAGGTCTTGTCCTCCCTCTTTGCATCTGGATTCCAGTTCACCTCAGTGTTTAGTTGTGGGTGTTTGCTTCTGTTTCCATCAGCTACTAGATGAGAGCTGCATGATGGTGGATAAGTTAGTAGTCAATCTCATGAACAGGAAAGGGCATTTATGGTATCTGCGAAACCCAATTAAGACATAACTTCTGTTAGTTCTTTTGTTTCTTTGTAAAGTTTCTGACTGGTGGTCTTGTCTAGCATTGGGAGGGGTATGTTGAAGTCTCCAACTATGAGTGTGTGAGGGTTTATGTGAGCTTTGAGTTTTTGTAGCATTTTTTTTACAAATGTGTGTGCCTTTGTATTTGGGGCATAGATGTTCAAAATTGAGACTTTGTGCAGATGGATTTCTTTTGTGTTGAATATGAATTGGCTGTCTTCATCTCTTTTGATTGATTTTAGTTTGGAGTCTAACTCATTAGATATTAGGATAGCTACACCTGCTTGCCTCCGGGGTCCATTTGATTCGAAGATCTTTTCCCAACCCTTTACCCTGAGATAATTTCTGTCTTTGAAGCATCTGCTTCTTGTATGCAGCAGAAGGATGGATTTTGTCTTCGTATCCATTCTGTCAGCCTTTGTCTTTTTATAGGCAAGTTAAGACCAATAATGTTGAGGGAAAGTAAGGACCATTGATCGTCAATGCTTGTTTGTTTTAGATTTGTTGTTGGCAGTGGTATTGTGAATATATTTGCCCTGCTTTATTCTTGGGTTCTGGTGAAGTGGGATTATCTATTACCTCTGTCTTTGTAAGCATAGTTAACTCCCTTGGGTTGGAGTTTTCCTCTCAGGGTGGCTTTATAGATAAATATTGTGAAAATCTGGCTTTGACATTAAATATCTTATTTTCTCTGTCTATAGTAATTGAGAGTTTTGCTTGGTCTAGTAGCTCAGCCTGGCATCTGTAGACTCCTAGTACTTGTAGAACATCTACCCAGGACCTTCTGGCCTTGAGAGTTTCCATAGAGAAGTCAGATGTAATTTTGCTAGGTCTGCCTTTATATGTTACTTGGACTTTTTCTTTATTTATTTTTTATTTATTTATTTATTTATTTATTCTGTATATTAAGTATTTTGATTATTATTAGTTCAGAGGACTTTTTTCTTTGGTCCCGTCTATTTGGTGTTCAGTATTCTTCTTGTGCTTTCCTGGACATGTCCTTCAGATTGGGAAAGATTTTCAATGATTTTGTTGAATATATTTTCTGAACCTTTGATTCTGGGCTTCTTTGCCTTCTTCTATGCCTGTTATTCTTAGGATTGGCCTTTTCATGGTATACCACATTTCATGGATGTTTTGTGTTAAGGATTTGTTGGATTTAAATTTTTCTTTGGTTGATGAATCTATTTATTCTAGTTTATCTTCAGCGCCTGAGATTCTCTCTTCCATCTCTTGTATTCTATTGGTCATGCTTGCATCTGATCATTTTCTCATTTTTCTATTTCCAGCATTCCCTTAGTTTGTGTTTTCTTTATTGTCTCTATTTCAGTTTTCAAATCTTGAACTGTTTGAGTTGTTTCCTTCATCTGTTTTATGTTTTTTTCTTGGCTTTTCTTAGTTTCTTTGAGATTTGTTCATTTCTTCCAATATTTTGTTCGTTTTTTCCTCCATGTCCTTAAGGTATTTTCTCATGTCGTCTTTGAGGGCCTCTATCAGTTTTATGAAAATGTTTTTTAAGTCATTCTCTTCTGCTTCATCTGCTTTGGGGTATTCAGTTCTAGTTTGTGTAGAATCCCTAGACTCTGGTGGTTTCATGCTTGTCTTTCTGTTGTTAGGTCTTTTCTTGTATTTCTGCCTTCCCATTGCTTCGTCCAGTGGGTGAAAGCGGGGTATCTCTCTCTCTCTGTCTCTATGGTACTCCCCTGGTGAGCTTAGGTGGGTCACAAGTTCGATGTCTGTAGCTCTGGGTGGTCCAAGCTCTCTAGGAGGTCTCTCCTCCATTAGGGGCCCAGTGATAGGGGTCAAAGATCTGGCAGGTAGGGACTCAGGATGGTCCTTTGGGGATAGGTGGATCTCTGGGAGGGGCCAACAACTCCATCAGAGGACTGGCAGTGGGGGTCAGAGTTCAGTCAGGTGGCGATTCAGGATGGTCCCAGGTGTGCTCAGAGTAACTCCAGGATTGTTGGATTCACCCTCTGTTCCAGTGCTCAACCAGAGCAGTGGGACAATGGCCAGGGTATAGCACAGGGTAGGGGAAGGGCAGGCTCTTCGTGTGTGTGTGTGTGTGTGTGTGTGTGTGTGTGTGTGTGTGTGTGTGTATCAGAGCTCCAGGAGTGTTCTCACTTGGGACAGGGCACAGCGTGGAGCAAGATTTGGGGCTAATCCAGGGAGTTCCCTGGGAAGGGTGTATGTGTGTGTGTATGTGGGGGATTCAACCTAAACTGGACCCATACTCACCTCTAGCTGAGGCAAGGTGATGGGGGTCAAATATTTGGCAGGTAGGCAGGTACTCAGGATGGTCCCGCTGGGATCTACTTACACAATTCCTGATAGAGTTTGTGTTTTCTAAAACTGAACAAATGAAAGCTCAGATAAAGATCATTTTTTACATGTTTCCTTTGTAATATTTATTTTAGAAAATTATTTATATTGTATGCAGCATGAGATAAGAGAAAATTTCTCAGTAAATATTTGGTAAATGACACAAATGGGTCAGTTGAAAAACAGAGAACCACTCTACATAAAGATGATACTCTGTTTTCAATATTCCTATTTTGGGAAAGTTGAACAGGGACTACTAGCTAATGTTTATCATTGTTCTGTTCAATCATCACAAAAATATTTTCATAACTAGTTTCCATTTCTATATATAAGTTTATATAAAAAAGACATTTTCAGTACTCTCATCATCTAAACTACATGTTACTGAAACTCTTTACTGAGATGGCAAATAGAAACTAGGTGCTAATTGTTAAGGGAAAACACTAATGTCAAGTTTAAGTTAAGCTATTCCAGTTCACAAAGGTGAAAATCTAGACGTTTGCTTAATAACAGTGATGCTTCTTCTGTTTTCAAGAGAAACATAGTGACTAAAAGACTACTAGTATTGACCAGATAGCTCACAAGAATATTAGGGACAATTAACACTTTTTAAACTCACTTTATATGTCTAGTATTCTATGTACCACCTATCTTTAGTTCTTTCTGCATCCTCACCTTCCAAACATATCTCAAGAATTCCAAAAGCAAAGTGTGAAATATTGGTTGTAATGTAAATTAGTGCATTCCCAGTAGAGGCACTTCAAAGAACTAAAACCAAAATTGCCATGTTACCTAGCATCCTTCTTCTGAATACTCAATGCAAATATTTCATATAAGTATAGAAAAAGATGATAGAATGCCCAAAATATCTAGGAAGCAAAATCAAATTAATCACCCATCATCAGGAGAGTAGGTGATGAAAATGCTGTGTATGGATACAAAGAAATAGTTCTTTTTGCCTTAGAAAATGATTTTAAAATGTCACTTTTAGTACAGAAATAGTACTGAAGAACATTATGCAGGTTCAGGAAAAATAAATATGCTCTCATTTTCTATGATGTCTAAACCACACAAATAAAACAAAAGGAAGAGGGAGCGAGAGAATGAGAATGAATTAGTGGTTATCCGACTAGAGACTGGAGAAAACTGGGAAGATGCTATTCAACAGGTAGATTAAAGGGAAAGTTTCTCTTTTTCATTAAAACACTTTTTACAACATGGTGAGCAAGTAAATTATAACATATTGAACACATTAATATCTTAAAACAATTACAAATATTTTCCTTATAAGAACATCTTTAGAGAAATGTCCAGCGACCTACAAGGATGATCCCAACTAACAATATGAGCAACAGTGAAAAGGCTACCTTATATCCTCTTTCCTGGTAATGAGATTGATAAATAACTTATGTGCCATCATAGAGCCCTCATCTAGTAGCTGACTAGATGAAAAACAGAAGCAGACACCAAGCTAAACACTAAGCTGCACTTCTGGAATCTAGTTGCAGAAAGGGAGAAGTGATAAGAAAATGTGGTCAAGACCAGGCTAAAGAAAGCCCCAGAGATAGCTGACCTGAACAAGGGCAGGGGGGCTCATGGACCCCAGAATGATAGCATTGGACCAACTCAGATCCCCTGAACATAGGTCTCAGCTAGAAGACCTGGGTAGTCCAAGAGACCTCTGATAGTGGAACAAGGATGTGATGGGAGATGTTATTCTGTAAATATGTTTCTCATACTGGTTAATTAATAAAGCACCGTTGGGCCAATGAGATAGCAAGATAGGCGGAGTTAGGAGACAAGAAGGAAAGAGGAAATGGTAAGGAGGGTCAAGATGTAGAACATGGAGGAAGGAAGACACCTGTCGTGGCTCCCTGATAAGATGACCATGTGGGAATACTTAGATAAGTAGAAATGGGTTAATAATTAAGACAGAGCTAGCCCATAAACAATAAAGGTAATTGGCCAACAGGATTGTATCCAATACAGAGTCTCTGAGTGTTATTTGGGGCTGGGGTGGCTGTGGGCCCAGACTGGTGGCAGGCGGGATGGAGCCAGCGGGAAGGAACAACCTGCTGTAACATAATGGTGTCAGAAGTAGAACTGAAAACTTTCACTTAAAACTTAACAAAAGCTTAAAAAATAGTTTTTAGAAACAAGGGAACAGAGACTAGCAAGATTTCTTGGTAGCAGCATTTTCTCGGTTGGATTTGTTTTGCTGTAGACAGAGAGTTGCACGGCTCCTTTAAGGGAGGTTTCCAAAATTAACATAAGTGGCAAAAAATCGCCTTGCTTTTAAAGAGCTCTGCTAACAATTCATTGGTGTGTAGGAGAGCTGCAATGAAGGTTTACACTGTGTTTTTAAAAATATGCTGGCTTGGGAGAGAAAAAGAAACAGGATACAATGGTTTAAAAAAGAAAAAAGGAAGTAGAATGGAAGGGTATGGTGGCACACGCCATTAATCCCAGCACTCGGCAGACAGAGGCAAGCAGATCTCTGTGATTTCAAAGCAAACCTGGTATGCAGTGAATTCCAGGACAGATAAAAGTTACACAGAGAAACCCTGTCTCAAAATATGTAAAAATAGAAGTAGAAAAAATAGAGTAATTAAAAAAGCCACGTAAAGATGGAAAACAAAGAGAAATTTTGGATACTATACGCGCTTCAGTTGTCTTTAAATTATTTTATTGCTGAGAAAATAACTACTGATAAAAGAAATGCTGCTGGATTAGTTCAATTTATATATTTTAAAAATGCTTTTACTTCAAAATTTAAGCCTAAGGACAAGTACTGGGGAAAGGATTTCTACTTTTGTTTCCACAGAAAATGAAAAGCTACAGATTCTTTACAGACTTATATGGTTTGATCAAGCCAGACCCCCTGAAACAGCTCCCCAGGTGATCCAACATTCAAAGCAGTTGAGACAAAGCCTTGCAGACTACTGCCAAGATTTCTGCATATTCTTAGGATCACCCATAACAGCGCCCCCTACCAGCAGGAAGTAGTTTGGAAAGAACGACGCCCAAATTCCCAAATATTGTTTATAAATGTTTGTTTTCATTAAAATGGGCTTGGTTATAAATGGTTATAACCACAAGCAATCTTTTTAAAGGTAAAAAGGGAATTATGGTATAGATATGAATACTTTGTTTTGGAATGGATTTTCATTTATTGATACAATTTAAGGTCAATTTTGTGATGTGTATATTTTTCCTCTTGTTTAGGTATTATGTTTATATAGCTCATTGAAAAATGTAATGTATAATTTAGTACAGATTAGATAGTTACCTGTGATAGTCAAAGCTTGGAGTTAAGTTAGTTAGGACTTCTAAATATGCAGAGATGTATTTGAGATGAATAGGCATTCTTCAAATCTTTCAAAGCCCTACAGAATATGGCATTTAAAATGGTTTAGGGTTTTTCTTGACAATAAGGCAAAACTGCTCCTGGTACCACCACCTACATCAGAAAGGAAATGGACATCGAAGAAACACATTATGGAGTTTGCTTCTAATATGGCAAGTCTAGCCATTTGGACAACGTACTGCTCTTCTAGACTGTTTGACTTTATATTGTAGAAACTGGACATGCAGGACCCACAAAAAGGTGACTGTTGATTCAAGATGGACATTGCTACAGGATTCCTGCTTCATGGAAGAGGCTGCCAGACAGCCAGATAGTCTACAGGACACAGAGACTGACAAACTGCCAATACAGGTGGACAGTTTAAAGTTTCCTGCTTTGCTGAGGAGTCTGCCAGACTCACTATGGCCTATAGGCTGAAGATGGAACATTACAAAAGAACTTTGGGTGACTGACCAGGCAGAGAGTTGTCTCTGTCATTTCTAGAGTTTATATATTATCCTTCTGTGGTCTTTGAAGGCGTTAGAGTCAGATAGTTATGGTTATAGTTTTCCTTAGTTAGGATTAAAGGTAAGTTACATATAGGACTTCAGACTCACAAAGATAGGATAGATGATATTTTCTTTAAGTCTTACAAAATGTTAATGGACTAAATATTGTTAACTGTAATTCTTATTTGATAACTGTTGTATGATATATTTTGCTATGTCAAGGTTAAACCCTTCTTTTTATTTTAGACAGAAAAGAGGAGATGATGGGAGATGTTATTCTGTAAATATGTTTCTCATACTGGTTAATTAATAAAGCACCGTGGCCAATAGGAAACAAGATAGATGGGGCTAGGAGACCAGGGGGAGGAAAGTAGTAGGGAGGAGTCAAGATGTAGAGCATGGAGAAAGAAGATGCCACTGCAGCTTCCCAGATAAGATGACCACATGGAAATACTTAGATAAGTAGAAATAGTTTAATAATTAAGACAGAGCTAGCCCATTACCAATGATAGCCACTGGCCCACAGGATTGTATCAAATACGGAGTCTCAGTGTGTTATTTGGGGCCAGCACACCAGACCAGCGGCGGGCAGGCTGGTGGAAAACAGACATGATACAAGGTGCATAAATAGACCTTGGGAGCATCACAATAGAGGGATATTCCCATAGCCTAGAGGCAGAGGGGAGGGCCTAGACCCTATTACAAATGACTTGGCAGATTTTGAGGATCCCTATTGGAAGGCATCATCCTTCCTGTGAGTGAGGGGTGGGGGGTAGGAGAGGTTGGGGAGACATGAGAGAGAGGGAGGGAGAGGGAACTGGGATTGATATGTAAAATAAAAAATAATAAATATAAAAAAACATATTTATTAAAATCCATAGACAAGTTGCTAGTTTTGAATTACTGATCATATTTCACTGTGTGAAACTCTTTATCATCTCTAATTCAAAATAAAAAAGTAAGATGATCAAGTGCCAAATATCCTTACAAATATTGCTACAAAATTAATTTTGGCTCCTTTTCTCATCTCAGTTCCATGGTACCAACCTAGACCACATAAACATCTTTTAAATGCACATGTGGTAGATTCTTATGGTTGTTACAAAATTTTTGAAGAAATCAACCTGAAGAAGGAAAGAATGCTCATGGCTTCCTTCTTTCCCACAAGAATCTATGGTGGGAGTATATGCTGGGGAAAGCAGAGACAGAGTGAGAGAGGAAGCAATTGGGGACATACATGGCCTCCATGAGCATAGTGCTCCTAGAAAATCACTCTCTACAGCTGTGCAATTAGGTTCATCCAGCCCTCAAGGGAAAGCAGAGACAGAGTGAGAGAGGAAGCAATTGGGGACATACATGGCCTCCATGAGCATAGTGCTCCTAGAAAATCACTCTCTACAGCTGTGCAATTAGGTTCATCCAGCCCTCAACAGCCCTTCAAATCCTGACCTCACAAACTTCCTCTACTTAGGAAGTTAGAGGCCTCACTGGGATCTTACCTCTCAAAAGTCTCATTGCTGACCATTATTTCAATGTGGGCCAATTCTTCAAAACTTGAGACACAGGCCAGGGGTGGGGGAGCAGTTTTAAAACCCACCTTATCAGAGAGCATGCAACAGCCAAAACAACCACCAATTTTTTTCCCTGTAGCTTCAAGCTTTATAATAAAATGGGGTTGGGTTGTTCTGCCTTTAATATCTTTTAATTTGTTGTAGATATTTACTAAAGTTCTCTAAACCAGAGGGCACATAAAAGATGTTAATTATATATCTTCTAACATCAAAACCAAGTAACTCATAGAATTTAAGATTATTCTATAAATGTTGCCTTCATTATGGGAAGACACACATTATCTGGAGTCACCTGCAATATTTGGCTACATTACAACAATCTAGGCTATTATTTCACAAGATCTCCCACACAACAAAGTGCAGCTTGTTTTCCAAATATTTATCAGGATTCTTTCTTGCCCATCAAGTGTTTAAGTCAAGAGACAAGATTATACTCTACTTTTTCCAGGAGTCTAAAGTCATTGTTATATATGGTCATATTCCTATAATAGCATAGGCTACAAAGTATCAGCACTTTAGACAAAGTGGGGAAGTTAGTAGGATATGAGAGCCTAGGGAACAGGATTAAGGTCCTGAGAAGTAAAGCAGAGAATGGAGGTCAGTTATGTTGTTACCAAGAAAGTATCAATGACAATTTACAGTGGGTTTCTTAGTACTATGCTCTAAGAGTTCACAGTAACATGGTTTGAAAACCTGAAAGAAGAAAAGCAAACATCTCAGACCATTTAGGGAAACTACTAATTGCTGTGCTCTACATCAGGCAGATAGAGTCCTTGATCAATTCCCTGACACTTTCTGTCACTATGGCTCAGTCTTGCTGCTGCTTTGATCTCATTTTGTTTCAGTAAAGCCTAGGTTTTTGCTTTTTCTGTCCTAAAAGAACATTAAATGAGAATTAAAATCAAATTCATTAATTGCCTCACATCACAGTCATCCTTCCTGTTTGTATGCAGCTGCAACAAGCTTACCTCACCTTATGTTTAGTCCCAAGAAGACTCCTAAGATGGGTTGAGAAGATCATGACAGCACACATCAAGATGATTTGGTATGGATTCCACATAAATTTGTTCATTATACAGTTTTTAAACTGTTTGAAATATGGACAAAAGACCCAGATTTTGATGAGCCTAAGATTTCAAATGATACCTTGGTTCTGACAGATGAGATTCATCATATGTGTTATCCATGCCTACTCTGATACATGGTTGATTCTGGAAAACAAGCAACCAAACCCATTATCAATCATAACAGTGGCTTTATTCTTTCAGTCACTCTACCCTTCTTAACTAACTCTCCAAGAAGAGTAGCTATAGAAATGTGACAAACTGTTGATCAGATAAAAATGCAACTGGAATCCTGCCACCAGCATTTGGCAGGGGTTATGTAAACTACAAATGCCTAGATCTGATCCTCTGGCCTCTGGTGTTATAATTTGGTCCTTATAACATTAGTATTTTCCACTCAGGCTCACCCTGCTAGTTTTCTTGCCAATATTACTATTACCAACTTCTCACTGACTCTTGTGTTTTGACTTCATATTCCTATGTTGACTGTTGCAATGGCTCATCAAGGTCCTCCTTTTTACACTATTTTGTCTATACTAACTAGAAGCTGAAAGAGAATATACAAAACAGGAAAACATCAAGGGATCTGTATTATTGTCTTCATAACTGAATGCACTTGTTATGTCATCTGCGAGTGTAAAGGAAGGAGTTGTAAGGTCCAGAGCTGTCATATGTGGCCATTTGTGACCAAATGAGAATGGTGTGGCAGCTCATGTGTGAGCAGTGGTGTCCTTCAAAGATCTTTCCCTTACAACTCTAGGTAGTTAGCAATGTTACAGCATATTTTCTTTGAATGGAATATTTAAATAAGGTAAATATGGCCATTCTTCTCATCCACTTAGTCCTGGCAGAACAAATAAGACCCTCCAAATTTATATGCCCAATTATTTTTAGGTTAACAAGCTCTGAAGTGCTGTAGAAATGCTCCCCCAGAGCTTCCTTGTGAGCTAATGGAGAATCATCCAGGCTTTCTTCAGGACTATTAGAATAATAAACACCAGGCAGTTCAATCAATTAGACACTTTTCCACAAACAAGTAATCCAGACCATTCCCCACAGAAACCTGGCCTCAGTGATAGCCTCTCTTCCTTAAAACCAAGGTGAGAAACAATTGAATTATTCTTCCCAGAATATCAGGCAGAGCCTATGGGAAAGGCTCTTGCATGACGGTGGCAAAATGGTCCTGTAAAAAGGTCAAGGAGCAGGTCCCTAGCAGGCAGTGGGGGATTCTTTCTCTTGTTCTCACAGAAAGAAATCAATGGACATAGTTCTCTTATCTAAATACAGAAAGAGGTAAAGTAGTATTTCAGAGAGAATATGTGTGTTTGAGTTAGTGGACATGGGAGAGTAGAAGTTTCCAGTTTGAATAAGCAGAAAATAAAGGTGTGGGGGGCACACTGGAATTTAGAATAGCACTAAAGTGTTGTTTGTTCATTTGTTTGGACACAAGTCTCCCCCATGCAGAAGAGATAGGCCTGGGAATTTCATTTTGCTTTGCTCAGCCTCCCTAGTCCTAGGACAATAAATGTGTATCAATGTTTAGAAACTAGTCAGGCAATTAGATTGATGGACTCTCTCCCTAATGAGCACCTTTGGATCTTGGCCCCCACTTTCTTGTTGCACATTATTTTCAAGGAAAGAAAAAAAATATTACAAATGCTCTCCTTAAAATCTGAAATACTGCTTAGAATTTAAGATAATTTGTGAAAGAAGAAACATCGTATTGTGTTATGATGGTTAAAAACATGGATTCCTTTGGGACACACTGCCATTGTCATACCTGCTTCCTACCAGTGGCCATACTAGCTGCTTATAGTGCTGACCCAAATAAATGGGTATTTTTTGCATCATGAAGAAGAACATTACAGAACTTCTCAAGCAGTCAATATGCAGAGAACACTTGACTGCGGCATGTTCAGCTCCAATATCTGCAACCCAACTCCAGCACTGCAAGCTCAAAGAACATGGCGGGGGGGGGACTGTAAGACTGCTTATCTTGAGGCTGTGAGATTGTGCCTTCTATTTGTGACTTGGAAGCTACAGGCATGAAACCACAACATGGCTGCCTAAATAAGACCTGAACAATCCCAATACCAGGCTGCCTAAATAAGACCTGAAAAATCCCAACACCAGTTGAAGCCAACAAAGAAGGGGGAAATCTCTCTTAACCCCATCTAAAGAAGGAGACCTATGAGAACTTGACAACTGCTAAGTGAGGAATGAGTATTTCTTAATAATATGTAAACTTCCATATTCCAAGAAATCTCCTATACAGTGCCTGTACTTGGGACCACTTCTTTGAAGTCTAACTCCAGAAGTGTGACTGGGGATGTAGTTCACTGACTAGAGTGCTTGCCTAGCAGGTAGGCCCTGAACCATCTCAAGCACTGCATAAACTGAGTGTGGTGGCACATGCCCATGTGCCTGCATTCCCAAGACCTTTCAGGCAGGAAGAATAGGATCAGAAATTGAAGGACATCTTTGGTTACAAGGTGAGTTTGAGTTTCAGGACCTCCTGTGACACATGAGATCATGTTTATAAATAACAAACAAATAATTAAAAAATAGAAAAGAAAAATTTTAAAAGCTCATTATTTTCTTTTTCCTTTTCTATTTCTTTTTCAGATATTGGACAAACCTTGAGTCTCTTCTGGTATCCTGAATTTCTGAGAAGCTCTGGTGTCTGTACCTCTGCTGGCAGGCTTCATTGAGCCTAACTGCCCTTCTGACTTTAAACTCAAAAAACATAATCATTCTCTTGTTCTTACTCATCACCCTCCTCCCAAAAGCTCCTGCAATTTATAGCCCAGTGGATATCATTTTTTTTCTGTCAAACTAATAAAATCGTCCTCAAGCTACTTTTTAAAATTCACTTATCTACAAAGTTAAAAATCATGAGGTGAGCCCATGCTCTTCAGCAACAAGCCATGCCTAGGTCTGTGTCTTCCAAATGCATCCAGTATATGAAAATTGGAATATCCTATTGTTTTGTTAGAATGTTCTTCAGGTACTTGCTAACTTTCTCACCCATATAAAGGTGATTTGTGATACTGTGTCAACTAATTGCTTACAGTGGTCCTTCTCAAAAAACAGGTGTGTTTTACCACTGCAAGTGTTCAAGAGCCCTCAAAAAAATACTTCATTTGAGTGTTTTAAATAACTTTTTAACACACTTATTTGTATCATGAACTATTTAGAAAGTAATTTTTGGACTTCTGGCTTAAAGATAAAGTTCATAATAGTTCTAGGCAAAATTATTAAAACTCTCAAGTCAAGTTTGTTTATTTTGTTTGTAAAACTACAGATTTAGTTTTTATTATAAAGTCCCAACTACTTTCATCAATACATTTTTTATTTATTCTGAGAGACAGTAAGGAATGGAAAACTGTACATGAAATATGATGGAGCAATTTAATATTTCTGCTGCTAAAAGTGTTATCAATTTTTAATATTGTCATATTAAGGTAATATTCTAAAAGCATAGGCCAAAACTGGTGTGTGTGTGTGTGTGTGTGTGTGTGTGTGTGTGTGTGTGTGTGTGTGTGTGGACTGTTTTCTTAGTTGTTGCATTCATACAACGACTTTCTCAATTGTGATGGTGAACTAAACTATATAAGAGAAATCATATTGGAAAGGTTAATTGCAATTTAGAATTTGAATGATTTTTAACAACTTAATTTGGATATAAACCCGGACATATATTTTCTCCTGAGTTTAGTTATTACAACTCTTCAAGATGACAGGAGGCTTTCTCCTTTGGTAATGCTCTAGTTAGACATTTGTCTTACTTGAGCACAAGCTGGAGCATGGCAACCTCAGTTGAGAAAACACCAGAAATAGGTCACCTGTAGCCAACTCTTAATTAGTGATTGATGTGGGAGGCTCCAGCCTCTCCACATCCTGGGGAGTTGATTCTGGCATGTATAAGAAGGCAGGATGAACAAGCCTTTAGAAGCAAGCCTGTATGCATCATTCTTCCAATGCCTCAGCTTCAGTTCCTACCTCCTGGCTTGTGCTCTTGCCCTAACTTTCTCTCATGATCAACTGTAAGCTATAAAATGAAATAAACCCTTTGATCCACAAGTTGCTTTTGTTCATAGTCTTTATTACAGTAATGGAAACCTAACTAAGATAGGGGAAATATTGAGATCATAGCCCTAACTCACTGAGGGAGAAATTGTTTAGGATAGTATATTTCTGGGAACGTGTAACATTCCTACATGAGAATAATGAAAATAAATTAATATTTCTTGGTCTTTCAGAAAATATTAAAATATGCAATTATTTTTTTCAAAGTTCTGTATTGAGTACCTACTATGTAATTGACAACAATCTTGTTAATTAGAAAGTATTGTCTGCAAACATAATGCTTGGTCATCATGGAGCTCATTTCAACCACTTGCATATGCTTCTGCTACCTTTTAACTTCCTATATTATAATTTCATAGTTCTTACAGTTTTTAATGTATTTTCATAGACATTGTTTTAATTTGTGGTGTGTTTGGGGGTGCACTGTATACATGTGAACGTATTCATGCATGTGAATTTGTTTGTACTGAGGTATGCATGTGAATATTATTCATACGAAGACCAGAGATTAACATAGGCTATTTTACTTATATATTTTTGAGAAAAGAATATATAGCCCTTATCCCACCATTTTCACAATACTATCTGAGTAGTGAGATAAAAGATCTACCTGGCCCCATTTTCTCAATTGTGTGATTACAGGTGGGATGAAGCCTGGCGTTTTACATGGGTGCTTGTGAGATGGGTTTAGGTCCTAAACTTTACATGGCATCATGCTACCAACTGTACATCTCCTCAGACCTGCAATAGCTCTTGAACGTTAGCGCAGTTAATTTTGAATCTGTATGCATGCATTAATTTATCTTCCCCATACTCCTCCCTTTGCCAGTTTTTATTCAACAATGTCACAGTATGCAACTCTTTTTTCTTTCTATCTTCTCCAAATCACCAGCATATTTCTCTCTTCTAGGGATGAGTGTTTCTACATACAGAAATTCTTTCATTCCCTAATAATTCTATACAATCTTTTTAATAGCACCACTAAGTTACCAGGAGTCATTCCCTTATTGGTGACTTGATTCTTCCATGTACAAAGGGACTCAAAGTGACATCTGAGCTGAGTCTTTGGAAAAAAGAAGTATGGATGCTTGAATGTTAAAACCATCATTTCTGCAGTAACCCTGACATTATGAGTATGGGGTGGAAGATTCACATTATTGCTTGAGGCTGTTATTTGAAGCCATCCCAGATTCAATATATCGAGAATCCACTTCATCTATCTGGCTTTATTATTTCAACACACTAAACTTCAGTGTTTATTTAGATGGCAAGTAACATTATTCCTGCTAAGAGCTAGGTCCCAATATCAAGAGTTGTGCTAAGCAAGATGGTTTAAATACAATATCTTATTTTAGAGGCTTCTAACTTCCCTTAGAGTCTTACGTACTGATAAAACCCAGTAATCTGATAATAATTTACAGAGTGATCACTGTAGCTGTTATCAAACTGAGGATATATTGAGAAAGAAACTAAAGGGTTTGTTGTTATTTTCATTTAAGTAGAGATAATTATGTTTATCCTGTTTATAAAATTTCTGTGTTTGCTGGATTCTTTTATACCTCTAGCAGATTTCCTATGTGCTCTGAAATGGGATCCAAGAGTGTTGTTGTTGAGTAGTTCCCATATTCTTACAGCATGTTCTTCTTATGCTAAATGGTTGACAATGCCACTAGCTTATTGCCTTCAGTTAGAGGCACAGCTGGATCTCAAGCTAAAAATGCTGGTTCCCCAGGAAGCTGGTCATTTCTTCTTAAACTCAGACAGCTAAACAATAATGGGTAATATGTCCATTGTTTGACCTGCTTTGAATGAAGACCAGGGCTGTTTACCCTATAATGGGACACACAGCAAGGTTCTCATATTCCTGTCCTCATCACAGCCTCCCATCCAGGTTTCTAGACCAAGAAAAACAACTACAAAGAAGGAACTTACTTTTCCCCAACTCCCATAAGCGCGGGAGCTGGAAATAATTTATGATTATATTTTTAAATTTGTTGAGTTTAGGAAAGTAAGAAATTAAATGCAAGGTGATGAAACTTATATATTTGTCTGAGCTTGTCTATATTATATTTTAAATTTTGTGATATAATTGATAAATGAATTTCTAAATCTTCAATACACTTCCCTTTGAAAGAGAGGACAGGCATACTGATAGTGAAGGTATTCTCAAGAATTTCCATAAGAGGAAATAAAATATATAACTTTTAAGGCTTCTTTTTTATTTTATTATAATTTTTAAAATATATAAACCACAGTGCCCCCTCCCTCTCACTTTAAAAACAATACCACTGAAACATATCATTGTGGTAATATTTTGAAAGTTATACAATCCATGTTGGGCCATTTGACAGCTGTTATTACACAACAATAGTTGTTCTAAGAACTGGATAGAGAGCAGGATGGCTCTAAGCTATACAGTGCATGCACTACTATTTATAGTCAAATAAAAAAGTCACAGAGAGGTTACTCAGTTGATACAGTGCTTGCTGTTTAATCATGAGGGCCTGGATTTAGTCACTGGAACCCATTCTGAAGAGGGAGGCATGGTAGCATGCATTTGCAATCCCAGCGCTTATATGTGGAGACATGAAGATGCCTGCAGCTCACTGGTCAGCCAGACTAGTCTAATTGGCAAGTCCACGCTAAGTGAGAAATCATGTTTACAAAAACAATGAGTGTCTCCTAAAGAATGACACTGAGCCCTGCATTCACATGCAGGTTTACACATGTTCATTCTCTCTCTCTCTCTCTCTCTCTCTCTCTCTCTCTCTCTCTCTCTCTCTCTCTCTCTCTCTCTCTCTCTCTCTCTCACACACACACACACACACACACACACACACACACACACGCCCTTTTGGTATTGATGGTCACTAGCAAATCATGGAGAATGATGTGACTAATGTGAGAACAATTTCGCTTAGGAGGTCAGAAGAGTCTATGAGATGGCTTTGAGATATTCTGGGATGATGGGATGAGAGGGCTTGGTGATGTCCTAGTAGAGGAGATGTTCTTATTCATTCTCTCTCAAGACCTGAATGTGTCCTTGATATTTCAATTCACTCATCAATAAAACCCAGTGGTCCTTATTAATTTACCCAAATGTACACAATTAATGAGCAAAACTCCAAGAATTTAAACAGATTTTTACCTCCAATGTACTTTCTCATTATATAAACTGTCTTGGTCAGTTGAAGGAAGAAATCACTTACTTTGACTACTGCACCTAAACACAAACCCTGTGTTGTGGACTATTTCTCATTCAGAGTAAATCATTTATGTGTTTACCCATCCCTATTCTTCAGAACTCTTGTTAATAACAGGCTGAAGGTGCAAGTTATTGGAGTAGAAAACAGGAACTTACCTAGGGACTAGTTAACAATTATTTCGACTCTGTAAACCTTCCTCACATTTTGAGTATCTTGAGCAGGTCTGTGAGGGAAGTGAATTTTAAATTAATTTTCTCCTGTCAGTCTGTGTCTGTGATAGATTGGAGAACTACAGAAACCATCCACATAGCCAGGTGTTTAATAGCTCAGCTATTTCAAGGACCCATTGGGGTCATTTTGAATTTTTTTTTTACCTTTCCTTTCTTCTTCTCCTTCTCCTTCTTCTTCTTCTTCTTCTTCTTCTTCTTCTTCTTCTTCTTCTTCTTCTTCTTCTTCTTCTTCTTCTTCTTCTTCTTCTTCTTCTTCTTCTTCTTCTCCTTCTTCTTCTCCTTCTTCTTCTCCTTCTTCTTCTTCTTCTTCTTCTTCTTCTTCTTCTTCTTCTTCTTCTTCTTCTTTCCTTCTTCTTCTTCTTCTTCTTCTTCTTCTTCTTCTTCTTCTTCTTCTTCTTCTTCTTCTTCTTTTTTAATTCCAGGATAGCACCAGGTATCAACAAGACTTGAAAGCAATTTTGGGATATATAAAACAAAAACAAAAAACAAGCAAGCAAACAAAAACTATGAGATGGTTCTACTGTTAATAAGCCTTAATACCAGGGCATCTACCATACTCCTTGTACTACAGCCAAAAATGGCAGTTTTATTATTTTTTCCTTTGAAACTGATAAATTGATTCAGTCCAAGAGCAGTACTTTCAGTGCCATGAGGGAGAAAAGATAAGAAAAAAAATGGACTATTTCCAGTTTCAAGTGGCTATTGTCACTGAATGTCCTGAATGTTGGTTAAATTGGAAGAGCTATGTTTATGTTTGTGTGTTTGAGTTGAGGGGGGAGAAAAAGAAAGACAGAGAGACACAGAGGGAAAGCATGTGACATGGGTTTTTTTATTGTTAATACCAATTAGAATTTGTGCTACAAGACCATGTGAGGATATTTGATTTGAGTATTCAGCAGTCTCATTAGTTTTGAAAAACATTATCAGTGCATATTAAACTGTGTAATCAACCTGGATATCTGTGGTCATAGTGATAATGAAATAGTCTTACAAAACATAACTCTACAATGCTATATCAATGATGTCACAGTACTGGAAAACATTGTTTTTCATGTTTTATTAGGATATAATTAAAAATTATATACTAAAGCTGTGAAAGGTAGTGATATGATGTTCCTATTCACTATAGAATAGGCAAACAGATGGTACTTTTCATACCTATCATTTCATAGAGTTGCTTTATAATTTTTGTGATGAGAACATGGAACTTATTTCTTTTGTTAATTGACATGATATTGTCAATTGTTGATACTGTGATATACATTTTTTTTTTGGAGTCATTCCAGCCTCTCTACTGAGACCAACCAATATCTCTCATTTGAATCTCTTTCCTAAGTCTATGGCAAATACTATTTTAGTCTCTGCTTTAGGAATTTGGATTTTTATAATCTTGTGTCAAATGAGATCACTCTGTATTCTACATCAAGACCAAGTAAAATTTGTCTCTGTGATGAAAAGATAGCTCATTATAATCAAATAAATTAATGTAATATATTTTGTTAATAGAATGAAGAATAAAACACATAGAAGAAGCTGAATATGTGCATAAAAAAAAACACTCGAGATTCAGCATTTGCTCACAATGAAAATTCTTAACACCATACATATAAAGGAATGTACTGTGGTGTAACAGGTCACATGCGACATCAAACTCATCATTGAGAAGCCAAAGTCCTTTCCTCTAAGATCACGAACAAAACCAGTATGCTCATTTTACCACTCCTTTTTAACACAGTAATTGAATTGTTTCATAAGCAACTGAGTCAGAAAAAGCAGGAACGTATTTCAGAAATAAGGGGATTTTTTTTCAGGATTAGAATTCAAGTAATGTTGGTTACACAGCAATCTTTTCCCTCAAATTTGCTGTCTATAGCACTCACTGAGTAAAGAAGCTTCCACATAATATCACCATCAATATGAAATTCTGTCCTCATGATTTAGTAAGGTCAATTAAGATGTGGCAACACTCACCTTGTCAACTTTTTCAAAGTGAATACTTGAAGAACATGCAGGGGATAATAGCACATGACACAAGTCTGTGAATGGGGTCAGTTTAACCCCATTCAACCTCCATTGTTTTATAAAATTTTGAATTCATATCTATAATGCTTAAAATGTAATAATTAATCCTATAAGAAGTAAATGTGATAATTAAACACAAGTGTACACATATTTCAATCAAAAATGAAATTGGTCAATCATTAGTGTCATACAGTTCTTAGATGAATCAACAAACCATTGTTTATTGAGTACAACCACAAAATGGATATATGACTTTTTGAGGTAGTTAAGTGTGAGAGTTTATTTTCCCCATCTACTGATTCCTTGGTCTCCTTTCATTTCTCAGAGCTGATGATATTAGGTCAAGCCGGAAAATGTCCTATGTGAACTGTGACACTCTCAGTTTTCATATTAGTAGGCTTTCTTATCTTAAGAAAACTAAGACATTTTATTAAAGTACATTACAGTCAGAAACCCATTTGGTATAGACTATTGAAAACCATGAGCTTCAACTCTAATGCATTTGGAATGGAATCCATGTTTCATGACCATATGATATATTAATTTTCTTCTCAGGAAGTAGCGTATATGTATTCAGCTAGGATTAGATGGATAAAGTCTCAATACAAAGTAGTCTCTTCACAGTGTTCCTAGAAGATGGTCAGTCACCTTACATTCATTCATTCATTCATTCATTCATTCATTCATTCATTCATTCATTCAATTATCTACTAAGGAGATTGAGAAAATAGTTCCACCACTTGGCTGCATCACCTGTCTTAGCTATCTACTTTCCTATTCCTTGGTCTTCGTCTTCCAGGGAGGACCTGGCCAATAGGTGGCACACTGCATTTACAAGGTAGAAAACAAAGGAAGCAATCAGCAAATTTCACCATAGTTGGCATCACTATGCACGACTGACTGGCTGCCTTCCAGACTGCTTGATTCTTCCTGTGGAAGCACTTATCTGGCTAGGTTCACATTACCTAGCTTCACAGTGACCTCTTGCCTCAGCTCTGAATGCCCTACCCTGATAAGACTTTTCATGGAGATTCTGAAGCATTGCTGCCATTTTTTTCAAGTGCAAGCTAAAATTGTTAAATGATAGAATTCTTCAGTGGTCCCAGGAGAAAATCAGTGATGTATTTGTCACACTTCTGGGGTCATGTTGCCTGTTTGATTGGGGCAAAGTCTATCATGGATGATTATTTAGAGATGGAATAAAATACAAGAAGAGATGTTCACCCCAGAACATAAATATTTATCTCATAAATGTCTTCTTTTCATGAATTCTTCTAATGTCAGACTATGATTTCAGAGTATAAATACTATTTGACAATACAAATGAATAAGAAAACCAGTAGTATTGCTTTGTTTGTCATCATTTGAATCATGATTTTTGGCAATGTTGAGTGACTTGAGGCAGTCTATGAACATAACTCTATTTACTTCAGTAAATTTGGATTTGGGGCTGGGTAGATACATTGTGTAAACTCTAGTGTCTACAGCAGCAGGAATGAAGGAACATGTTATGCCAAATACTTCATTCTCCAGTCTGTAAATATTTGACGTTTTGGTCGTGAAGGCGGACATAGCATTGCAATCAATTAAACAAACAAGGTACAAGGGTACTATTGACTGGGATCACAATGCTTTGGCAAATCTGGGCACTGGAGTGCATGTGTAAATAAAGAATTACATCTCGCTCAGCCTTAACCATTTATGTATTCAAAACAAGAGCTTAGTTTTCTCTAGATCATGTTCTGTCATGTTCTATCTGCCAAAGAGACCTTTATTTTAAAAACAAATTTCTAACATTGAATTCTGGCAAATATTTAGTGTTTAGTGATTATTCTGCCTTCTCTTAAAATTTGAACACCTGTTTCATTTGTCTCTTCCATTCTTTTGTAATATTTATAAATTTATCTTTTTCTCTAGCCAAAGGTATTGCTTTTGATCTGTTTCTACAATTATGAGTCCTAACTGCTCCCTTGGGCATGGAAAAATTAGAAAAGGGAATTCCACTTCTGTTTGCAGCATAAGGTATAACCCTCTCTCTCTGAACTAGCAGTTTGTCCATATGTGGTAGAGAAGTTTGAGATAATATTTTTATTATTCTGTAACTTTCATACATGCACACAAATGTATTTTGGTCACATTAGTCTTCATTTCTCCACCTAACTCCTCCCAGATCCAACACACCCACCCCATCCTACTTCATGTCCTCTTTATTATTTAACCAACTGATTGCCACTTGTTTTGATTATACAATCATGGGTATGGCACCATCCACAGAATATATCACAGAAGCTTTAAAATATTTTTATATAGTTTAATTACAATTCATTTCTATGTGCCCTGTAGAAGGTTACGCAGAAACAAGTTGAGGATGGAGAAGAGCAGCTGATGATGTGTCTATATTATTAGTCTTGTCTCTCTGGGCAATATTCATTCTTAAGAGGCTCCTATGGTAATGCATCATACTGTTGGGAAGACATGTAGAGAGGGTATTATAAGGTCCTAGAATACAGTGTAAGTACAGTCTGCAGCCAAATTCCAGCATCGGCTGGAAGTTGCCAGTATCAGATGTTATTCATACAAAGGAGCTATCTTAGATGGTCAGCCCCATCAAATCTTCAAATGACTATACCATCTATGTCACAGTGACCAACACCTGACATAGGCAACTTAATGGAGGAAGAGCTTATTGTAGCTCATGGTCCATGCCCCTTAGCCCTTTGAGCTAGACAGAAATTGTGGTAGGACAAGCACATGGCTGATGAGATCTATTCATTGCATGGACGACAAAAAGCAGAGCGTGAGGAAAAGATGAATGACTGGGTTTAATCATCAAGCTTTTGTTTCCTAGGGCTTACTTCCTCTTCTTTGACCCCACATTCTAATGTTTTCAGAACCAAAATACCATCATTAATCAGGGACCAAGGGCTCAACATATCAGCCTTTGCACTGGTATTTCATATTGTGGTCATAGCAATATTTGATGACGTATAGGGACCATTATAAAGATTCTCCATTTGAACCCTGTCAACAAAATCTACCATTGGTGATAATATTATTTTCAAGTCACAAAGTTATATATAAGAAAAGATAATCAAAATCTCTAATTATCTAATTAATAAAACTTGAACAAACTGCCTCTGTGATGGATGTTAAAATTAATCTGACTATTTCTAAAAATAAAGAAAAACTAGAGATATTAGCAGACTTTTTTACCTTTATTTTTACTCTACTGTTAGTCATAGGATACATATGATACTCCCACCACTGGCCTGGATCTTCTGCAGGTCATTTGTGACCTCCTAATTGCCAATCATATTCTTACAGAGAAATCTTCAGATTCTCTTCTCTGCCTGACCTCTGTGGCTTCTTTATAGCTTTTGGCATTCTTTCAGCCTTGAAACTCTATTCTTTGATTTCCCAGTGAACCATTTTTTTCATAGTTGTCTTTTCAAACTCAGAGAAAGATGGAGAATGACATCTTTTACCCAGTGGGGAAAAATGGCTCTGAGCCTGGAAAATGATAATAACAACAAATGAAGAAATTTGACAGGAAATCATGTAGAAAAGCCAGGTGAAAGGTCAATGAAAAGTTTAACCCTTTCATTGATTCACAGTACCTCTGGTTGAATAATGCCCTTGACAGCATGAAACCCTTTTTATTTGGAAGAAGAGGGCAATAAGATAAGGATAGGTTAAAGAAAATACCTTTCTACATTCTAACATGGAATGCCAACATTTAAAAATAGATTTTAATGTCACAAGAATTGGACTATCTCATAAGTTACCCTCAAAGCTCAAATTTGTAATAAATATTTGAATAACTCAAGTCTACAACTTAAACACTTAAAACATTAAGATTTATATTATGGACATGAGTGTTTTGACTATATGTATGTATGTACATCACTTGTGTGTCTGGTGCCCACAGAGGTAAGAAGTCATCAGAATCCTTAGAACTGGAATTACAAATGGTTGTGAACAGCCATGCAGGCACTGGGACCTGAATCTGGGTACTCTGCCAGAGTAGCAAGCATTGTTGACCCCTGAGTTATTTCTCTAGCTCTGAACACTTTTTATGTTTAATTCAACATATGCCATCAAATCTCTTTTAGAAAAAAAAATATTCTGTTGTTTTTCACTCACGACTTGAGACTGAAAGGGGACAATGAACTTCAATAAGGAGGTAAAGTTGAAGTACTGACTTTTTATCAGTGAGGTCACCTTTGTTAATACCTTTATCTTCCCTTTACATTTTTATTTTTTAAAAATATTTCTTTGGTCATGCAATTGTTTAATTTTACTTTTTAAATTATTTTCCTTATTTTAATATCAATCCCTGTTCTCTGTTCTTCTCTCCTTTCCTCCCATGCTCTCCCCCACCACCCTCCCATCTCACCCTCCCAACCCCCACTCCACAGGGAGAGTGATGCCTTCCAGGAGGGATCACAAAATCTGTCAAGTCGTTTGGAGTTTTTAACATAATTTTTTATTGAATCTTTGGGAATTTCACATTATGCACTCTCCAATCCCTTCATATCCATCCCGCACCCTTGCCACATGCCTCCTGACTCTCTTCAAATATTAATTAAAAACCAAACCAACCAAATGCACATCACTCCTTCATCTTTCCATCACCCTATCCATATCACTTATCTTCTAAATCTTTGTTACTTAAATAGTTCAGTCAATAGTTCAGAAAAACATGGATGAGTTTTGACACTGATGATTTCCATTAGCAGATGCAAGGTAGCACAATGCACCCGTGGATAAGCAGCACAGTGACCTAGATAAAAAAAAAAAAAAAAAAAAAAAAAAAACTAGACCCATCTTCAAGATGACTTGGAAATACAGAAGATGAGACATTGAGACATTCTTATGCTGCAGTACCACCAAGGCTCCACTGAGAAAGAGGCTATAAGTTGGCACACCCCAATATCCACCCCACCTGCTGAAGCATGTGAAGGGGCCAGTTCTACAAATCCAAAGAACTAGAATCTCCACAACACAGAGTAACAGTATGATGTCCAAGAAGAGTTCAGTGAAGGCTTAGTATCAGTCGTGTAGCAGAAACCAGAGGTCTTGAACCAGACCAATGACTCTCAATGAACACTTGCGAGTAAAGATATATTGACTGGAGGGTATACTGTGGGACTCACTGCGTCACACTGCAGCTTCTATGGCAAGATTTCTCTTTTTCTTTCTCTCTTTTTTTTTATATTTTATTTTTTACTTTGCAGGGAAAGTTGCAAGGACAGAGGGCAAATACAAAGAGGCAGGGAGATGAATGGATTGTAGTTGCATGATGTGAAAGCCACAGAGAAAATTAAATGTCTTTTTTTTTTAAATGTCCTTAACTGAAATCATCAATATAGTCTAGAGCTATTATGTATGTTTAATAGTTTAAAGATAAAGGTATTTATGTATTAGTTAAGAACTTTATAATTGACTTGATTAATAGGTTGAGTTGATCTGTAGATTTTCCAGGAATCTAACAGAAGTATCACTATCTGCTGGATGAAGGCAATCACCATTTATTCAATAATGTTAATATTTAATATATCTCAGTACCATCTATAACATCATTAGATTATGGGAATTTTCAGAGTTAAGTATTGTTATCTCCTTCCAAAACTGTTAAATACTACAGTGTTTCTCTCTTTCTCTGTATTAATCATATGCAAACCTGTTTCCTAATGTGATTAAATATGGAAAGTACAATTCTGCAAATTTCTTTTTAACAATGGGCAGTGGTGGCACACACCCTTAATCCCAGAACTCAGGAGGCTGCGGCAGGCAGATCTCTGTGAATTCCAAGTCAGCCTGATCTACAGAGTGAGTTCCAGGCCAGCTTCATCTACAAGATCTAGTAGACAGCTAGGACTATACAGAGAAACCCTGTCTCAAACAAAACAAAACAAAACAAAACAAAACAAAAGAAAAAACCAAAAGAGCAAACATAATCCTTTTATTTTACAGTTGTTACTTATTATTGAAATGTGTGATCATGTGAAATCATATGAACTATGTATTCAGTGCACATCCCTTGCCTAGAGGATTCATTGAACCACTGCAGAATGAATATTTCAACTATTTTAAACTTCTCTGATTTACAAAATAAAGAGAAGTTCTTGCTCCCCAATAAAAAAATAAAGAAAAAATGTATCCTACAATTTGTCCATCTTTTTTGCCTAGTGTTGCGATAGCTGCTATAGGTCCAGACACTGCATATTTACAACAGACGGAGGAAGGACATGCACAGTACATCTTTATGAATAAGGCCTGTTATGCAGACTATCAAGTTGACTTTCCATGATAACAAAGTGTTCTCTCTATTGATATTAAGGTCTTTTATTTACACTACTTTTATTGTTTTTTATTATTTCTTTATTATTGAGAATTTCATATAGGTGTAGAGTGAAATATAATCACATCTACTCCTATTGCCCCTCCTACTCTCTCCATCTAATTTTTAACATTTGTCCTCCCCAATTCGTACCTTTTTCTTTGACTGATAATGCACTAAGTTCAGTTTATGTAACCTGCAGGTGCACTAGTGTGGGGATTGCATGAAAATGCTCAGCCTACCATTGACCATACCCTCCAGAAGAAATGATTCTCTTTCCCCTAGCAACCATCAATTGCTAATAGCCATTCCATAAGGGGTATTTTCTGGAGACCTCTCTACCATCTATGCTACAGTTCTGACTAGTTTGACCTGATGCAGGTCTTGAGAAGTTACTGACAACTGCTGTGAGTTCATGAGTGCAAAAGCCATTTTATATCCAGAAAAGTTTCACAACTGTCTTCTGTGTTATCTGTCTCTTACATTGTTTCTGCCTCTTTGTCCTTGCTGTTGTTTCTGTAGACTAGGTATTTGGTGTTGACAAGGTGAACCATATAGGCCTGAGCACTCAGTCTTGTATTCTCAGCTTCTTGACAGTGTTTATGCATCTTTCCATTTGATGGCTCCCCAGTGAAAAAAGGAACATCTCTGACCAAGGTTAAATGCGGCCCAAGCATATGGGTATAAACATAAATATTTAGAAGACAAGATGGTTTGAGTGAGATGTTGCTCCTATTCTCAGGCATTAAAATATCTGGTCCCCAGTTGATGTCACAGTTTAGGGTACTTCAAGAGTCATGCCCTTGTTGGAGAAAGTGTGTCCTAGAGGAAGGTTTTGAGAGTTTAAAGACTCACTGCACTTGGAGATTGTTTTCTCTGCCTCCTGCTTCCTGTTTATGATGTGTGCTCTCAGCTGTTCCTGCTGCCATGAGTGCGAGAGACTTCATATTTCCTTGCCAGAATGGACACTTATACCTCTGTTATTTAAGCAAAATAAACCCTTTTGCTAAAAGTTGCCTTAGTCATATTTTTTTTATTACAAGGATAGAAAAGTAACAAAAACAGAAGCTAATCTGCTAATACAATCATTTAGCAAAGCAACAATAGCAAATTCTACCCAGGTCCCATGACTCCCCCCATGAGTGTTTGACAAGAATTATAGAATGAAACATGAAATTTCCTCCTATGCATCTGGCCTTAATTTCAATCATGAAGCAGTTAGTACTACAGTCTTGCCTGATGCTCAGTATTGATATATGCAGGCTCAAACCCTGGGTGTTATCATTTATTTATTTTCATTCCAGAAGCCTGCATAGCATCTTCTGGCACTAGGAGCACCAGCTAACAAGGTAGAGGAGTTTCCCAGTCAGTTTGAGATCCATTTCTCTAGATCCCTGCCACAGACTGCTCAGTGGGTAACAGGTCTGCGTGGAGACCAAGACTCGAATGACCAGGTCAGAAGAGGCTTCAGAGTGACAGACACAAACACACTTGAGGACGTTTGCGAACTGCTGTAATGTTTACTTCAAAATATCGAGTTTTTATGCAGAAAGTTCAAAGAACAGATCTTTGGCCACAGTTTAAAGATAAACAGACATTCTATAGATGTCAGCAATTCCCTTTGAAGTATGAGATCGTAAATACATCTAAGCAAGTGCATAACTGGGAGCCTCTGTTTATTTTGTCCTACTTGTGGTCAGCGTTTCAAGGGCCCTAAAATCCCAAATTACAGTTTTGTAGTAATTCCCACAGTAGCCTTGCTGCAGGTAGGCTGATTATAGGCAAGGTCACATTGTGGGCTGCTTTCTACAGCTTTAGCCCTAATTGTTTATTAGGCCTTGGGATAACACCTGCAGCTGTGGGTTTTGGCTAACAGTGGAACTTATAAACCAAAACACCCATGATCAAAAAGCATTTTTGTTAACATAGCACAAAATACATCTAGCACCAATTCCAAACAGCCAGCCAAGCAAGCACCTGCAGGGACCTGGTCCACTTTTCCCCAGGAGCGTAACCACATGTGGTGTGAACCTCGGGACAGGTAGCCATTGAGATTTCTCCCAGGCCTTGCTACACTGTCTTCACTGGGGCTGGTGTGGCAGGTCCCATAGGCAAAGTGTGGTGTCTTCAACAATGGGATCTTATCTGTATTGGTGGGTAGCCAAAGGCTACGAAAATGGCCTGATTATTTTGCAGACATTTGGGGACTCCTTTCCCAATAACTTACTGGTATCATGTGCCTTGTACTGAGAGAGTTGCATTTAATGATTCATGTGTCTCTGAGCAACATGGTCCACTCAAGCAGAGAAATCACATTTGAACTCCCCTCTATTGAAGTTGTACTTGAAAAATAGCTTACTAATTGGCTTCCACAGGAATTTTTGCACCTCTTAATTTTAACCCACTCAATTCCCCACTCCTCTCCTTCATCCACGTTACATTTAACCCTTTAATCTGCCTTCTTTCATTTCACGTGCATTTTATACCCCTCCTATAACTTTTAAGTGGGTTGTGTGTAGTGGGATATTCACTGTGTCTGCTTCTGTGGCACTGATCACACCCATTGAGGGGTGGAGCCAGGGGCGGAAGTGACTGGTGGGACTTGGTCTCAGAAGGAGGCAGAGAACGCTCTCTTTCATGGAGAAATCATCGTCCCATTTCAGCAGGAAGTAATCTTAAGATAACGACGCCCCCTTTCCCTACTCTTGGAATTTAGAAATAATATTCATCTTCATAGGGTTGGTCTTAGTTACTTGGGGTTGGGTTTGGAAGGTGATACTTAGACTTGGTTATCTCTTTTAGACAAGAATAGGGTATGGTTGGGAAAGGTATGGTTCAGAATGGATATAGGTAGATTAGCCTATTGTGAATTATTTAGTAAGAGCGAGACATTAGTATTACAGCTTACATTGCTATATATTCTTATTTGTGGTAAAATTAAGTTTATTCCATTCCTGGAAGAATTGTGTCTTATATTTGTTATATTGTGTGAAATCTTTCCATTTATGATGTTTTATGAACATTATACTTGTCATATTCTATGTATGTATACTTTTGCTGGTGTTCAAGACATTTTGTATATTGATACAATTTGGGATTTTTGTCTTGCTGCCCTTTAGAGCTCTACCTCTTGTTTAGACATTTTTACTCTACCTCTCCTTTAGGAATTTACATGTGTAGATACATACATATATATACATATATATGTATGTATGTATATATGTATGTATGTATATGTATACATATATATGTATGTATGTATGTATATACATATATATATATATGTGTGTGTGTGTGTGTGTGTGTGTGTGTGTGTGTGTGTACATAGTTATATTGTTTAGGTATTAATCCTTGCTTTACTCAAGGAACTTTTATTCAGGTTTTTTTTTTTAGCCAAGTTCCTGAGTATTACAGATTATCCTCACCCATGTTTCCTTTGCCTATGAGATTAGTCAGACATAGATGCTTAATCTTCAATCACTTCATAGACCTGCAGAACATGGCATTTAAATGTTTTTATATTAGTACTCTGTTGACATGAGACACTGTTAATCCTGACAGCAACGTGCACTTTCCTGAAAGTATGTTGGACACTGTTGTTGCTCTTTCTGGAGTTCATCCTCGCTTTGGCTAATGGCCTCTTGGGCAAGGAACTGCCTCAACCTTAACCTCTGATTTGGACATGCGGTCCTACGTGCTTGCAGGAGACAAACATAGAAGACTGCTGAACCTTGCCAAGTCAGGGTAAGACAGCATTTCTACCTCCCTGCTTTTGTTGTGGTCTGTCAAATACTTCTGGCCTTAGCCAAAGCTGGCTGTACCAACGTTGCTGTGAGACCTTGGGTGACTGTCCAGGTAGCTTGCTGTTTCTGTCCTTGCTACACCTTTTGGAAGTTGCCCATCCGCACTTCCTGTCTACCCTAGTATCATTATTTTCATTCTCAGGTCTTGATGAGGTTGTAGATTAAACTATCATAAGTATTATTCTCTCTTCCTAGTTAGATATATTAGGTACTAGACTTAAGCTTTCCAGCTTAGGACAACTCTATTGTAAACTCCCTTATGCCTTCACCCTAGGACTAAGTATGTTTGTGGTTTTGTTCTCGATTTTCCTTTTCTTAGAGCACACTTGTTATTCACTGTTTTGTATATAGTTTTGTATCAAGCTTAAATCTTTTCTTTAGATAAAAGGGGAATTGTAGTGGGATATTCACTGTGTCTGCTTCTGTAGCAATGACCACACCCACTGAGGGGTGGAACCAGGGGCAGAAGTGACTGGTGGGACTTAGTCTTGGAAGGAGGCGGAGAACACTCTCTTTCTGGAGGGACACGGAGAGAGGAGCATCCAGTTCTAACTGCTGTATTCATCTGTCTGTGTTGTGAGTTGTTTCTTCCTTAATAAACATCTATTTGGCCTATTTGTTTATCCTGACCCTTATTAAACCACAATAGTTGTGAGACAGTATGCTTCCTTCCATTTGGATTTTTATGCATGTTCCTTTAGGATAACCTTCCCATCCATTCCCATTTTCCCCACCCACTCATGCCCATCCTTCTGACATTATTTTGTCTTAGTATTCCAACCCTTAACCTTTATTTTCCTGATACTTTAGCACCCAATTCCCTTCAGATGGCCCTAAAGTACACATGAAAATTTTATGGCTACTCTTGTGCTCCAAGTCAAACATGCAAAATGAATGCTTGAGGTTAGGTTTTTCATTTATGAGAGAATAAATGAATTTTTTTCTGGACTTAATTTCCTTAATAACTCTTTTTTTCCATAGGATATACATTCATCTGAACATTTCAAGATTTATTTTTATTTACAGCTTAGTAATATTTCTCTGTGTAAATGTGCCATACTTTTAAATCCATTTATCTGTTTATGGTCATTTATGTTGATTCTATTTCCTAGCTATTGTTATAGAGCAACAATGATATAGGGCTGATTTACAATTGTCCTTAGTGAGGAATATATCCTGAGTCATCACCTCTCTGTTTATCTATTAGAAATTTGCACAAATAACATATTATATTCTTGCTTCATATACAAGTGTAAAACTGATGTCTTTGAAGAACTTTAGAAAACAAAAAGGAAAAAAAGTGTGATAGTGCAAATAGAGAATACTAATTCCAAAAACATAGTATATTCTTGTGTCTCTAATACTTCCTATAAGTTATACCAAGAATGGATATATCTATCTTTTATGAATGGGGAGTTACTGTTATAAAATGTAAACAAATATCAAAGTATAGATTTATCAGAGGCTCTCTTTTAGTTAGGTCTTTGACACTCTGCATGGTTCATAAGCTATCATTGTTCTACAATACAAAATTATTTCTCAGGTATCTTGATTTCTTTATTCGGTCTCAGGAAGTAGCCCTTGATCTTCCTACCTAGGACATGATTTACTTATATATTCACAACTAAACAAAGTTATGATGCTATAAATAGAATAAAAGACCCCTTTCCTTTAAGCACAGTCTTCCTACCTCTATGCAGAGTGATTTTTTTCTTGACGCACTCTGATCCTTAGGCGTAAAAATCCATCGTGTTGTAAGTTCTTTGTGTATATTTGACTGGGCATGAAGGAACCAAGGATGCTGTTTTAACAAGTACTCCTATTTTACAGTACATAGAGTGACTATGAATGCTGAATACAATAGCATATAAGGAGATGCTCAGGAAACTATAAAACAATAAGAGAAATCACTTTACATTTGAAAACCAGACACTTTTATTTAACATTAAAGTGACTCTTCTTTGAGCAAGAAATTTCATCCAGGAGCTGTATGCTGGCTGTTCAGTGTCAGGAGGCGGAGGAGTTCTGCTGTCCTGGGATTGCTGCTCCTGCAGTCTTCTGACTTTTTTTTTTTTTCTGCATGATCATCTTTATTCTCCATTGCTATCTTAATAACTTAATAACACTAATGTGAAATATCCAAAGTCTGTATCAATACATGACAAAAGCAGAAATCAA